>LR738714.1:348274969-348352414 GCA_902687465.1 Secale cereale
TAAGCCCTGAGTGAGAGGGTTGCTCTTCACTCGGAGTGGTTTTTGTAACTTAGGCGATTATGGGGTCGCAGCTAAGCCCCCGAGTGGGAGGGTTGCTCTTCACTCGGAGTGGTTTTGGTAACTTAGGCGATCACGGGGTCGCATCTAAGCCCCCGAGTGAGAGGGTTGCTCTTCACTCGGAGTAGTTTTTTGTAACTTAGGCGAATCGGATTCACGGCTAAGCACCCACTGGGGGATTTGAGAACATGCATCTTAGTAATCAGCAATCATTAAGGAATTGTTGCGAACTTGTCTTTGAAAAAACAAACTGGAAGGTTCTTATTACAACTCGACTGGTCGAGTGCTTCAAGTGTAGAAGCGGCGGAGCAGATCCGTGTTCCACGAACGAGGCTCATCTTTCTTCTTGGCCACGTTGTAGATGTGGTACGCCCCATTGTGTACTACCTTGGTGACGATGAAGGGGCCTTCCCAGGCTGGGGCAAGCTTATGCGGTCGCTTCTGACGTACTCGGAGAACCAGGTCTCCTTTCTCGAATGCCCGGCTTCGAACATTGCGGGCATGGAATCAACGCAGGTCCTGTTGGTAAATGGACGAACGAATCAAGGCCATCTCGCGTTCTTCCTCCAAGAGGTCGACTGCATCTTGACGGGCTTGCTCTGCTTCTGCTTCGAAGAAGAGTTCCACTCAAGGGGCGTTGTGCAACAAATCACTCGGCAGCACGGCCTCAGCACAATAGACCATGAAGAAGGGGGTACAGTCAGTCGACCGGTTCAGAGTTGTCCTTAGCCACCATAAGATAGATGGTAGTTCAGTCACCCAAGCTCCAGCGGCGTGCTTGAGGTCGCGCAAAAGTCGCGGTTTCAGGCCTTGGAGGATCAAATTATTTGCCCTTTCTGCTTGTCCATTCGACTGCGGATGCGCTACGGATGCGTAGTCGACCCGAGTACCTTGGGAGGAACAGAACGCTCTGAATTCGTCCGATTCAAAGTTGGAGTCGTTATCCGTGATGATGTTATGGGGGACTCCGTATCTGAATATCAATTCTCTGATGAAGCTGATGGCGGTGCTCGAGCCGAGGTTCTTGATGGGCTTGGCTTCGATCCATTTGGTAAACTTGTCGACTACTACGAGTAAGTGAGTGAATCCGCTCCAGCCAGTTTTGAGGGGACCTACCATGTCCAACCCCCAAACGGCAAATGCCAAACCAACGGGATGGTCTTCAAGGCAACGCAGGTTTGTGAGACATGTTGGAGTAGAACTGGCAGCCTTCGCACTTGTCTACGATATCCTTTGCCATCTCATTTGCTCGGGGCCAGTAGAATCCAGCTCTGTTAGGACCCCGCTCCTAAGTCACACCGATCTAGCTGTAACATGTCATATCACTTTGCGGCCTCACGCACGGTAACCCCACGGGTGCCACCTTACCTGGCCCGGGACCGTTTGCGCATTTTGGCACACGTATATGACAGTGTCGCTAGCATCCATATGACAGAGAACCCGGACCGACATGGCTAGTTATAGACCAAAAGTGGCACTAGATTACAGAGACAGGCATCCATGACCCAGCAACGAACGTGTCGGTCATCAACGTATGAACCCAAGTCGTAGCAAGCTACATGGACTTAAGGAACAACGCGTGACATTTCCCCCTAAGGGACAGACACAGGAACGAAGAAGGACGCATGCCGGCCAGCCTACGTGTTCCGAGCAGTAGCAAGCTACCAAGGCTCATTGGAATCACTAGGAGGCATTTCCCTGTAAGGTAGGCTACCAAAGGAAAACAACTAGGTGTCGGATCCCACACATACCAAGCATTTCAACCATACACACAATATGCTCAATATGTGCAAATACAACATTGCATCACAACAGAACTCTATGACTCAAAGTACTTTATTTAAGAGGCTCCAAGAGCCATACATAACATATCCATACAGGTAGGGGTCACATGACCCAACACTCAAGTCATACAGTCATACAAGCACAAGCGGAAGCTACATGTCTGAGTACAGACAACTTAGAAAATAAAACAGGCTTGGTGTAGCCTGACTATCTACAAGGCCCTTCACAAGCTCCAGATCTCCGTCTAGGTGTCAAGCTACTCGTCGACGTCAACGTCTATGTAGAACCCATCAGCAGGGGTAGGGTTCTCCTCTGCAACAGTTATTAAGCAAACATGAGTACAAAGGTACTCAGCAAGTCTTTCCACAGAACCTATCATACATGCAACATTATCAAAGGGTGTAGTGGAGTTCATAGCAGAAAGCCAGCTTTGACTCTTGGCTAACCTATACTACAACTCTCAACGGATTGCAAGATGTTATTACGAACACGAGTCCTCTATTCACCACAACAATACACTACCGAGGATCCTCTTCCGTCATCCTACGGAAGGGCCATCCACGGTACTCACGCTTATCTTGAGGCTTTTAGTAGTATCCATCAACTTGTCTATGAACTGTAAGAGTAACCAAGTAGTCCGTACCGCAAACAACGGCTATTCGAATAGATTGATAACCCTACAGGGGTGTACTTCTACACACACGCTCTCACCACTTATCGCCGTTTACTCGACATGTACTCGGCAACCTTCAAGCGGAAGCCCAGCGAGGGTGTCGGCCACGACCTGACTAACTACACAAGTCTCTCGTCCAGGTTTATCGCCTATTTGGGTTCCATCCGTGGGGAGATCCGGCCGGGGTGTCGCTCACGGCCCCAAACGATGTGTACAGGGTTCCCGAGTTACCAAACGGGCAACCGGTACACCGTGCCACGTACCTGTCGCATCACAACCCACCCCGAGGGTCAGTGCTGTGCACGACCTCCAGTAAACTATAAACACCAGAAACTAGTTGCAACTCCTAGACAGAGATCGAGGGTAATTAATAAGCCGAGAGGGTCAATTAAGGATCCCAATGTGTGGTAGTAGCTGTAACTTGAACCACTCATACAGATCTCGGGTCCTATGGACGATTCCAATGAAACAACCCACCATGTACTCCTACATGGCCTTTCATCGATACCTTTACCAAGCGTATTCCACACTTCCTTCTCTTTATCGGTATGATCATTTCACTCTGATCCATCACCCAGATGAATCAGACCAGACACAACTCTAAGCATAGTAGGCAACATAAGCAAATAGCATGGTGGATCACACATCACATGGCTCAATCAACTCCTACACATGCTAGTGGGTTTCAACTATTTACTGTGGCAATGACAGGTCATGCAAGGGAATAGGGTTCAACTACCGCAGCAAGTAGTAGTTCACACGTTGTTGCCTTAATGCAGTAAAAGAGAGCAGGAGCGAGAAGATGGGTTTGTATCGGAATGATCAATGATTGCTTGCCTGACAGAGTGGTTGTCGGGTACTGCTCTTCAACTGGATACACAGCAGTATCCTCGGGAGCAGGACCTAACACAGAGAATACCGGCGATACAATCATTAAACAAACAAATGCAACAATATGATGCATGCTCATGACATGGCAAGATGCATGTGTGTTGGTCTAATGCAACTATAACCATAAGGGTTTGAGCCTATTTGAATCAAGGATTCAAATTGGAATTCAAACTATTATTTAATTAAGTGCATTATCATGTTTTAATGTATACAGCAAGGTTAACTTGTTCAAACATGCATGAAACCATTGCCATTGGAAAGATTGGATTTTTCTGATCATTTTTCATATATAAATTATTTCCATCTGAGCTACGGTTGATTTTATATGATTTTTAGAAGTTTTGGGTATTTTCTGAAATTCATAAATCATTTAAGATTTAAATTAAATTCCAGAAACTCTTTACTGCGTCAGCATGACCTCATGCTGACGTCAGCAGGTCAACAGGAGCTGGTCCAGGTCAAACATGACATGTGGGCCCGGCATGTCAGTGTCATAGCTAATTAGCAAAGTTAATTAGTGTTAAACTAGAGACTAATTAGCTGTCAGTGGGGTCTGGGCCCACGGGTCAGTGACTAAACTAACTAACTAATTTAATTAACATTAACTTCATTAAACTAGCTAATTAGGGGAGGGGTGGCCCACACGTCAGAGACCCAGGGGTGGTCGACCCCCCGGTCAAACGAGTCAAACTCGCCGGCGAAGTGACGCCGGCGAGGCCAAACACGGCGGCGTGCTTCGGAAATCGCCCACAAGGCACGGTTCGATACGCGGTTGGGCGTGTTGGAGAGCCCTTGTCGATGCGCATCAAATGGTGGTGGTCGCCGGGACTGTGGTGGCCGGAGACGACGACATCCAGCTCGACAGCGGCCGCCGGCGTTCGGGCGTGTGTGGAGACGCGGCTACGGTGGCCCAGGCGATGCGTGCGTGGCACCTAGCTCATCTATGTGCTGCGGCGAGCGAGATGGACATGCGTCCGTGACCAAATGGTCACCGGAGCATCACCGGCGGCAAGCACAGCGGCGGCGGGTTTCGGTGATCAACGGAGCAGCAGCTACACGGCGCAAACGAAGCAGAGGAAGGAGGGATTCGGCGTAGGGGCTCACAGCGGTGCTAGCGAGCTCGACGGAGAGGTCGGGGACGCTCTGCAGCTTCTTAATCGACGGCGAGGAGCTCCGGCGATCCGAGGTTGGGAACGACGGCGTGAAGGCGTTGCAGGGCTCCCGGCGATCCGTGGCTCAGCGAGGAGGACGAGGGCGTCGCAACGAACCTTCTGGACACGGTCACGGGACGAGGGGGAGGCTCTAGGTGCGGCAACGGCGAGCGGCGGCGACGGGCGGCTCGGTGGTGAGAGGGAGAGAGCCAGGGGAAGGAGATGAGGACGAGGGGGAAATGAGAGAGGGGTCGGGGCAGCTGCGTGGCGACGCATGGAGGCGTCCAGGCCGTCGGGGAGACAGGCAAGCAGGGTGGAGGTGGTCGCGCGCATGCCGGCGCGCGGTGGCCACGCGTGCTGCCTTCTGGCGCGAGGAGGAAGGCGACAGAAGCGGCGCTGGTGGGCTGGGCCGGCCTGCAATAGTGCTGGGCTGAGGTAAGTTCTTTCTCTCTCTTTCTTTTTTTCCTATTTCTTTTCTGTTTCATTTCTTTTGCAACTTTGTTTAATTAAAAAAATGCCAGAACATTTTTATAACTCATAAAACTTGTCATGCCCACTGTATATAATATGAACAGTATGGAACATTATAGTTTATGATTATTTGAGCATTTAAAATATTTTATAGCATTTAAATGCCCAAATACAAATACCATATGATTTAATCCAAAGACCTTAGAGGTCCTAGAAAATTGTGCACCATTTTTGGCAGTGGTTTAGGACCAAGGCAAAAATGATGAACATTTTTGAAGGGCATTTTGGGTACATTGGAAAAGATTTTATCAAACCCTAGTTGTTAGGAGAGGGGTGCTGGGGTTTCTGTCATTCCCATTTCAAGTTTCTTTGATAATTAAACATGATGCACACTCTAGCTAGTCCTAATGCAAGTGCTAACTAGGGATGTGACAACTTGCCCCCACTTAAAAGAATCGCGTCCCGAGATTCGGGTTCCTCCGGAAAGAGGGTGGGGTACTCAAGTCGAAGACGATCCTCCCTTTCCCAAGTAGCTTCACTCTCGGAATGATGTGACCATTGAACCTTGAGAAACTTGATATTGTGGCGTCGAGTGGTGCGCTCGGTCTGATCAAGAATACGAACTGGGTATTCTCGATATGTGAGATTGTCCTGGAGATCAAGCGTTTTGTGGTCCACTCCGCGGATAGGATCCGAGAAGCAACGCCTGAGTTGAGAAACGTGGAACACGTCATGAACTCTGGATAGGTGCGGAGGTAGTTCCAATTGGTAGGCAACTTCTCCTCGTTTGGCAAGAATGCGAAAAGGACCGATGTAACGAGGGGCCAATTTGCCTTTGATACCGAAGCGATGGGTTCCCTTAAGAGGAGTAACCCGAAGGTAAGCCTTATCGCCGACTTCAAAAGTCACAGCCTTATGATGACTATCATATTGGCTCTTCTGGCGAGACTGGGTTGTTTTCAATCTCTCACGAACGATGCGAACTTGCTCTTCTGCTTCCTGGATCATATCCGGGCCAAAGAATTGTCTTTCCCCGGTTTCTGACCAGTTAAGAGGTGTTCGACACCTTCGTCCATATAGAACTTTGAAGGGGGCTTTACCCAGGCTGGCTTTATAACTATTGTTATAAGCAAATTCGGCAAATGGAAGACACTTCTCCCAATCCATACCGAAAGAGATGACAGAGGCTCGAAGCATGTCTTCCAGAATTTGATTGACTCGTTCCACTTGACCACTTGACTGGGGATGGAAGGCGGTACTGAAGGAGAGATGAGTTCCCATAGCATTCTGGAAACTTTCCCAAAATCGTGAAGTGAAAAGACTTACACGGTCTGAGTTAATCTCCAACGGCACACCATGAAGTGATACTATCCGAGAGACATACAAGTCTGCTAGCTGGCTAGCGGTAATACTCTCTCGAACAGGCAGGAAATGAGCTACTTTAGAGAGGCGGTCGATAATGACGAAGATTGCATTATTCCCTTTCCTGGTCCTGGGAGACCCGGTAATGAAGTCCATACCGACTTTGCCCCATTTCCATTCAGGAATAGCTAAAGGTTGAAGGGTGCCAGCAGGCCGTTGATGCTCTGCTTTGACTCGACGACAAACGTCGCAGTTAGCAATGAATTGAGCGATTTCTCTCTTCATCCTAGTCCACCAAAATCTCTGACGTAGGTCCTGATACATTTTGGTACTACCGGGATGAATCGTGAGAGGAGATTCATGAGCCTCCTTAAGAATCATTTGTCGTAGTTGTTGTTTCTTGGGTACCACCAAGCGGTTCTCGAAGTACACAACACCTCGATCATCCATAGAGAAACTCCTAGCAACTCCGCTAGCAATGTTCTCCTTGATCCGAGATATGCCTTTATCATACCGCTGGGCAACTATGATTTGATCCATAAGGGTAGGTTTCGCCACCAAGGTGGAAAGGAATCCTCGAGGAACAATGTGAAGGTTAAGCTTACGAAATTCCTCGCGGAGAAGTGGTTGCCCTTGTTGTAACATTAAGTTGTTACAATAAGACTTACGACTTAGCGCATCAGCCATGACATTGGCCTTCCCAGGGGTGTAAGTGATTCCTAAATCGTAATCTGTGAGCAACTCAACCCAACGTCTTCGCCTGAGATTTAGATCCGGTTGGGTGAAGATGTACTTCAAACTTTGATGATCAGTGTAGATTTCACAGCGATTACCAAGGAGGTAATGTCGCCATGTTTTGAGTGCATGGACTACAGCTGCAAACTCTAGATTATGAGTAGGATAGTTATCCTCATGTGGACGCAACTGTCGAGATGCGTATGCAATCACTTGACGATCTTGCATGAGTATGCAACCTAGTCCTTGTTGCGAGGCGTCGCAATAGATTATAAAATCCTTGGAAAAGTCTGGTGGTACCAGTACAGGTGCAGATGTCAGGCGTCTTTTCAGTTCCTGAAAACTGGACTCGCACTGTGGGGTCCACTCAAACTTTTTATCTTTCTTGAGGAGTTCAGTTAGAGGTTTAGCAACCTTGGAGAAATTCTCGACGAAGCGTCGGCAATAGCTCTCTAAGCCAAGAAAACTCCTAACTTGCTTGACCGATTCAGGGGGAGTCCAATCAAGGACGGCTTGAACTCGCTCGGGATTGACAGCAATACCCTTGCCAGAGATCACATGACCTAGATAGGTTACTTCCGGCAACCAAAATTCACATTTAGAGAATTTGGCATAAAGGCGGTGCTCTCGAAGTTTCGTCAATACCAGCCTTAAATGCTCGGCATGATTTTCCTTGTTCTTGGAATAGATGAGTATATCATCGAGGTATACCACGACGAATTTATCGAAGTACTCCATGAATATAGAATTCATTAGCCGGGAAAAGGTGGCTGGGGCATTGGTTAACCCGAAGGACATGACGGTGTACTCATATTGGCCATAACGAGTAACAAAAGCCATTTTAGGGATGTCCCCGTTCTTGATTTTGATTTGATGGTAACCCAACCTCAAATCCATCTTAGAGAAGACTGAGGATCCAGCGAGCTGATCATACAGGTCGTTGATCCTGGGGAGCGGATACTTGTTCTTTATGGTGACCAGATTGACAGGTCGGTAATCTACAACCATCCGCTCCGTTCCATCCTTCTTCTTGACGAAGAGGACGGGGCAAGCCCAAGGTGAAGAACTAGGACGGATGAAACCTTTTTGCAAGGACTCATCGAGTTGTTTCTTAAGCTCGGCTAATTCTAGGGGTGCCATCTTATAAGGTCTCCTAGAGATTGGGATAGTTCCAGGGATAAGATCTATCACGAACTCGACATCTCTGTCAGGTGGAATTCCTGGCAGTTCTTCTATAAAAACATCCGGAAAGTCACGGACTACCGGGATATCTTCGAGTTCTGGTAGAGGGCTGGCATTAAGAGAGTAGAGTTGACGTTCAGCCATTCGGGTCAAGACATTGACTATCTTGTCGGATGGGTGTGTAAGTTGAACGGTCCTAGTATAGCAATCAATCTTGGCGTAGTGAGTTGTCATCCAATCCATACCCAAAATGATGTTTATGTCCGAGGACTTGAGAGCGATTAGAGATGCTAGGAAAACAAGTCTATCGACAAGGATTTCATTTCCATGGCTTACCCTAGAGGTTTGCCACTTTGAACCAGGAGTTTGAATAACCATGGAAGTAGGCATGTCACAAAAAGTCATGTTGTGCATTCGAGCATAGCTCTCAGATATGAACGAATGGGATGCACCAGTATCGAAAAGAACAGATGCCGGATGGCCGTTAACGAGAAGCGTACCAAGGACGACGTTAGGATCCTCATAAGCTTCCTCAGCAGAGACATAGTTGACATGACCACGTGTAGTGGGGATTGGCTTGACATAATTCACCTTGCCGGTTGGCTTACCACGGCCAACGGGTTTTCCTGGTTGGTTCTGAGGACACTCACGCATGTAGTGCCCTGGTTCTCCACACTTGAAGCATGTCACAGTGCTAGTGCTTGGAGCAAAGTTGGAAGGTGGTCCTCCATAGGTCTCAGCAGGTGCATACTGTTGAGTTGGGCGAGGGGCCTCATAGGATGGCCTCGGTGTGTACTTGGGTGGCAGAGCAGTGTTAGGAACCCACACACGGCGCTTGTGAGAGCCAGAGCCGGATGAGGAACCAAAGTCTCGAGGATGCTTGCGTGTGGCCTCGAAGTCGGTCTGGCCCGTTTCAGCACTGATAGCCTTGTTTACCAACTTCTGGAAGGAAGTGCACTCGTGCAGACGTAGATCTCGGTGGAGTTCAGGGCTGAGTCCCTTGCGGAACCTCGCCTGCTTCTTGGCATCGGTGGATACTTCCTCAGGTGTGTAGCGTGCCAAGTTGCCAAACTCGCGACTATAGCCATCCACAGTTAACCGGCCCTAGGTGAAATTGCAGAATTCCTCCCGCTTGCGATCCATGAGACCTTCCGGAATGTGATGTTCACGGAATGCCTCACTGAACTCAACCCAAGTAGTGATTTGGTCAGCGGGACGCATAGCTTCAAAGTTTTCCCACCAAAGACTGGCAGGGCCCTCAAGATGGTAGGCGGCGTAGGTAACCTTGTCAGCTTCGGCCACACAGGTAGAGTGTAGCTTATGGGTGATACTACGTAGCCAATCATCCGCATCCAGAGGTTCAGTGGAGTGATGGAACTTCGGTGGGCACATCTTGATAAAGTCATTGATTGACACCACGTCATTCCTCTGACGGAACCCAGTGTTATGCTCTATGCGTTCCAGCAGACGGTTGGTCTCTCTCTTGTTCCATTCTGCCTCGAGCATAACTTCCGCCAAGGAGGGTGGCTGGGGCAGATTTCCATCTCTAGCCCCACTAGCCTCACCCTGCTCCTGAGCAGCAGGAGTGTTGCGAGTGTTGACAATCCTAGGAAAACAAAACAACGGTTTAGACAAGGATGGCAAAAATTTGACATAGAAGTGCAGAATGTAATGGATGACACGGAATGCAGAGATGTTCATCCGTACGACATGGTAATATAGAAACTGCTATATATACACCAGTGGTCATACACACCATACATAGTTTAGTACAAGCCAATGCTAAAGTACAACTGCGGTGAAAGACGATACATCCCATCAGAGGCATTCCAAGCTCCTATACATTATTTAACTACACCTCCGGAACTCAGTTCACACTAAGTCATATTCCACCAGACGCGCGGGACTATGGAATACAACTACTACAATACTACTACTACCACAGTCTAGCTCAGACATTCCCGTAGTAATCTTCGTAAAGATTACCACCGTAGCCTGGAAGTGGAACAGACGGATCTTGAAACTCGCGAGCACTCGACGGCTGTGGACCAAAGGGACATGGATGTGGCCTCGGTCCCGGTGCTGGTGGTAACCGACGCCCACATGGAGATGTAATACCCCCAACGTCACGCCAATCCATGCGATCAGGCAGACGAGTCCGCACGGGGTACAAATCCCGCATGTCCAGATATCAGGCGTGCACAGCAGGTGCAAGCCGTGTCAAAGTAGTCCAGTGGGCGGCTCGAGTGTTATATAGTTCCATTCGGAGGGCACGGACCTCACGGTCCCTATCCTCCAACATCTGAACAGTAGTCTGAAGCAGTGGCTCTTCATGAGCAGCATCAGTATACAGACCAGTGTAGTAGCCTTCCTCTCCGGGAAGTGAGGCTGGCATGTAACAGAACTCAGTGTTCAGCAACAGGGCATGCCTAGCCTGGAGAATGGTCATCATCAAATAGGCGGCATCATGTACTGCCATCTCGATGGTAACCCCGAGTCCATAAGACCAATGGATGGGGTCGTTAGCTCCGGGATATGAGGGGTATATCCGGACTGTGCAGAAATACTAACTCTGATTGAAATCCCGGTACTGTTCCTCCACGGTGTACTCAGGATACCAGCGATAACCGGTCTCAGTCAGCACACGGACTAGCATGGCCGTGTGACCGGGCACATTAATGCACCGAGTCAAACGAACCACTTGGAGAGGGGTGCGGCCAGACATCTAAAACACGAAGTAATGCAAAGGCATTAGTGTTTCTGGAAGAAATCGGGCAGCATAACAACTGTAAATGCTCAAACAAAGATTTGAGACATCATACAAATGATAGCATAACCACTCAACAATTCCATATCAAGGTTCCAGGTCCAACAATCATCATACTAAAAGGATAGAAACTGAACTGAGGCTTGAAACCAACAATCCTAAGAGTCTACGGATTAGTAACACGTGAACCTAGTAAGGATAAGAGGCCAAGTCCTAAATCCCCGTAGAAAGAATAGACTGACTCAGATCAGAAGGGCATAAGGTAAAGGAGTAAAAAGAGCCTTACGTTCCCTTCCACAATCAATTCCCCTACATATAACTAAGCATTTTTCTAGACTCAACATCGACCAATTTGGCTTGATAAACCTACAGGCAGTCCAGCTCTGATACCAACGCTGTCAGGACCCCGATCCTAAGCCACACCGATCTAGCTGTAACACATCATATCACTTTGTGGCCTCACGCACGGAAACCCCACGGGTGCCACCTTACCTGGCCCGGGACCGTTTGCGCATTTTGGCACACGTATATGACAGTGTCGCTAGCATCCATATGACAGAGAACCCGGGCCGACATGGCTATTTATAAACCAAAAGTGGCACTAGATTACAGAGACAGGCATCCATGACCCAGCAACGAACGTGTCGGTCATCAACGTATGAACCCAAGTCGTAGCAAGCTACATGGACTTAAGGAACAACGCGTGACATTACTCCCTAAGGGACAGACACAGGAACGAAGAAGGACACATGCCAGCCAACCTACGTGTTCCGAGCAGTAGCAAGCTACCAAGGCTCATTGGAATCACCAGGAGGCATTTCCCTGTAAGGTAGGCTACCAAAGGAAAACAACTAGGTGTCGGATCCCACACATACCAAGCATTTCAACCATACACACAATATGCTCAATATGTGCAAATACAACATTGCATCACAACAGAACTCTATGACTCAAAGTACTTTATTTAAGAGGCTCCAAGAGCCATACATAACATATCCATACAGGTAGGGGTCACAAGACCCAACACTCAAGTCATACAGTCATACAAGCACAAGCGGAAGCTACATGTCTGAGTACAGACAACTTAGAAAATAAAACAGGCTTGGTGTAGCCTGACTATCTACAAGGCCCTTCACAAGCTCCAGATCTCTGTCTGGGTGTCAAGCTACTCGTCGACGTCAACGTCTATGTAGAACCCATCAGCAGGGGCAGGGTTCTCCTCTGCAACAGTTATTAAGCAAACATGAGTACAAAGGTACTCAGCAAGTCTTACCACAGAACCTATCATACATGCAACATTATCAAAGGGGGTAGTGGAGTTCATTGCAGAAAGCCAGCTTTGACTCTTGGCTAACCTATACTACAACTCTCAACGGATTGCAAGATGTTATTACGAACACGAGTCCTCTATTCACCACAACAATACACTACCGAGGATCCTCTTCCGTCATTCTACGGAAGGGCCATCCACGGTACTCACGCTTATCTTGAGGCTTTTATAGTATCCATCAACTTGTCTATGAACTGTAAGAGTAACCAAGTAGTCCGTACCGCGAACAACGGCTATTCGAATAGATTGATAACCCTGTAGGGGTGTACTTCTACACACATGCTCTCATCACTGATCACCGTTTACTCGACATGTACTCGGCAACCTTCAAGCGGAAGCCCAGCGAGGGTGTCGGCCATGACCTGACTAACTACACAAGTCTCGCGTCCAGGTTTATCGCCTATTTGGGTTCCATCCGTGGGGAGATCCGGCCGGGGTGTCGCTCACGGCCCCAAACGATGTGTACAGGGTTCCCGAGTCACCAAACGGGCAACCGGTACACCGTGCCACGTACCTGTCGCATCACAACCCACCCCGAGGGTCAGCGCTGTGCACGACCTCCAGTAAACTATAAACACCAGAAACTAGTTGCAACTCCTGGACAGAGATCGAGGGTAATTAATAAGCCGAGAGGGTCAATTAAGGATCCCAATGTGTGGTAGTAGCTGTAACTTGAACCACACATACAGATCTTGGGTCCTATGGACGATTCCAATGAAACAACCCACCATGTACTCCTACATGGCCTTTCATCGATACCTTTACCAAGCGTATTCCACACTTCCTTCTCTTTATCGGTATGATCATTTCACTCTGATCCATCACCCAGATGAACCAGACCAGACACAACTCTAAGCATAGCAGGCAACATAAGCAAATAGCATGGTAGATCACACATCACATGGCTCAATCAACTCCTACACATGCTAGTGGGTTTCAACTATTTACTGTGGCAATGACAGGTCATGCAAGGGAATAGGGTTCAACTACCACAGCAAGTAGCAGTTCACACGCTGTTGCCTTAATGCAGTAAAAGAGAGCAGGAGCGAGAAGATGGGTTTGTATCGGAATGAGCAATGATTGCTTGCCTGACAGAGTGGTTGTCGGGTACTGCTCTTCAACTGGATACGCAGCAGTATCCTCGGGAGCAGGACCTAACACAGAGAATACCGGCGATACAATCATTAAACAAACAAATGCAACAATATGATGCATGCTCATGACATGGCAAGATGCATGTGTGTTGGGCTAATGCAACTATAACCAGAAGGGTTTGAGCCTATTTGAATCAAGGATTCAAATTGGAATTCAAACTATTATTTAATTAAGTGCATTATCATGTTTTAATGTATACAGCAAGGTTAACTTGTTCAAACATGCATGAAACCAGTGCCATTGGAAAGATTGGATTTTTATGATCATTTTTCATATATAAATTATTTCCATCTGAGCTACGGTTGATTTTATATGTTTTTTAGAAGTTTTGGGTATTTTCTGAAATTCATAAATCATTTAAGATTTAAATTAAATTCCAGAAACTCTTTACTGCGTCAGCATGACCTCATGCTGACGTCAGCAGGTCAACAGGAGCTGGTCCAGGTCAAACATGACATGTGGGCCCGGCATGTCAGTGTCATAGCTAATTAGCAAAGTTAATTAGTGTTAAACTAGAGACTAATTAGCTGTCAGTGGGGTCTGGGCCCACGGGTCAGTGACTAAACTAACTAACTAATTTAATTAACATTAACTTAATTAAACTAGCTAATTAGGGGAGGGGTGGCCCACACGTCTGCGACCCAGGGGTGGTCAACCCCCCGGTCAAACGAGTCAAACTCGCCGGCGAAGTGACGCCGGCGAGGCCAAACACGGCGGCGTGCTTCGGAAATCGCCCACAGGGCATAGTTCGAGCCACGGTTGGGCGCGTTGGAGACCCCTTGTCGATGCGCATCGAATGGTGGTGGTCGCCGGGCCTGTGGTGGCCGGAGACGACGGCAACGAGCTCGGCAGCGGCGGCCGGCGTTCGGGCGTGTGTGGAGACGCGGCTACGGTGGCCCAGGCGATGTGTGCGTGGCACCTAGCTCATCTACGTGCTGCGGAGAGCGAGATGGACATGCGTCCGTGACCAAATGGTCACCGGAGCATCACCGGCGGCAAGCACGGCGGCGGCGGGTTTCGGTGATCAACGGAGCAGCAGCTACACGGCGCAAACGAAGCAGAGGAAGGAGGGATTCGGCGTAGGGGCTCACAGCGGTGCTAGCGAGCTTGACGGAGAGGTCGGGGACGCTCTGCAGCTTCTTAATCGACGGCGAGGAGCTCCGGCGATCCGAGGTTGGGGACGACGGCGTGAAGGCATTGCAGGGCTCCCGGCGATCCGTGGCTCAGCGAGGAGGAAGAGGGCGTCGCGACGAACCTTCTGGACATGGTCACGGGACGAGGGGGAGGCTCTAGGTGCGGCAACGGCGACGGGCGGCTCGGTGGTGAGAGGGAGAGAGCCAGGGGAAGGAGATGAGGACGAGGGGGAAATGAGAGAGGGGTCGGGGCAGCTGCGTGGCGACACACGGAGGCGTCCAGGCCGTCGGGGAGACAGGCAAGCAGGGTGGAGGTGGCCGGGCGCGTGCCGGCGCGCGGTGGCCACGCGCGCTGCCTTCTCGCGCGAGGAGGAAGGCGACAGAAGCGGCGCTGGTGGGCTGGGCCGGCCTGCAACAATGCTGGGCTCAAGTAAGTTCTTTCTCTCTCTCTTTCTTTTTTTCCTATTTCTTTTATGTTTCATTTCTTTTGCAACTTTGTTTAATTAAAAAAATGGCAGAACATTTGTATAACTCATAAAACTTGTCATGCCCACTGTATATAATATGAACAGTATGGAACATTATAGTTTATGATTATTTGAGCATTTAAAATATTTTATAGCATTTAAATGCCCAAATACAAATACCATATGATTTAATCCAAAGACCTTAGAGGTCCTAGAAAATTGTGCACCATTTTTGGCAGAGGTTTAGGACCAAGGCAGAAATGATGAACATTTTTAAGGGCATTTTGGGTACATTGGAAAAGATTTTATCAAACCCTAGTCGTTAGGAGAGGGGTGCTGGGGTTTCTGTCATTCCCATTTCAAGTTTCTTTGATAAGTAAACATGATGCACACTCTAGCTAGTCCTAGTGCAAGTGCTAACTAGGGATGTGACAAGCTCAGTATGCCTTGGCCATGATAGTCCGAGAGGAAGCATGGTGGCCGCAAGTTCCCGAGTGAATCTCATTTAGAATCATTCGACCTTCTTCAGGGGTGATGCAGCGCTGAGCGACTCCCGTGTCACTCTCCCTGTAGAGTTGACCCTGAATGACAGTAAAGGCTTTGGATCGATGAACAATCTGACGCACCTCCTCTTCATCCTCTGGGAGTTCTTGTCTGAGCAAGTACACTATGTACGGCACAGTCCAGTCAGGCATGATCACCAAGATCTCCTTGATTAAGTCGACCACCGCGGGAACTTCGACTTCAGTCAGATCTGATGCACTTATCGGCTACTAGGGCTCCTCTGTGAAGGGGTCCTCTTTGACAGAGGGGGTGTGCAGATGCTCTAAGAACACATTCTTGGGTATAGGTTTCCATGTGGACCTTATCTTCGCGAGGTCATCAGCAAGCTGGTTCTTGATTCTAGGCACGTGGTGGAGCTCTAAACCTTCAAATTTCTTTTCCATCTTCTGCACCGCACTGTAGTAACTGGTCATTGCTGGGCTTCTGACATCCCACTCCTTCATCACCTGATTGACCACTAAGTCTGAGTCGCCATATACCATCAGGCGACGCACGCCGAGTGAGATGGTCATACGCAACCCATACAAAAGCGCCTCGTATTCAGCTTTGTTGTTTGAAGAATCGAAGTGGATTTGAAGGACATAACTGAGTTCGTCACCTCTGGAGGACACCAAAACCACACCTGCACCAGATCCGTTCAACATCTTGGATCCATCAAAGAACATGGTCCAGTGATCCGACTGGATCTGAGTCGGTTGCTCCTGCTCGATCCATTCGGCCACAAAATCTGCTATTGCCTGAGACTTGATAGCTTTCTTAGCCTCAAACTTGATATCTAGCGGAAGGAGTTCAATCGCCCATTTGGCCACTCGACCGGTTACATCTCGATTGTTCAGAATTTCTAATAATGGGGCGTTGCTGACGATTGAAATCGAATGATCCGAGAAGTATTGAGCAACTTTCTTTGCGGTCAAGTAAATCCCATACACAAGCTTCTGGTAATGCGGGTATCTTTGCTTGGAAGGAGTCAATACTTCGGAAATGTAATATATTGGGCGTTGGACTTTGTAGGCTTTGCCTTCTTCTTCCCGCTCGACCGTGAGTACAGTGCTGACAACTTGTCCGGTGGCTGCGATGTACTGTAAAAGAGGCTCCTTGCTGACTAGGGCAGCAAGCACCGGCTGGGTGGAAAGCAGGCTTCGAGCTCCTCAAACACTACTTCAGCTTCTGAATTCCACTCGAACTTTTTTGACTTCTTCATCAGTCGGTAGAGAGGCACTGCCTTTTCACCGAGATGAGAAATGAACTGACTCAATGCGGCCAAGCAACAAGTTAGCTTCTGGACGTCGTGTACATGCACGGGGCGCTTCATTCGGAGGATGGCACTGACATTCTCTGGATTGGTGTCGATTCCTCGTTCTGAAACAAGGAAACCGAGCAACTTGCTGCCGGGATCTCCGCATGTACACTTCGACGGGTTAAGCTTGATATCATAGCTTCTTAAGTTTGCAAATGTCTCAGCAAGGTCAGTCAGTAGGTCGGAACCTTTACGTGACTTGACCACGATGTCATCCATGTACGCTTCCACGTTCCGACTGATTTGCTTCAGCAGACTGTTTTGAATCACGCGCATGAAGGTAGCACCGGCATTCTTGAGACCGAAAGCCATGGTGCACAAAAACACCCTAATGGGGTGATGAAGACTGTCTTGATTTCATCGGGTCCAAACAGTCAGATCTGATGGTACCCGGAATATGCGTCCAGAAAAGACAAACGCTCGCATCCCGCAGTCGAGTCGACTATCTGATCGATGTGGGGGAGAGGAAAATGATCTTTCTGGCAGGCCCGATTGATATGCTTGAAATCGATGCACATGCGGAGGGCTGTGTCCTTCTTGGAGACCATGACCACATTGGCGATCCACTCGGAGTGGTAGATCTCGCGGATGAACTCAGCTACCAGAAGCCGAGCCACCTCTTCGTCAATCGCTTTTCTCTTCTCCATGGCGGACCGACGGAGATGTTCCTTTACGGGTTTCACTTTTGGGTCGACTCGCAAACGGTGCTCAGCCAATCCCCTGGGTACACCTAGCATGTCAGATGGTTTCCATGCGAAGATGTCCCAGTTCTCACGGAGGAATTGGATGAGCGCTTCTTCCTATTTGCTTTCAAGTGTAGTTGAGATGTGGGTCGAAGCTGCACTGGGGTCGGTGGGGTGAATGTGTACAGGCTTCGTCTCTCCCGCCGACTGGAATGCTGACTCGAAATCTAGCTTCTTAGCACGCAACAAGTCACTCGGATCCACATTCTTTTGGTACTCATCCATCTCCATTGTTGCCATCTGCTCGACAGCAATTTTCGAGCCTTTCTGGAAGCACTCTTCGGCCTTCTGCCGGCTTCCTGTGACGGTTATCACGCCTTTAGGCCCTGGCATCTTCAATTTGAGGTACACATAACACGGTCGAGCCATAAATGGGCGTAGGCGGGCCTGCCCAGAATGGCGTGATAGGCGCTGTGGAAGTCCACCACCTCAAACGTCAGCTTCTCTTTGCGGAAATTCTTTGAATTGCCAAAGATCACGTCGAGGGAAATCTGGCCAAGAGAGTCAGCTTTCTTTCCGGGGATTACCCCATGAAATATCATGTTGCTCTCACTTAGCTTGGACATCGGAATGCCCATCCCACGGAGGGTTTCAACATATAGTATATTTAGGCCACTGCCGCCATCCATCAGAAACTTGGTCAAACGAGTACCATCGATAACTGGGTCGACCACCAACGCCTGGCGCCCAGGGGTTGCAATGTGTGAGGGGTGGTCGGACTGGTGGAATGTAATGGGAGTCTTGGACCACTTTAGGTACGTCGTCGTTGCCGGAGCAACCATGTTGACTTCTCTGTTGATAACTTTCAGTCGACTCTTGCTCTCGACGTCAGCAAAAATCATCAAGGTGGAGTTGATCTGGGGGTATCCTCCATCCCCTTCTTTGTCCTCGATCTCCGCAGATTCCTTTTCTTTCTCAGCGGGTTGATCTTTCTAGAAATTCTGGATCATGAGCCAATACTGTCGAGTGGTACGCTTGGGGTAAACCAAGTTCACCTCTTCATCTTTCTTCGTGTGAATAGGACACGGTAGGTCGAGCTTGTCATTCCCTACTTGATCTTTCACTTTCTTGGGGATCCAAGGGCCTTTAGGATTTCCCTTGCCTTTCCCTTGGGTAACGACCGCAGCTTCACCTTGAGCTGCTGGTTTTGCTTTGCGCTTTGGCTTTCGATTGGAATTCTGGTCATCTTGGCCGACTGGTTTCTTGCCGCTACGGAGTCGATCGGCTTCTTCTCTGTTAGCATACCGACTGGCTATTTCCATCATCTGAGTCAGGGACATATCTCCTGTCAGACCAAACTTCAGGTTCAGCTCTCTGTACCGCATGCCCTCCTTGAAGGCGCAGACTGCTTGATGCTCGGACACATTTTCCACCGTGTGATGAAAAGTGGTCCACCTTTGGATGTAATCTCTCAGGGTTTCATTCGTCTTCTGAACACAATGTTGTAACTCTGTCAGCCCTGCAGGTCATTTGTATGTGCCCTCGAAGGTCCTGACAAACACTCGGGCCAGTTCTTCCCAACTGAAAATGCTCCCAGGGGCCAACTGGTTTAGCCATGCCCGGGCCGAGCCACCTAACATCAAGGGGAGATGCTTCATAGCCACATCATCATTGCCGCCACCGATCTACACAGCTACACGGTAATCCTCGAGCCAATTGTCCGGCTTTGACTCGCCGGTGAAATTACTCACTCCCGCCGCCAATCTGAAGTTGGGGGGAATTTCAGCAGCCCTGATAGCATTGCTAAAACATTCGGGCCCAGAGACAGACGCTCGGCTGACACTCGGGTGATCTCTCCCTTCTTCTTCTCTGTATGATCGGTTCTTGTCGACCTGGCCTTGCACAAGAATCGATCTTGCATCAAAACCGGGCCTCATGGGATCCGGGGGGATCCTCCGCTCGTCATCACACAGACGTCTGCCGTCTTGTCGCTCGGGCGAATACGATCCGCTTCCCGGAGGAGGCGTAGGCACTCGGCAGCGATCGTTCTGACCGGGTCGATGATCATAATGTTCATCATTCCGACCCAGATGTTGCTCTTCACGAGGTCCACGGCCCTCGTGCCTCGGAGGCGACCTTGGGCTGTGAGCCGACCAGACAGTTTCTGCCGCCACCGATCTGATGTGAATTATCTTACGCGAGTGAGAGACGGTCGCATTTTGCTCTCCTGCTTTTCGGAGCAGTGCCCGGATCTGCTGGAAGCCTCTCCCAGCCTCCGACTGAGACGGCTGGATAGAATCCGCGATGCGGGCTGCAGCTTCGAGGTTCTAGATCGGCGTTCGGAATACATGTGGTTCGCGCGGGAACGACTACCGTGGCCGTCGACTGGATTCGGGAATCAGTCGGCGGACCCGATCGTCGAGTCAACGCTGGAAATTTTCCAGTCGCGTGCACTCAGCCACAGTGACTTGGCGCATGGCTTCCCGGGCCCAAGCCTCTGGAGAATCCCCCATGATAGGGGTGTAAAGTGCGTCTTCATTGTGGCGGCGGAGTTCTTCCCTTTGCTCTGCGATGAGGGGTTGGGGTATGTACCCATCGTGGTCATACGACTGACCGTCGTTGCTGCCGCCGTTTCCGCCGGGAGAGTACCTCGGCGGACTGCGCCGTGAGTCGACCATGAGAACTTCAGCCACGGGGTCGCTTCTCCCGCGAAGCGCTACCCGTCCGCGAGATCGACCGGCCCGTAGTGGTATTCCTCAGGCTCGATGGCCGCAACTTGAGGGGTGGCCGTTTGGCGAGCCACCGCGTGCTTCACCCACCGCTGGAGCCGCGGTCGACCGGATTGCTTGCGGCGGTGTCCAGCGGGGACGACAGACGAGAATGAGCCGGACGGTACTGAGTCGACGGCTGCCGGAGAAGGACGCCGCAGGCGCTGGCACGGAAGTGCACGGCCCCGCTGACGGCTAGCGCCTTGACGTCGAGGGGGGCCTCTTGGAGCCAAGCAGAGTCGTCAGCGACGAAGACGAGCGCGCCGAGTCGGATCTCGCGGCCCAGCGCCAAACCACCGCCGGAAACAATGATGATGGAGGTCGGAGAAAAAAGCTTGCAACCTCACCGGAAGTCGCTAAGACACCTGCCCCATGGTGGGCGCCAACTGTCGTGGTTCTAAGTCTGACAGTACGAGTAGGGGGTACGTAAGAGGAGGCAAGGTCCTAGCTATGGTGAGATTGTACACAAGATTTTTACGAGTTCAGGCCCTTCTCGGAGGAAGTAACAGCCCTACGTCTCGGTGCCCATAGGCGGTCGACTGGAATGTATATGTGTGTGTGAGTTACAGGGGGTGCGAACCCTTGTACTGGAGGAGGGGTGGCTTATATAGAGTGCGCCAAGACCCCAGCCGTCCCCACGTTACAAAGGGTTCAATGTACATAAAGGCAGGACGTTACTGATAACGCCTGCAATAAAGTGTGATAAAGGCATTCATTACTGCAGAATGAATGCATGACCGTTGCTGGCCTAACGGGACCTTTGACCTTCAGGGGTCGAGTGTCTTTGTACGGTTGAGTGTCCTCATCCTTCCGAGTGGAGTTGAGTCATCTGAGTGGAGCTATGTAGTCGAGTGAAATGTCGTCTTGGGCCGTGTCAGTCGACTATTTCTGTTGTCTTCGAGTTGTCTCTTGAGCTTCTGTGGTAGTGACCTTGGGTGGGGTATCTGGGTCAGGCCTGTGACCCTACCCTAGGTTTGTAGCATCATCACTAGCCTAGAGAGACTACCCGCAAGGAGGTCTTGTTGTCGCCCGCCTCGCGAGGCTTGGCCCTCGCGAGGGTCTTGAGTTGCAGTTGCTGAAGCTGGGCACACCGGGCCGCTGATGGAGCCGCGTCACGGGCCGCAGGCAGGTAAGTCTGGGTACCCCCGTTCCTAGGACGCCGACAAAGATTGACGGCTGGTTTCGATCCCCCGCCCTAGATCAGCTCTAGGAGCTCACTTTTGATGACGGGCATATGCGGTCATTGCCAACGTCCGCACTCCGCCTCGCGTTCACGCTGCACGCTGCCAAGTTAAGGAACTGCCATTTCCCCCCTTAATGACGCGCCCACTCTTAATCTACCACGGCTAAAGCACATCGAGCTCGTCGACGTCTGCCTCTGAAACGGTGACATGGAGTGCCTGCTCCATGACTGTACTACACTCGAGTACCTTCGTCTTCATGTAATCAATGGGTTGAGTACCTTCCAGATCACCTCCATGACTCTCTGGACTATTTATGTGTGTTGTTGGTGCGGCAGGAAGACATCACAAGATGTGTACCACGGTATGGTCGCTGAGGACACACGTGCACTTGAGAGATTACTTGTAGTTTATCAAGAAGGTCCAACAAGAATCAATGTCATTTCTGCATCGAAATTGACAGTGGTGGTCTACTCGTCTGACAAATACTCTGAACTTGTTATTGGATCCACACCCGTTTAGGTACAACAACAGCCTTCTACCTCTCCTTCTACAAATTAACATTATTTATAATTTTGAAGATGTGTGTTCGTCTATCATTCAGAAAATCATTCCGACAAGCTTGACCCGGAATATGCGCACAGTGAAGGTCTTGGTACTAGAATCTATCGGCCCCGACCTAGAGCAAGTTGTCACTTTCTTGAGATGCTTTCTGTGCCTGGATAAGCTATATATCGAGGTGATGTTCCTTTCCTTTTAAATGTTAACCATAAGGGAGTTCAAATTGTGATACCTTTTTCCTAGTTTATAGTGACAATGTACTACAATTTTTCAAGGATTCTTTTGGAGGAATGCAGTACATACATGTTCCACCCCCCATATTGGTTGCTTGATCCATATGGTTACAATCAATAAGCATTTCTCCTTTGGATTCATCTGTACTAGTTTTCTTAGGGAACTTTTCATCCACTCCAACCTCTTGTGAAGAAGGCTACATTTTTCTAGAATGTAATCAAATGCCCACGTTAATCATGTCAGATCGAAGATGCCATGTTAGTGCATTTTACAAATCCTGCGAGCCAAATATGCCTGTAGTAATGTTCAAAACTACATGTAGGAACTAACACGTTTTCTTCTTTTGCAGATAAGATTAGGTCCAGTGGTGGATAATGTGATACAATATAACAATCACGTCAAATGCCTAGATCTTCATCTCTTAGAATTTACTTTGAACTCCTACCGAGGGACCTTACCGGAGATTATATTCGCCAGGTTCTTTCTTCTCAAAGCAAGGGTGCTGGAGGAAATGAGGTTTGCCCTACATTTATTTTGCAAAAATGAATGGTTTGTTGATAAGCGCCGGTGCCTGCGGCGGAATGGAATAGGCTCCAAAAATGTTGAATTTCATTTTGGAACTTCAGATGACAGAGTGATCGGAAGCCATCGTGTCAACCCCATACATGACTTCTAAGTGGCTGACCCCTTTGCAAAAATTGTGAGGTTTCGAAACCAGACTAAGAAGGGGTAATATTAGTTTGAACCTCTCTCTGATATTCATGTTCAGCAGATCAGCGTGGGCGTTTGCAGCTGATGAGCTGAATTTCATTTCTAATATCAGTTTTAAACTTGTAATCTTCAAATTTGAGCCATATAACTCTGGAATTTGAACCTTGTAATATTTCGAGCTTTTGTGGTACAATCGTTGAAATGGTATCGTATGAGACTCGTATATTGGTAGCAGTATTTTGACCTTAATATGCAATGGTCTTAGATTTTGTTAACCATTCTCGAATCTGTTTACCTTGTCGATCTCATAGCACACAATCCGACTGCGATCTTCGACATTATTGCACACAGTTGGTTTCTTCCGCCGTGTGCCCTGTAGAGCGCAGAAATAATTATCGCACTCGAGTGTGCATCATCACCCTTCTGTGTAACTTTGACCTTATCACCCACATGTATACTTATGACCGAAGTCATTCCACACACTTAATTTTTACAAAGCTTTTTCCAATAAATGCACACGATGTGTCCCTCTTCTAGCCGACGCGTGGCCAAACTAGCCGGGCGGGAACCTTGCGCGGTAGCCCGTGAACAGGCTCACCGACGATACATTTGGCGCCTCTTGGAGCCCACGCGTGTGGTGCGGTGTTGTCAAGTGTGCATTGGAATCCTCCGCTATGAAAGCCGTGACAAGACGTGACGATTACAGGTCGGTGGGCCCCCATTTATTACAGCGGCCAACCTTTCGATCGCGCCACACCATTACAAGAAGCACACCGACCATGAGATATTCTTAGAGGGTATCCTGCGCGGCTCCAATGGCGCTCCGAGTGGCTACCGACGACGAGTAGCAGTTCACGATGCGTGCTATGGTGGACACCCACAGAAGGTTCATGGACCTCTCGGTGGTGTACACCAACGACCCGGTCTGGGTGGAGCTCTCCATCCACATCATGGAGTTGTTGCTTGCTGAGGAGAAGTACTACGTGGTTGGGTTCGAACTCAAGTACACCCGCACGCGTGCCGGGTCTCGTCCCAAGGTCGCCATCACCTAGATGTGCGTGTGCCACCACCTCCTCGTTTACCACTACTGCCTGGCCACAAGGCCTTGCGAGCGTTTCGCTAGGTTTGTCAACATCCCCCACTACATGTTCGCTATGATAGACATCATCAACGATGTAAAGGACCTCAAGAATTTGGGCATCGCCTGGAAGAATCTTGTCGACATCCAGGGCCAATACAAGATCTAGGGTAGCAAGGAGCATGAGAAAGACTCACTAGTTCACTTCGCCGAGGCCATCATCGACCCCTACTACAGAGACATGAAGGATTCGTGCAACAAGGACAAGTGTGCCTGGCACTCGGCCTGGATGGAGAAACTTGACAAAGCTCACGTCGTGTATGCGACCAATCAGGCGTACACGAGCTACGACATGTACAAGTGGATCGTTGACATGAGGAAGTGCATCCTTCACCAAAACACCCAGGGATCCAGCCTGAAGCAGAGCAATGGTGTGTGGAAATGTTATTTGTGTAGTCACTTGTGTAATTGTATGCTTAATTTGGTTATGCAATGTTGCCTTTTTAAGTATATATGTTGATGCTCTGTAGACAGAGCATAGATGTTCTGCGGACAAAGACAATCACATCGCACACGGACTAAACGATGGAACCCGTCGGTGATGTTTTCATCAATCACTCACAATTGTATACCATCAATCATTTGCTCATAACACACACGGCTTGTTAGCGGTTATCGTTTGTGTTGTTATCGATCTTCGCACATTTTCGATTACAGACCTATTTGCCGCGTATCACAAACATCTTGTTAAGTTGAACTGTTTCTATTCTCATGTATGAACGCAAATAGTTCATCCGAGTGACCCGCATGCCATATATCGCACACACCTTGATTTGGCTGACCATTTCTTTTGTGTTGTCTAATCACAAACAGTTCATCCGAGTGAGCTGTATGTTGTATATCGCACAAACCTTCATCTGGTTGCCCGTTTCTTTTGTTCCTCCTCATCGCAAATAGTTAATTAAACTGAACCGTATGCCCTGCATCGCACACGCAACTACAATCTGAACAATGTTTGATGCATCCTCCATCGCAAACATTTTGCACCTTTTTGACGTTTTTTACACCACGTTTGTGATTATGGCATCGCAAACTATTTCGTCGAAGGGTCTCTGATCATAGTGTCACGTTAGCAGCATCCTGCAGTAGTGCTTGGCCCCTCGCGAGGGTCTTGTCTTGTTGATGTTGAAGATGGGCCGTACCAGGCCGTAGATGAAGCCACGCCATGGCCCGCAGGCAGGCAGGTCTGGGTACCATGGTTCCCAGAACACCGACAATGTGTATGTGGAGAAGGAAATCCTTGATCCATACTGTTGGGTCCGTAGTTCCATCGTATGATTCTATATTGATGGGCTTAAACCCTTCCAGGAATTGATGTTCCATTACTCTGGCTGTGAAATAGATCGGGTTGGCTGGACTATGAAACCGAGGTATCGCATCGAAGGTCGAGAGAAGGCCGTGCGTAGGCTTGATCTCGGACGCGGTCGTTCCTGTCTAACCAGGCAATGTAGCCGTCAAGGCTGGCGGGTGAGGGTGCTCTTGATTCAAAAATGGACCGTGGAGGCACTCAGTTTGCGTCGATATGAAGTGAAACATAGCGAGGGTTTAGGTGATCCATGGGGTCCTTGCCATAACGGCAAGGAGTCGGTCGGGTGTTAAGGTTTTCCGGTATTGTCTGTCCCGACCTCTAGGGACTTGGTCCGGCACATCAGTGGTTAGATCATCATCAAACTCCGCCAGCATTCGCTTGCGAGGATATGATTTGGGTCCTCTAGGGAGT
This sequence comes from Secale cereale, assembly GCA_902687465.1. Taxonomy (NCBI): domain Eukaryota; kingdom Viridiplantae; phylum Streptophyta; class Magnoliopsida; order Poales; family Poaceae; genus Secale; species Secale cereale. Next base: position 348,300,986 of record LR738714.1, read on the forward strand.
TGGTCTTCGAGATCTTGTTCGGCCGAGACTACTGCAACCCACTTCTCGTTCAACACATCTATATTGGCTTTGCAGCTCCTGCTACTTTAATTTTATGCTTAGGGAAGTGGTGATGAGACATCGCCGGAAGCGCTCTTGCTCGAATGAGTGTTTGGGGACGATGTAGTCCTTGTTGCAGAGGCTCTGTTATTCTTAGTAGTCCGGTGTGTAGTTGTCATCAGCCCCTTCAAAGAGGTCATCAGGAGCTAAGCCCTCGGGATTTCTTTTGGGACTGCCATTCTGTACTAGGGAGGAATGAAAGTCCTCTGTAGTGTTATCGACATCGTTGGCTGTTGCGTCGCCGTTATCGGCGGTGGCGTTGTTGCTGTTGGGTTCCCCATGGGCGCCTCTTCTACATCTGCACCTAGTCCTGTGGGGGATTTTAGGGTTCCACGATGTATACATCATAGGAGGATGTTGCGGTCCACTTGCCAGTATTTACTAATGGCGAAGTGTTTTCTACGGGGCCATCGGTATCTTCATCCATATTTGTGGCATCGTCGTAGTCTAGCACATCGGTTAAATCATCAATCATGGCGACTAGCTTGGTGGTGGGTGTGATGTAAATTTCCCGATTGTCTCCTTTAAGTCTGATCTTAGCGTAAACCAAAGTCTTGTTGTCCGAGATCGACATACTCTGGATATTGTCAAGCTTCTCGTTTACGTGCTATAGCTCTTCAGGGTTCATGGCCTCGCTGTAGGCGGGGCTGACTCAAAGTATGCCCGACGTATAGATCTCCATGTTTTGAACGTGTGGAGGATCTAAGAGCAATTCTAGATCATGTGCTTAAGTCGGCTCTGTATCCAATGTAGCTTCAGAGATAGTGGCTGGATGGTCCGAGGGTCGAGGCGTGATGGCCTGGAGCCATTACGTTGGGATTTTCTAGTGATGCCGAGGAGTTTGACTCGACATCCTCAAAGGATATCGTCTTGGGCATTGAACCTCCATTGATTGATAAGCCTTCTACCCGACTGGTCGTCTAGCCCAACAAGGCAAGTTCCCCACGGGAATTCACGATGTACTCTAGGCCTCCAAAGGTCATGATCTGACCTGGAGCATAGTTTTCGATGGAGGCCAGATGGCCAGCCGAGTCAGGGCAAAAGATCATGCTACCAAATGATGACCCACAAATATAGGGGATCTATCGTAGTCCTTTCGATAAGTAAGAGTGTCAAACCGAATGTGGAGCAGAAGGAAATGACATGTGGTTTCCAGCAAGGTATTGTCTGCAAGCATTGAAATTATTGGTAACAGACAGTTTTGTGATATAATTCATAATGGGTAACAAGTACCAAGTGTAACTAAGGTGCAGCAAGGTGGCACGATCCTTTTTATAGCAAAGGACAAACCTGGACAAAATATTATATAAAGCAAACAGCTCCCGAGGACACATGGGAATTATTGTCAAGCTAGTTTTCATCATGCTCATATGATTCGTGTTCGCTACTTTGATAATATGATATATGGGTGGACCCGTGCTTGGGTGTTGTCCTTACTTAGAGAAGCCTCACAATTTTGATTAACCCCTCTTGCAAGCGTCCACAACTATGAAAGAAGAATTAAGATAAATCTTACCATAGCATGAAAAATATGGATCCAAAATAACCCCTTACGAAGCCACACATAAACTAGGTTTTAAGCTTCTGTCACTCTCTCAACCCATCATCTACTTATTACTTCCCAATGCCTCCCCCTAGGCCCAAATAATGGTAAAGTGTCATGTAGTCGACATTCACATAACACCACTAGAGGAAAGAGAATATACATCTCATCAAAATATTGAACGAATACCAAATTCACATGATTACAGATAACAAGACTTCTCCCATGTCCTCAGGAATAAACGTAACTACTAAAAAAGCATATTCATGTTTATAATCAGAGGGGTATTTAATTGCATCAAGGATCTGAACATATAACCTTTCACCAAATAAACCAACTAGCATCAACTACAAGGAGTAATCAACACTACTAGCAACCCATAGGTACCAATCTTAGGTTTTGAGGCAAAGATTGAATACAAGAGATGAAGTAGGCTTTGGAGGAGATGGTGCTGGTGAAGATGTTAATGAAGATTGACCCTCGCTTGATGATAGGATTCTTGGTGATGACGATGGCTTCGATTTTCCCCTCCCGGAGGGAAGTTTCCCCAGCAGAACAGCTCCGCCGGATCCCTAAAATGGTTCTGCTCAAGTTCCACCTTGAAACGGCGACGCTTCGTCCCAAAATTTCTCTCTTGATTTTTTTTCAGGTCAAAAGTGTCGAACTTCGGGTTCCGCAAACCCTTGAGAGTTCGAACTCTGGAGTGTGCATGAAGAACACTCTCTCCCAAGCGCGCTTGCCCTACGATTCCACAGCCTAGCTCGACGAATTCAAAGAGCAAGGGACACAGAGGATTATACTAGTTCGAGCCACCTTGCAGTGTAATACCCTACTCCAGTGTGTGTGGTGGATTGCTTCATGGGGTTGAGCATGAACTAGTACAATGGATGAACAGCCTCCGGAGGAGAGGTGTTCTTGGGCTCTGACGGGCTTGTGGTGTGTGTGTGAGGTGGAATGGATCCGATCCCTTCTAAGGTTGGATCAGCTCCAGATCAGATGTTGTTAGACCCCTCCCCCCCTCTATGGTGGTGGCTAGGTCCTATTTATAGTGGCCTTGGTCCTCTTCCCAAATATCGGCAGGAAGGGATCCCATAACGGCCAAATTTGAAGTGGAACAGCTAGTACAAGTTATCCTGAAAAAGTGGTCTTCGCCTGCCAAAGGCTCTGGTGGTGACACCGCGTCGGGCTCCACGATGACCTCCATTCTACCGCCCTGGCGGTCCTTGGTCTTATTGCACCGAGATGGAAACATTTGCTTGATTCCTCGGGACTCCGTGCCTGCGCTTGACCCCTTAGCACCAAGGGGGAAACTGGTTAAACTGTGCCCGCTGGAGCCCGCCTGGCCTTGGACATCATGGCCCACGTCCCATGAACCTCGCAAGGTGCACCTTGCATAGATATCTCCGCTCCTCGGGAGCCAGTGTAGTGAGACTACCCCCAGGGAGGTCTTATTGTCGCCCGCCTCGCGAGGGTCTTGAGTTGTGGTTGCTGAAGTTGGGCCGTACCAGGCCGCTGATGGAGCAACGTCACGAGCTGCAGGCAGGCAAGTCTGGGTACCACCGTTCCTAGGACGCTGACAGTAGTCCCAGGCCCAAGGTGCACTCGAACCTGGCTTCGTGGCGAAGCCAAAGGGGCAAGGGTGAAGCGCCGCGGGCCCCAATCGCCTGCGGCCTTGGTTGACGCGTGGCGACTTGATTGGACGTGGGAGTCTCCGCTTCCCCATGCTGCCTCGGCAACTGCCCGATTTGACGAGACCCTGCTGCATGCATAGAAAATCATCATTACGTTCGATCGTGGAGGCCGGCGGGTGGCCTCCTTCGGGATATAAATGGGGAGAGGGTGAATGTGACGCCCGAAGACCGACGTCCCAGAAGATTCTAGAAGATTCCCGAAGTTCCAGACGTTCCGGGCTGCCCGTGTGTTCTTTTGTGCTTGTGTTATTTATTTTTGCATTGCATCATGTCATCATGGCATCATGTCATTTTTATTTTGCATCTCAACTTAAATAAATCGTGTGGATCTTCGATCCATTTAAATCGAGGGAAGAATGTCTTCTCTTTAAAACATATACTCCCAATATTTTAGGGAGCTATATATTAAATATTCCATTCTTTGGTATTACCCGCAACACACGTGCATATATTTTCCCCATGCCTTTTTCTTCTCAATCCCTTGCCAAGACCTACTCCTCCTTTTTTTCATGTCTTTTGGAAGTGATTGGTTGGCCTAAATATTTATGCAAGTTTGAGTTATTTCCGAACTCGCATAAATTTGTAGTCTCTAAAAATTGCCAAAGCATTTTATTAAAATATCCCACAATTCTAGGTTCATAGGGATATTTTTTATCTTAGCTAAAACCTTCTCCTAGCCCCTGTCCATTCTTTCCTTTTCTTCACCAGGTTTTGAGTCTGCTTGTCTTTTTTTAAATGCCTACTTAGCAGGAGGGGCCCAAGCTGCAGCTGGCCCAGCCGCCCTTCTCTCCTCCCTGGCCCATCCCTGCTGGCCCATAGGCCATAGCCACCTCCTGGCCCAACCGCACATCCCCGTAACCCTACCCCGCATCGCTCCTCTCCCCTCGTCGCTCCTTTCCCTCACAGCGCCGTAACCCCTCGACCCCTCTCCCTCTCGCTACCCCGATCCACTCCTTTCCCTCGATCCCCTTTTCCCTCTGCGATCGAAGCCCGAGCCCCCTCCCAAGCACATCCTCCGCCTCGCTCCCTCAAGCCGCGCCCGCATCGCCAGGGAGAGGATCCCCTCGCCATCTCCCTCTGTCGCCGAACCCGCTCGCTCACGCCGTCATCTATTGCACCGGTCTCTCGACGAGTTACCGGAACCGATATGTTGCGTGGCATCATTTTCGGATCGTTGCCGTGGCACTCTTTCCTTCCACCACGGTGACAAGTGCTTCATATCTCTCTTGTTAACCTTTAACTAAAAAATTGCATAAAACTTGATCATGTCATCCGCATCATGTTAACAACACTAAAATGTTTAATTGTTGTTTGCTTTAATTACTAAACATGCTCATGAGGAGTTTCCGGAACTTGTTGTTGTTTTTCCGGCCTCATTTAAATTGCCTAAATAATGTAGTTTTATTATGCTTCACCTCTTGCCATGTTAAAAACATTTAAACTTGTCTTGTAAATAAACGAGAGTCAACTAAATGAATAAATGTGGTGTTTCGTCAACATGCAACTCGTGCATATTGAGCTCCACTTAACTTGTAGTATTGTTTGTGCACATTGCCATGCCATGCATAATTAAACCGGACATGCATCATACTTGAATGTGCATCGTATGCCATGTTTAAGCTTGTGTGTTTACCGTGTTGTTTGCTTCTTTCCGGTTGCTTCTCTTGTTAGCTTCGGTTTCGTTCCGGAGTTGTGAGGATTCGCTCGACTGTGTTGCTTCGTCTACTTCATGGATCCGTTCTTCTCCCTTGTGGATTCCAGGCAAGATGACCGAACCCGGATACCATTACTATCTTTGCCTATTGCTAGAGTATCGCTCTATAGTTTTGCCTCGATGCCCATGTTTTCCTTTCAGCCTCCTATTGTAACCATGAACCTGTTTAACCACCCTACCTATGCAAACCGTTGATTGGCTATACGTAGGCTCGCTCAGCCCCTCTTATAGCATTGTTAGTTGAAGGTGAAGATTGAAGATGCTTGCTTCATGTTGAAGTTTGGTTGGGTTATATCACACTATATAAATGCTTAAATGAAATCATCTATATATTGGCAAGGGTGGAAGGCTAAGCCTTTTGCTTGGTGATTTGTTCCACTCATGCCGTTAGGAACCGTATAAACCGGTGTTATGTTCCTTGATTATGCGTTCCTAACACGGATGGGGTGTATGGGACCCCCTTGATAAACCGCTAAGTGCTAAGTCTTTTCCAGCAAGTCCCAACATTTGGTACTATTCGCCTAATAACTAATAAAAACTTGCATAGGGACTAGCTATCCCTTTTATTTTAATTCAACAACCCCGGGCCAGTGCTCCACATGAGTGTTGGTCCGAAACGGGGGTTCTGCGGGGCCACCACGAGGAAACTCGAGGTTTGGTAAAAACCTGTAGAATCGCCCATCCGGTCGTGTCCTGAGACTAGATACGCGCAGCTACCTATCAGGGTGTCGACACGCCGGGAGGATTTGCTGGATTAGCCTTACCTTAGTTCGGAGTATCTTGAGCACGGGATTCCGAGAATACTCGGGTCTTCCCACCTTGGAGTTGCGACTCCGCGGATCGTGGGCTTGTAATGGGCCAAGTTGGAACACCCCTGGAGGGTTTGAACTTTCGAAAGCCGTGCCCGCGGTTATGTGGCAGATGGGAGCTTGTTAATATTCGGTTGTAGAAAACTTGACACCATGTTCCAATACACTACCAGCATGAGTACCGTGACTGTCATTTTCCGAAAGGGATTCGGGAGATGAACACGGTGGGGTTATGTTTGACTGGCTTTAGTTAGGATCACTTTGTGATCATCTCTCGACCGAGGCACTTCTCTTCTCGCTCTCTTTTACGTAAGCTAGTGCTAGTTGCTGCTGCAGACTCTTGTTTTTTCCTTCACCTCTTATTCTTTCTCCAGCCTTGTTCCTCACCCAAGGCTTAAATATTCATGTTACCCGGGAACGGGATTGCTGAGTCCTCTGTGGCTCACAGTTACTTCACCACACCAGATGCAGGTTCAGCCGAGTTTGGTGCAGGAGTTGGATCAGTTCTTCACTGGGAGCTCGATGAAAAGTATGGCTGTTTGTTTGTGACGCTTCGACGATCAGTAGTGGTTCTTCTACTAGGATTCGATCCTGACCTGTGGCTTTATGTTGTTTTGGTATCTTTCTTTTGGATCTTCACCCGTAGTCGGGTTGTGATGTTTTGAATGATGTTCTGCTTATGTAATGTATTGTGTGAAGTGGCGAGTGTAAGCCAACTATCTTCTTTTGCAATTTAATCACTCTTTTACATGAGTCGTGCAAAGATACCAAACTTGAGATCATTCTAGGATGGGCTTATACCTTTAAGTCGTGCCTCGACACGTAGGAGGTATAGTCCCATCCTGGGCATTACAAGTTGGTTTTCAGAGCCTTCTCCGACCTAGAAGCCCCCACTGATTGATCGAATCGTTGACGGTTGAGTCTAGGCACACATTGAAAATGTTTTGAGTCCTATATATATATATATATATATATATATATATATCGGAGAGTAGGATTTCTTTTGCTCCTCATCCCTTTTCATTCTGGTGAGGACTCCTGACGATTACTCTTATCTCTTCTACTTTCAAAAATTGCACCAATTTTTTTTTTAGGATCTCGCGAGTATTGTTTGGATTGTTTCGATGTCTTTGTGACGAGAACATTGTTCTCGATGCCTCCTGTCATTAGGGGTTGTGGCAGTGTCCCGGGGAGTTGAGCTTCGAGGTGTTGTCGTCACAAATCCATCGCGGCAGTACTAGAATACTTAAGACGGCCGACATCGAAAACTCTCCTATGCGGTTAGTGGCAAGATAACCCCGACATCACCCAGTACTGGGGAGGTAGTTCGGGAGTATTGCCATAGCTTGGTATAGTGGATGCTTTTCGAAGGTCCGAGGTAAACGGTTTCCGAGAAAGACTGGTTATGTGTTGAAGGATGGATACAGCTGGATGTAGGTTTAGAGTTGATTGCGCGGTGCTTCCCCTGTATCCCCAACACCTGATTGCATAACTGGAAACTTTCGGAAATTAATAGGTGGGTTCATCTAGTAGTTCTAGGCATTCTTCCAACGGATGCACGATATGAAGTTCGGGGTTCTACATTGAGTGAAGTGGTTTATGGACTTGTTCTGATCGAGAGTTGCATCTTAAAGGGTCCTTGGCTATGCTGATCTGGGGATTGCAAAACCCTTTTGTAACACGTTCCATGAGCTTTCAGCACAAAGATGTCGAACGAAGCTTCTATCTTGTATTTGTTCTATCTGTTCCTTGTTCCTTTTATTTAACTTTTGTTCTCCAAGTGGCTTCTCGACTAGTTAATGTACCTGCGGAATTCATTCGTTCAATTCTCTGTTCGGATGATATTGTGAAGATCATGTTGCATATCTATCCTTTGTTTCGTTTTGATTCTGGTATTCGAGTTGCTTCGATGTCAAATGTTGATTCCATACCTTTCCTAATTGGTGTTCTCATATTTCTATGGGAGTGCTAGTCCTTCTTGATCATCGAGCTTGTCTTGTTAATTCCTTTCAACCGGTGTGCCTTCTCTTCAAGTTATTCCTTACGGACGTTGTTGAGAAATCTGACGATTTGTCTGTTTCATTCTTCCCAAATTGTCTTTGTTTTCCCCACCCTCCCACCCTTCTCTTTATGGAGCCAGAAATTCTCAAATGAAATATCCATTTTATTCATGTGATATTTCTTCATTCTTTCCTTCAATGTTCTTATCTCGTGAATTATCATGAAGATGCTCAAGAGCTTCAAGTTCATCATTCTTTTGTTCTCAAATTCTGTCGGTGGATGTAATTCGAGAATTCGGTGTTGAGCTTAGCCTTTTCCTCATTTCACAATGCTTTCTTATTCCGGTGCACCAATTAATCATTCTCCTCTTGCTATTCATATCCGGAGAGCTCAAGATATCTCAGAAGATTCATGTTTCTATTCTTATCCGTTCAAATTATTTCGAGGATTGTTATCTTATTCAAGCCATTTAATTCAAATCGGTGCAATATCTCTTCAGCAATCTTTTTCAATGGTGATTTCTTTGAGTGGGCCCTAACCCACAGGTCTTTTTCCAGGATCTTACCTAACTCTTCTAATTTTTCCGGAGTTATACTCAAATTCTTTTCAAAGTGTGACGTAAGAATGATTTACATCAGTCATATGCCTTCTCCAAGATCGCTTTCAAATTCTTTTTCATCATTGGTTCAACCTTTTTAATTCCTTCATTCCGGAGTGCTCAACAATTCTTATGGCATTTCTCGTCTTCATTCTCAACATTTGAAGACCGGAGAAGTGTTTCTCTTAAACCTTGGTCGTTCTCTTGAAGTCGTGGTTCTAGCTTCATGCCATACTCATAAGTGTTCCATTTGTGAGGAATTATTTTCATACCCATCCGAAGCATTTCATGAATTCTTTCCATTGTGATCCTCCGAAGGCCATCATTTCAGAAGATTTCTTCGTTCTCAGTTTTCAACTTCATCCTCCAAATATTCTTCATTGATGTCTCTTCGTTCGTCTCCATATTCTTACGGTGGTTCATTCAAGTTACTCTTCCGTTGTTATCGTTTTAATTCATTTGTTCTTTTCTCAATCCTACCGGTGCTTTGTTGAAGATTTATCCGAGCTTGTGCGAGATATCTCCTAATTCTTTGCAACGAGAATAAGTAGTATGCCAAATCCTTTTGCGTGTCATCAATTTAATTTGGTGAAGGATATGCATAACATAAATCTTATTCTAGTTTCTTCCAAGAGGTTAATTCCTTCCTTTGAAGCTTGTTCATCATATCATATTCTCGGTCCTAAGTTGTTCATCTTGTTTTCCGGAGTTCCAAGTTATTTCAATTATCATTTCAAGTTCCATCTAATTCATCGCAGGCCTTGATTCATATTCTTTTCATCTTTCACTTTTCATGCTTTCATTACTGGAGTTCTCATGGTGGTTCATCATGTTTTAATTCATCCTCGAAGTTTTCATCAAGATCCTTGTTGGAGCTCAAATATTCTTCTTCTTGCATTTTGAAGTGCAATTCTTTCTCCCTTATCTTTTGAGATGGTGTTATGTCATTCTTGACAGTTCCTTCATGTTTCATGATTCACGAGTTATGAAGAATGAGATATTTAAAACCATCATTTCTTCTCTTAGGAGATCCGTTCAACCCCTCATTTTTATCCCTTGGAGTTATTTTCGGTTGTATTTCACCTAAAAGCTTTTCCTAAGGATTGTTGCTAATTATGTTGCTTATAAATGACCCAATTTCCTCATTTATCCTTCCGATGAAATAAGTTTATCGTCTCCTTGTTGATCTCAATGCGATCAATCGTTTCCGTTAGTGGCTGGTTGTCACCTCTTAATTTCAAGATGTTTTCCATAAGCCCACATCAAGCTTATTCGTTTTCGTTGTTGATTTTTCCAACAACTCCGTTCAACCCTTCTTCGTAAGGATGCTCTTTCAAATTCAATTTTGAGAGAAGTTGTCATTTTCTTCTCCGTTATTTCTTCCCAACGATCTGGCATCTATTCTTTCGTTCCGGAGGCTTTGTGATGTTGCTCTCTCCAAACCATCATATCGTTTTATCGAGATCATGTTCTTTCCTTTGCTTGTCCTTTTTAACAGGAGTGTTGTGTCCTCCATTCTAATTCCCTCATCTTATCAGTTTTTCCCACTTTTCAACCGGAGTGCTGTCCAAATTCTGTCATTCTTATTCCTTGGCTATACCATTGCGGTTTCTTATTCTTTTGGTTCGTAAGCTCTTGTTTCATGTCTTTCTACCTACAAGGTTCTCATAATGTTCCTTGTTACTCTTTCTAACGGAGTGCTCTTAACTTCGTTCATCTCCGTTGCTTTCTTTCTTTCAACTTGTTCAACCTCTCAAGGTTCCCTGGTTTCACTCGTCTGTCAAAGAAGCAACTTTGTTTTACCTCTCCCTCTTCCGTTTTTACCCGGTGATATCTCTAGGATCTCGGGTCGAGATCCTCTGTTAGTGTGGGAGAGTTGTGACGCCCGAAGACCGACGTCCCAGAAGATTCCAGAAGATTCCCGAAGTTCCAGACGTTCCGGGCTGCCCGTGTGTTCTTTTGTGCTTGTGTTATTTATTTTTGCATTGCATCATGTCATCATGCCATCATGTCATTTTTATTTTGCATCTCAACTTAAATAAATCGTGTGGATCTTCGATCCATTTAAATCGAGGGAAGAATGTCTTCTCTTTAAACATATACTCCCAATATTTTAGGGAGCTATATATTAAATATTCCATTCTTTGGTATTACCCGCAACACACGTGCATATATTTTCCCCATGCCTTTTTCTTCTCAATCCCTTGCCAAGACCTACTCCTCCTTTTTTTCATGTATTTTGGAAGTGCTTGGTTGGCCTAAAGATTTATGCAAGTTTGAGTTATTTCCGAACTCGCATAAATTTGTAGTCTCTAAAAATTGCCAAAGCATTTTATTAAAATATCCCACAATTCCAGGTTCATAGGGATATTTTTTATCTTAGCTAAAACCTTCTCCTAGCCCCTGTCCATTCTTTCCTTTTCTTCACCAGGTTTTGAGTCTGCTTGTTTTTTTTTAAATGCCTACATAGCAGGAGGGGCCCAAGCCGCAGCTGGCCCAGCCGCCCTTCTCTCCTCCCTGGCCCATCCCTGCTGGCCCATAGGCCATAGCCACCTCCTGGCCCAACCGCACCTCCCCGTAACCCTAGCCCGCATCGCTCCTCTCCCCTCGTCGCTCCTTTCCCTCACAACGCCGCCACCCCTCGACTCCTCTCCCTCTCGCTACCCCGATTCACTCCTTTCCCTCGATCCCCTTTTCCCTCTGCGATCGAAGCCCGAGCCCCCTCCCAAGCGCCTCCTCAGCCTCGCTCCCTCAAGCCGCGCCCGTATCGCCAGGGAGAGGATCCCCTCGCCATCTCCCTCTGTCGCCGAACCCGCTCGCTCACGCCGTCATCTATTGCACCGGTCTCTTGACGAGTTACCGGAACCGATATGTTGCGTGGCATCATTTTCGGATCGTTGCCGTGGCACTCTTTCCTTCCACCACGGTGACAAGTGCTTCATATCTCTCTTGTTAACCTTTAACTAAAAAATTGCATAAAACTTGATCATGTCATCCGCATCATGTTAACAACACTAAAATGTTTAATTGTTGTTTGCTTTAATTACTAAACATGCTCATGAGGAGTTTCCGGAACTTGTTGTTGTTTTTCCGGCCTCATTTAAATTGCCTAAATAATGTAGTTTTATTATGCTTCACCTCTTGCCATGTTAAAACATTTAAACTTGTCTTGTAAATAAACGAGAGTCTACTAAATGAATAAATGTGGTGTTTCGTCAACATGCAACTCGTGCATATTGAGCTCCACTTAACTTGTAGTATTGTTTGTGCACAGTGCCATGCCATGCATAATTAAACCGGACATGCATCATACTTGAATGTGCATCGTATGCCATGTTTAAGCTTGTGTGTTTACCGTGTTGTTTGCTTCTTTCCGGTTGCTTCTCTTTTTAGCTTTGGTTTCGTTCCGGAGTTGTGAGGATTCGCTCGACTGTGTTGCTTCGTCTACTTCATGGATCCGTTCTTCTCCCTTGTGGATTCCAGACAAGATGATCGAACCCGGATACCATTACTATCTTTGCCTATTGCTAGAGTATCGCTCTATAGTTTTGCCTCGATGCCCATGTTTTCCTGTCAGCCTCCTATTGTAACCATGAACCTGTTTAACCACCCTACCTATGCAAACCTTTGATTGGCTATACGTAGGCTCGCTCAGCCCCTCTTATAGCATTGTTAGTTGCAGGTGAAGATTGAAGATGCTTGCTTCATGTTGAAGTTTGGTTGGGTTATATCACACTATATAAATGCTTAAATGAAATCATCTATATATTGGCAAGGGTGGAAGGCTAAGCCTTTTGCTTGGTGATTTGTTCCACTCATGCCGTTAGGAACCATATAAACCGGTGTTATGTTCCTTGATTATGCGTTCCTAACACGGTTGGGGTGTATGGGACCCCCTCGATAAACCGCTAAGTTCTAAGTCTTTTCCAGCAAGTCCCAACATTTGGTACTATTCGCCTAATAACTAATAAAAACTTGCATAGGGACTAGCTATCCCTTTTATTTTAATTCAACAACCCCGGGCCAGTGCTCCACATGAGTGTTGGTCCGAAACGAGGGTTCTGCGGGGCCACCACGAGGAAACTCGAGGTTTGGTAAAAACCTGTAGAATCGCCCATCCGGTCGTGTCCTGAGACTAGATACGCGCGGCTACCTATCAGGGTGTCGACACGCCGGGAGGATTTGCTGGATTAGCCTTACCTTAGTTCGGAGTATCTTGAGCACGGGATTCCAAGAATACTCGCGTCTTCCCACCTTGGAGTTGTGACTCCGCGGATCGTGGGCTTGTAATGGGCCAATTTGGAACACCCCTGCAGGGTTTGAACTTTCGAAAGCCGTGCCCGCGGTTATGTGGCAGATGGGAGCTTGTTAATATTCGGTTGTAGAAAACTTGACACCATGTTCCAATACACTACCAGCGTGAGTACTGTGACTGTCATTTTCCGAAAGGGATTCGGGAGATGAACACGGTGGGGTTATGTTTGACTGGCTTTAGTTAGGATCACTTCGTGATCATCTTTCGACCGAGGCACTTCTCTTCTCGCTCTCTTTTACGTAAGCTAGTGCTAGTTGCTGTTGCAGACTCTTGTTTTTTCCTTCACCTCTTATTCTTTCTCCAGCCTTGTTCCTCACCCAAGGCTTAAATAGTCATGTTACCCGGGAACGGGATTGCTGAGTCCTCTGTGGCTCACAGTTACTTCACCACACCAGATGCAGGTTCTGCCGAGTTTGGTGCAGGAGTTGGATCAGTTCTTCACTGGGAGCTCGATGAAGAGTATGGTTGTTTGTGTGTGACGCTTCGACGATCAGTAGTGGTTCTTCTACTAGGATTCGATCCTGACCTGTGGCTTTATGTTGTTTTGGTATCTTTCTTTTGGATCTTCACCCGTAGTCGGGTTGTGATGTTTTGAATGATGTTCTGCTTATGTAATGTATTGTGTGAAGTGGCGAGTGTAAGCCAACTATCTTCTTTTGCAATTTAATCCCTCTTTTACATGAGTCGTGCAAAGATACCAAACTTGAGATCATTCTAGGATGGGCTTATACCTTTAAGTCGTGCCTCGACACGTAGGAGGTATAGTCCCATCCTGAACATTACAGTGAAGCACCCGTTGCTCATCTCTTCTTCTTGTCTCCCTCCTATTCTTCTTCCTCCTTGCCCTGCCGGTTTACCGTGACGCCCATGGTGCCGATAAGGAGATTCTCTGCTGCTGAAAAGGGAAAAACTCCCCATGAGGAGCAAGAACCACTTCCACTAAAGAAGAGGTTCAGCCGCCCTCGTGACACCGACGAGAGGCGGGATGTGACGAGGCCTTGGTGTGACCGGCCAACTCCTGGCTTCTCGCAGCCCTTGTACGCCCAAGAGCAAGGGGGTTGCGCCCCGCGCCGCTTCTGTCATGGTCGAGGTCGTCCTGCTGGGGCAGCATGGGCTGCCAGCCCCTGAACCCACACCAAGGGCTCCTTGGCGAGTTCGTGGTGTGGACAGCGATGCCACCGTCTTCTCGGATCCGGTTCCTAAAGTTCTTTGTTGGGCTGATACCGGCGAGGGGTCCTGCCGAGCTGTGGTTGCAGCATGTCGGGTGCTGCAGCCAGGCTTCGGGTGCGGAGGTTGAGGTCGTCCCCCCTAGCCGGTGTCTTCATGACTCGTGGATGGGGCGAAATCACCCGTGTGTGCCGTCCTGATGGAACTTCCATCGTCCACTTTGAGTTTAACGGTGCCTCCATGTTGTTCTTCAAGGTCTTTGAAGGGGAAGGACGCCACTAGGAGTGCTGCCCTGGTGGGAGCCGCCAGGGTGGCACAACGACGTGCGCCGTGCCTGCTCTCGGCCCTGCCGATAGCTCTCCCAACAGCAGTAAAGGCCCCTGGGAATCCAGCAGCTCCCCCGAGCCTGAGGAGTCTCCGTAGACGAGCGACGACAGGTATGTGCCCCCAAGCTCACGCCGTCCCGGAGCGCGGAAGCTGCACCAGCTCGTCGTCGAAGGTAACCTGAGCGGGGTTGGAGACGGCCTCTCGTGGCCCACTGTTGATGATGGCGTCGGCGGTGGCAGCCGTAGTTAGGGTCTCCTGGAATCTCCTTCTTTTGCTCCCTATGAGGAATCAAACAGAACCCCGTGGGGGTGTGTAAAGAACCTGTAATGCTTTTGCTCCGATGCTTATTATCCTTGCTATGAAACCGTGTTTGCAAGTCATGCTTTGGCACTGTCCCCCCTTTTTATCCTTTCAGTAGCTTTGCACTATATGCTAGCGGGTCCCAGTCCAAGGCAAGCTTCAGCCGTCGCAGGTATGCCAGGTCGCAATGCTATGGTCAAGGCCAAGAGGTGAGCGGGGTGTACTGTAAGAGCTCCTGAGGAGCAATGCTCAAGAGGTCCCCCTTGGCGTGCAAGCAGCTTCCGGAGGCTAAAAAGGGAGGCGGCATTTCCGGAGCAAGAATACAGAAATCAAACTTGTCCTGTAGTGGTGTCATGCCGATTGGATGTGTGACTTATCTTGACAGGCCTGAAGTGATTCTCCATGCGGTGCGCCTGGTCTGCTCCTGCGGCAGCGCGGCTGAGCTTTCACGATTTCCTTCCTGCTTGCTTTAGCGTTCTACGTTGGCAGAGCCCGGCCTCGTGCATACCTCAGCCGTCGCTGGCTCGTCCGGATTGCCAGGACGAGGCCAGGGGGTGAGGGGCTATGTGACCAGTGAGGCTCCTGACTCCCATGCTCAGGTGTCCCCCTTGATGTGCGAACAACCCTCGGGAAGGAAATGCTAGACTAGGCCTTGGCGTTCTACGTCGGCAGGGCCCGACCCTGCGCATACCTCAACCACCGCTGGCTCGTCCGGATCGCCAGGACAAGGCCACGGAGTGAGGGGCTACGTGGCCAGTTAGGCCCATGAGACGCGATGCTCAGGGGTCCCCCTTAACGTATGAACAAACCTTAGCACTCTGAGACGGCCTTCCCTTCTCCTGCTCTTCCCGATGCTCTGCGACCTCGGGTCCCGACCCTCGAGCGAAGCTCAGCCACCGCTCGTATGCTAGGTCGCGATGCCATGGTCAAGGCCAGGGGGTGAGGGCTGGAGAGTCAGTAGGAGTCCCTAAGACGTGATGCTCAGGAGCCCCCCTTGAACGCACAAGCAAATTATGTGAGAAGGGAAAAGACGACGAGGCCGCCTGTTGCTAGGCTCCGGAGATTCCTGCGGGTTAGTCTAATGAAACAGCACAATTTACAATCGTGCCTACCGTGGGCCACTAATCTTTCCGCAGGAAGACAAAGGCACTGAGGACCTGGTGAGATGACGTGCACGAGGCGGGCCGCGAGTCAGAGCTCGATCTCTCAAATTTTTTCAGCATTGCAGGGACGGACCCGAGCACAAGCGTCATGCCAACGTGTGTAGCCCCCATTGTGGGATGAGCAGGAGCCCTTTCGGCAATGAGGGAGGCCAAAGGAAGTGGTGAGTGAGCAGGTGATGATCATAAGGCAATCCATAGGAGGAATCGAGCTAATCTAGGTGATGCAAAATGTGATACATGCCACAGGGTCAGACCCGTGCAGCCTGGGGAAGATGCAGCCCGGGGGGGCAACAGAGTAAGCTAAAGATGCAAAAAGGAAAAATGTCGCAGGCGGCAAGCCCGTGCGACCTGCGAATGATCCAGCCCGGGGGGCGGCCCCAACTAAATAAACTGAAACAAAGTCACCTGGCACCGATGCTAGTGTGATGTTGGTGTAGCTAAAGATGTTCACTGCAAATGTTGTTCCTCATGAGCCGCCTGACTCCGGGGCCTCACGAGGCTCCTGAGGTTCTGAGAGCTCGCGAAGAACCGACGCCATTTCCGCCAGGATCTCCTAATGCATGGCCTCGCGAGCCGTGAGGGCATCCCGCATGTGGCGCTGGTGCAGGGTCGCCTAGTTTCGGCAAGCCGAAGGGCATCCGAACGTGGTTCTGAGGAGGTCCCTCACGCCGGCCCACCTGAGATGGCCAGTAGAGCTCCTGAGATGCGATCCTGATGAGCGCTGGGACATTGATGCAGACATGCAGCCCGTCGTTTGAGCTTGGGACGACAGCTGCACTCCGTGGTGCAGGGCGACGCTTGCCCTTCATCGCCCTTGGTACCTGCAAGTCTTCGATGGTCTGGTCGATGAACTCCTAAGCGCTCGGCGCTTCACGCCTTGTGCCTCTTGAGGGAAACGCGCGATGAAGCACGCCTCCACATGGTGCCCGAGCTCCTCCCTCGTGACATAGGCTAGGTCGGAGGCCCTCTAGAGGAGAGCCCCCGAGCCCACCTTGAGGGGGGCGCCGGGGACGCCTTCCTATGCGAGGGAGGGAGGCGTCCCGTCCACGGGAGCGGACCCTGAGGCACGGCCGCCAGGTGTTGCGTCTTCATGAGGCTCCAGGGCGAGCAGCTGCTTCTTCTTCTTCGGGATAGCTTCAGGGGGTAGATCGTGTCTTCGTTGTCCGGGTCATCGACTGCCGTAGCCTGGTAAGCGCGCTCGAGGGAGCACACTACGTCCTTTTCTTCGCAAGTGATGGTGATGATGTCACGACTCCTCGGCATCTTGAGAACATTGTAGCCATGGTGAGTCACTGCCATGAACTTGGCCAGGGCTGGATACCCAAGGATGGCGTTTTATGGGATACGGATGTGAACAATATCGAAGTCGATGAGCTCGGTGTGGCAGTTTTCGCGGGTGCCGAAGGTAACGGGGAGCCGGATCTGCCCGATTGGGGTGGTGGAGCCATCGGTCACTCCTAAGAAAGGCCTGGTGGGCTGCAACTGGTCATACGACACTTGGAGACGGTCGAATGTGTCGACGGAGAGAACGTTGAGCCCTGCACCGCCATCGATGAGGGTCTTGGTGACTTGGACATTGCTGATGAGGGTGAGCTGAGCATTGGGAGGGCGCCGGCGGTCGCCGCGCACTTGAGCTGGTCAGCTGAGAAGAAGGTGATGGCGCACTTGGACCACTTGAGCGGTCGTGTGGCTTCTATCCTGGGAAGAGATGTGTTTACTTCTCGGGTGAACTGCTTGATAATGCGCTGAGAGGCTAGAGCCTGCGCACCACCCAGGATGCAGGTGATGGCACGAGGCTCCTGGAAGCCCCCAACCCCCTCGTCTTTGGTCGTCGTTCCTCCATGGTGGTGGCAGCGGAGGGAGGCCGGCATTGCCCTAAGGACGGTCCTCATGAGGTTGGTCCCTCCAGGCACCCTCGTGAGGTTGGTTCCTCCAGGCGCACTCGCGAGGCTGATCATGCCAGCGTTCCTCACGAGGTTGATCACGCCACTCCTGACAGGGGCCGCGGTCGTCCCAGCAGCCCCAAGTTCATCTCCCTCCATCTCCATAGCCCCGGTCGTTGCGCTCGGTGCGCCGGCCAATGCGTCTGTCGCGGATGGCCCTGAGCTCCTCGCAGTCGTTGGTGTTGTGGTTGTGCACGTTGTGGAAGGCACAGAATGGACGGCTGCTCTTGGACAACTCCGGGTGGTCGCGGCCACGCTTCATCTCTGGCTCGTCCGCGAGCACAGCCACCCCCTTGCGCTTCACGTCTTTAGCCTTGGCCTTCTTGTCCTCCGGGTTAGCAGCGGGGAGCTCGACGAGGGAAAGGCGCACCTCCTCGGCCCTAGCGCACTTGGTCGCGAGGTTGAATAGCTCCAGGGATGTCCATAGATCTTTGTGGATGACGAGCTCTTCCTTCATCTTGCCATCATGGACGCCATCGGAGAATGCTGAGATGATGGCCTCGTCCATGACCTTGGGGATCTTGAGGCGGACGCTGTTGAAGCGATGGATGTACTTCAGCAAGGTTTCCCATAGTTGCTGCTTGACGCGCTGCAGGTCACCTGTAGCAGGCGGGCGGTCGCGGGTGCCCTAAAAATTGGCGATGAAAGCTCGCGCATCTCACCCCAGGAGGAGATCGATCCCGCGGGCAGGAGGAGCCATGAGCGCGCGCCGTCCTTGAGATCCATGCGGAACCAGTTCACCATAATCTTCTCATCACCGTTGGATGCCTCGATGCTCAGCTCGTAGAGCTGCAGGAACTCAGTGGGGTCGAGGGTGCCGCCGTAACGTGGATCCAGGTCGGGCTTGAACTTCCCAGGGTGAAGGCACAGCAGCCTGCTATAGACACCGGAGCCTGTCGCGGAGGCGGAGCTTGGTCTGGGTTTCTGCGCACCACCACTGCTGGGGGCGCACGGCCTCAACGCGGCGGTGGAGGGAGCGCGGGAACTCCTCCTTGAGGCCACTAGATCTCTTGGCAACTTCCTTCTTCTTGCATGGGCACCCCGTGAGGTGGGTCGCACCGCAGGGCCGCGTGCCTTGGAGCGTGAATGACGTCTTGATGCGGAGGTGGTGGAGGCACTTCATGAGCCACGTCACCCACGACGGGAGGCAGGCGAGGTAGCGAGAGGGACGGGGCAGGAGAGCCCCCGGTGGCATTGACGAGCTCGGTGATGCAATCGAGCCAGTCCTCGTATAGGTCATCGACGGGGCGGTAGCGCAGGAGCTCGCACGCCATGAGTAGCGCAGCCTGCACGTCCACGGGTCCGCGATAGCTGTGGGACGACTAGCCGGTTGGAGTCAGTGAGGGGGTTGCGGTGCGTCCATCCCGCCGCACCGAGGGGTGCAGTGACGAGGCCTGCTGCTCGTGCCTCGTCGGGCCGGTGGGGGCGTTGGCGGCGAGCGATTGAGAACGGTGAGGAGTCCCACTGGCGGGAGCCATCTGAGTGACACGGGCGGCGAGGGTGGCCCGTCGTTCAGCACGAGCACGACGTGCGTCAGCCATGGAAGCGATGGAGAGGTGACGCGTCGACCAACGGAAGAGAGGTTTCGGCACAACCCTACCTAGCGCGCCAAATGTCAGACTCCAGGTTCCTCAAACCCTTGAGAGGTTCGAACTCTAGGGTGCGCACAAAGAACACTCTCTCCCCAGCGGGCTTGCCCTATGATTCCGTAGCCTAGCTCGACAAACTCACAGAGCAAGGGACACAGAGGATTATACTGGTTCGGGCCACCTTGTGGTGTAATACACTACTCAAGTGCGTGTGGTGGATTGCCTCGTGGGGCTGAAGATGAACTAGTACAATGGATGAACAGCCTCCGAAGGAGAGGTGTTCTTGGGCTCAGACGAGCTTTTGGTGTGTGTGTGAGGTGGAATGGATCCGACCCCTTCTAAGGTTGGATTAGCTCCAGATCAGATGTTTTCAGATCCCCCTCTATGGTGGTGGCTAGGTCCTGTTTATAGTGGCCTTGGTTCTCTTCCCCAATATCAGCGAGAAGGGATCCCACAACAATCAAATTTAAAGGGGAGGAACTAGTACAAGTTATCCTGACAAAAGTGATCTTCGCCTGCCAATGGCTCTGGTGGTGACGCCGCGCCGGGCTCCACGATGACCTCCCTTCTGCCGCCCTCGCGGTCGTTGGTCTTGTTGCACCGATATGGAAACCTTTGCTTGACTCCTCGGGACTCCGCGCCTGCGCTTGCCCCCTTAGCATCGAAGGGGAAAGTGGTACACTACACCCGCTAGCGCCCGCTTGGCCTTGGACCTCATGGCTCACGTCACGTGAACCTCGCGAGGTGCACCTTGCATAGATATCTCTGCTCCTTGGGAGCCAGCCTAGTGAGACTGCCCCCAGGGAGGTCTTGTTGTCGCCCGCCTCGCGAGGCATGTCCCCTCGCGAGGGTCTTGAGTTGCGGTTGCTGAAGTTCGGCCGTAACAGGACGCTAATGGAGACACGTCACGGGCCACACGCAGGCAAGTCTGGGTACCCCCATTCCCAGGACGCCGACAAAAGGACATCATATAGCAGAAGGGAGGCACCGGAGGCCTGCCAGGGGGGCCCACAAGCCCTGGGGGGTAGGGCACGCCCCTAGGCTTGTGGCCACATGGTGGGTCCCCCTCTGTATTTTCTTCACCCAATATTTTTTATATATTAGAAAATAATTCTCCGTTGATTTTAACGACTTTTGGAGTTGCACAGAATAGGCCACTCAAATTCGCTCATTTCCGGTCCAGAATTCCAACTTCCTGCATTCTCCCTGTTCATGCAAATCTTGCAAAATAAGAAATAAAAGGCATAAGTATTTTATTATAATGTGAAATAACAGTCCATAATGCAATAGATATCAACATCAAACCATGATGCAAAATGGGTATGTCACCAAACAGGAAAAGTTGGCCGAGGACGTAAATGTTCCTGTTGCCGTCGCCGTAGTTGATTTGTAGGTGAGCCATCAATCGTTATGTCGATCTCACAGCAGAAATCTCAATGACAATACTATTTTCGGTGCGAAAACGGACAGACCTTAGGGTAGGGGGTCCCGAGTTGTGGATCTCGGACAGATGGTAGCAGGAAGAAAGGGTTGATGTTTTACCCAAGTTCGGGCCCTCTTGATGGAGGTAAAAACCCTATGTGCTACTCTTGTTTATATTGATGAAGGAGTATCAAGTATAGAGTTGATCTACCTCGAGATAGTGACATGTGTTCGAACTCTAGGGCTAGGTGAATGAAATTGCATTGATGTGCCCTTACGGGCAAAACCCACTAGCTTATATACATGCCAGGAATGATATCTAGGGTTACAAGGTTGGATCTTGGCATGGAGGCAGAAGGAGAAGTATTGGAGTCTACGGCTAGCCTTCAGCAGATGCAGACATGATCACACCCCGGTGTGCAACCTCCAGAGTCCATCTTGAGACGAATGAAGGCCCATCGGCATGTCCGAGGAGCCTAGGCCGGCTAGATTAGTACCCCCTGGTCCATGACACCGTCACATGGGCCTCCCCAGGTACTAGAGTTCTTCCTAATCCTTCTTAACTTCAAACCTGCCCATGCATTCTTATTTTTTCATGAGGGAAAATATTTAATTTTCCTTAAATCAAAAGCACTACAAAACATGAATTGACAGTGGCCATTTTAATTGATATGTTATATTCTTTTTGGGGCATATATGATGATAGTAGGACATGAAATATACAAGAATTATAGATATATTTAGGACATATCAAATACCATGAAGGAGATGAAGAGATGTGGGAAATTTGGTAATGGGGTTGTCGGATCCCACCACTGGTGAGCCTAGGTCATGTGTGGGAGCAATTTACTTAATTATTTTGAAGGGATGTCGAGCAGTTGTGGTTGCCGCCTGAAGTCGAGGAAGAGAGTCGAAATCATATGTACATCATGAACCAAGGTGTCACATTTGTGTGGCTATGTGGTGTGGGGTTGGCAACAATCTAGGTAGGAAAAGGGTGATAGTGCAATAGCAAAGAGAATGATGACCTTGTTTTTAACGAATAGGCTACACTTGTTGTGGAAAAAATGTCAGGAAGGGCGTTCATGTGTATCTGGACACAAACATTATGATTTCCTATATTTTTCCTATTTCATTTTTTCTCCTTTTCCTTGTTGTTTTGTCTTTTCTTTTTTCTATTTTATTTTATTATATTTTCACTATTTATTTTTTCTAGGGGGTTACATGGAAATATACATTAATACCATTAAAGACAAAATATGTAAAAAAAAAACTTTTTCAGTGATAATATGTGTCTTGTTCAGGCCAATAAATAGAGCTAGGGGTTTGTAAATGCGTCTGGTGCCACCCCTAGTTGGTTTTGGAGTATTGACAACAAACTTGGTTGAGGGACTAATGTGTTTGTGATATTCACATGAGAACATAGGTAGAAGTCCCTATTGATTCGATTTACCCATCGAAGATGACCCTTAAACATGTATGAAGACATTGAAGATAATGATGATCCGTGAAGACATTCGTGTTGAACATAATGGCACGCGAAGACATTTGCTTGAAGACAATGGAGCACAAATACAAAGTCTTTTGGTAGTTTAGTTTCTTCTTTCCAGAGTCATAGGAACCATCGAACTATTAAGTGGGGTCGAGGTAAACAAAGTCAGAAAACTGACATGATGCTCAACATAAAATCTTATGTTTTCGAGTGAAGACGATGAGAGAAAATCTCCTACAAAGTTGGTCGAGTTAGCTTTACTTGGAGCCCAAGTCAAGTTGGCATGTCTGTTTGAAATTCGACCATTGGACATGCGTCAGTTGTCCATGCTTTGCATGGATTTTTTCGTTTGGAGAGCAACCCACCTCTGATTCCATTGAGAAAGAATCCCTGCGAGGACAAACCCAAAACATCCAGAGACCAAAGTGTTTTGTGAATCACTGAAGTCTTTCTGTTCCGCATGAATTGAAGACTTGTTATACTTGAATATTATGATCTTACAATCGGTTAGACGTTGTGTTTTGAGCATCCAAGAGTCATTGTGGATTGGCTATGATAGCCCGGCTTATTAGGGATGCTAGACTACTCATATCAATAAGGAATTCCTTCTTTTCCAGAAGCCCATTCGGACAGAACTCCAAAGTTAAGCGTGCTCAGCTTGGAGTAATTTTAGGGTGGGTGACCGACTGGGAAGTTGTCCTGAGTGAGGACAAATTGCGCAGAAAAAGACTAGTACTGATCTGCGGGGCCAGTCTAGATTTCGCCAGGAGTAACGACCACCGGTGAGTGTGTCTGGGGCGTTACAAGTTGGTATCAAAGCTGACCCTCGTGGTTACATGGATGTTTGCGGACAGGTGCATGGTCATGTTGTTCATGACGTTTGTGACCCGTCGTGGCACACGGTGTTGGTGTCAGAACCTACATATCTCGGGTAGGGGGCCCAAGCTATGGTAGGGGGGCCCAAGCTATGCGTTAGAGGATCAATGGTAACAGGAGACTGGGGACACGATGTTTACCCAGGTTCAGGCCCTCTCGATCGAGGTAAAACCCTACTTCCTGCTATATTAATCCGAATGAATATGACTACAAGAGTTGATCTACCACGAGATCGTAATGGCTAAACCTGAAAGCCTAGCCTATGAGGATGTTATGATTCTGATGTTAGCCTCTACGGACTAAACCCCCTGGCTTATATACACGCCAGAGAGGATCTATGGTTACAAGGGTGACTTGGGGAGGAAGTAATAGACACATCTGGACTCTTCGCTTGCCATTCTAAGTACATAGGAGTCCTCACAGAATAAGGGGGGAGTCTTCTGCTTCTACTTTCGTGGCCCATCAATGCGGCCCAGCTTCATCGACCCGGACGCCTGAGGACCCCTTAATACAGGACTCCCTCAGTAGCCCCCGGACTTGCCTTCAATGACGAGATTGTGCCCGGCTTCATGTCTTTGGTGTTGCAAGGTGAGTCCTCCTGGATGATAGTTTGGCTTCTTTAGTATTGTATTATGTCGATTCCTCGCCACCATCTCCTTGTCTTCCACGTGTCCAACAAATGCGAACCATCTGGGTATTTTTACAGTTACCCCTTGACTGTGTAAGGAAGGCGCCTATATAAGAGATTAGATCTCAGTTGCCTCTCCATTCCATTCCACGGGGAAGAATCCCTAGTGCCTGCAAAAAATCTTCAAACATGGCCAGCGCCCCAAGCTCTTCCTCGCGCCATCGAGCAGTTGATTGGAAAAGTTGTTCTGTATCCCATGCGCACCTAAGAACACTTCAAGCGCAAGGATATCTCCCTCCCGAGGATCTAGTCCCCGTCCGGGCCGGATTAACTTCCATTGACAATTAAGCCCTGGCGGAGAGCTTTCCCAACCCCTCCGATGGAGAGCGGGTATGTTTTGTTCCCTTCTTTCTAAGAGGCGTAGGTTTTCCCGTGCACCCCTTCCTTAGGGGGCTCCTGGAGTTCTATGGTCTTCAATTGCATGATCTCATGCCGGGGTCTATCCTGCATATTGCGGGATTTGTCGCTTTATGCGAACTATTTCTGGGCTGCCAACCTCACTTTGAGCTGTGGCGGAAGTTCTTCTGCCTTGTCCCTCACTCGAAAAAGGGATCCATATTTGAAGTTGGTCGCGCTGAAGTATGGCACATAGCAGGGACAGGCTATCTGCCCGGTACTCCGAAGAAGGCATCCGAAGAGTGGCCTTCAGAGTGGTTTTATATTGAGGATGTTGCCCTGTCGGATCTAGTTCGGCAAGGCCTCCCCAAATATTCCAATGCTCCTCCAAAGAAGCTTTTCTACTGGTGTCCGAGCAGTCCCTCAGAAGAAGAGAAAACAGAGGTTAGCAGACTGGCCGGCAAGATCAGATTGCTCGCCAGTTCGGGGTTGTCTATAATTCAAGTGATGGTGATTTCAATAAAGCGATGCGTGCAGCCACTACAAGCTAGAGGATTTCCAATGTGGCATTTTAATGGCCTGAATGATGCCTCACGTTGCCTACGCCCGGGTCCAGACGACCCTACCGCTCTAGCCATCATCGTTTGAAGTGTCGGGAGGGTTTTTCTATGTACAATCCTCCTGACTGGGTAAGTCTCTCTCGTGACTGCTATATTCGCCCATTTTTCTTTGTTATGATGTATTGACCGAACTGAATTCGGTTTTTCCCGACAAGAGTGGAGGAAGGTTGTCGAGGGGATTAATAGTCCCGTCCCGCAGCCGGAGGACCGACTCCGAAACACGGGAACCGGATATGATGAAGATCCGGACATAGGCATAGAGCTAGAAGATGGAGTCTTCTATCAAGCCCGCCGTGAGGGCGCCGTGGTGGCTATTGTAGCCGATTACCCTGGCCTCATTCCTTCTTCTCACGTAAGTACCCAGGACATATCTCATCAAAGAGAAGATTCCCGTGCGCCTTAGGGCCAGTTCTTTTGCTAGCTTCTAGAATAAGCTGAAATAAGCTACCCCCTACCCAGCTTATTCTAGAAGCCCAAACCAAATTATTTTTTTAGAAGCCTAGTAGTTAAGACTTCATTAGTAGGCTTCTAAAAGAAAAAAATTAATTGAGCTTCTAGAATAAGCTGGGTTGGGGGCAGCTTATTCTGGAAGCCCAAAAAAGCTAGCAAAAGAACTGGCCCTTACCCAGCGCACTTTTCCATGCTCAAAAGGGGCGGCACTCCTCACACCGAACTATGCGAAGACCATCATCCCAGAGGGCGACGCCTGCATCGGGTGAGGCCTTGAAGCGAAAGAGGACCGCGAACACCACTGAACCTTCAAAGAGGTATGTTTGTTTTGACACACGTTGGGTGGTGAAGTTGGTACTACAACTTTCCGCTTTGTTTTTCCTTTTAGGAGGAACACACACCGGACTGTTTCTGGGAATCCTACAGATCAAGCTCCAGCCAATCCGGCATCCGGCCTGTCAAGGGTCAATGTGGATTCAGTGTCGGATTGTCCCCTTCAAGAGGATTCTGATGGAATGTCATTTACTAATTCCGAAGTGGATATTGCGATGGTTCCCCAGCGGCGAAAAGTAGCCATGCGTGACCCAGCTTTTTCTGAGGAGGCGATTAATGCCCTCAGCTCTGCAGATTCTTATATCCGAGCCGCTCTGGACGGACTCGTTTGAGCCACTCACCGGCTTTCAAAAGATATGCGGGTAAGTGTACATTTTGATGTTCCCATGCCAGTGCCCCCCGAGACTTAAAGCAGTTGGTACAACTGATTCGAGGATCGTTGTGTTTTTGTAGGTGCTTCAAGAAAAAAATAACTCCTTAGCAAAGGAGCTGGAAGAGTGCCGGACCCAGCTCACGACTGTCACCACCGAATTGGATAATTCGAAGAAATCAGGAAAGGATGCTGGTGGTAAGAATAATGGTGTCCGGAGAATATGATATTTGTGCTGATCACTGAGTCGTTAAGTACATACTAATTGTAATATAGCAACAGGGCCAACCGACCAAATGGAGAGGGAGCTAAGGGATGCATTGGCGGACAAAAAATTTGCTGAAGGGGAAACAGCTGCTGGAAAACACGTATTGACGCAAGCCATAGATAAAAGAAACCAAGCGCAGGATAAAAATGTTAGGCTAGAACAAGAGCTAAAGGACGTAAGAGCCCAACTCTCAAGTGCCATGGAAGAGAATTGGAGGCTAAAAGGCGGCATGTTCAGTATGTCCCTTATACCTAGCTCTCCTTATAGTCCCTTATTTTGAAAGTTTTACATAAAACAGTTCCTGCAGGTTTGTTAACTGGGCAGCCCGAAAGGGAAGTGTCCGGCTTTGAGGGTGACGTGCTGCAAGAGCTTTCTAGGGACCATGAGCGAGCTCAGAAGGACATGAAGAATATGGCCAAGGCTTTATGGCCGGGCGATTCCCCTCCAGAAACTATGGAGGACTTGCCAGACCTGTTCAAAGGGGTTCGACGCCGCTTCGAACTATGGAAAGCGTCAGCATGTCGCATGGGTGCTCGAGAAGCCTGGGCCATGGTGAATACACGCTACACCCGTCTTGATCCAAATCATATGGCCCGTGTGGGACCTCGAGGATCGATGGACAAGAAATCCCCGTGAGCTTGGTATATGACCAAGTGGAGACAGCTTGCAAGTTTTCCCAACAGGACTATAGACTAGACAACCCAATAGAGGGAATAGAGAAAGAGTAATCGTCTGATTCGATGTATCAATGTACTTCTAACGTCAAACTTATCTCCAGCCGAAATTATAAAAAGGTTGTGGTGGCCGACCTTCTGTTTTAACCTCCATAAACCCAAAGGCTGGAGTGCTTCTGAATACTATACCTGTTGTAAACACGTGGTATGTACGGAAACCAGGCGATCCGGTCATAATTGCTTGAACAGACAAACTATATTTGGGAAGTTATGTTATATTATTGTTTAACGTAAGAAACATCTTCTAGAGAGAATAGTTCTGTTAAGGGTTCCTTTCCCTGGGTCGGCATGCGTACATATGCAAGCCTAGGCTTTTGATCCTGTAAAAAAGGATTGTAGGATGCCATATCCTATGATAATTACAATGTATGCGTTAAAGCGTTATGTCGTGTATCCGCCGACCGATTATTCCCTTAAGAGCGCTAGCTTTCAGCTTCACCCAGTCTGAGATACATGTCCGGATTAACCGGTTGTAACAATCCAAAGGTGCTCCCTTTACGCCCTAGCCAAATAATCAGAAACGTAGGGGTAAGCATAGGAGCCAGGCAACCCAGCTTGGCCAAAACTTAAGTCATATTGGTGCATATAATGGCAAGGAAGGACTGTAGAAACAGACGACATCTTAAGCAAGAAGCTTTTTTGGTAATGGGCTTCGTTAAAGAAGCCCCCAAGTATATTCGAGGTAGATGCATTCAAATATGTACTTATCCTGTCGCAATTCGAGTGAGCCGAATACTTACCAATGAGAGAAAATGTAAAAAAAGGAAAATGAGATAAATAAAAGATAAGAGACAAGGCCTAACTTCAAAGGAGGAAAAATTTACTACAGAACTATCCATAGAATTGTCGGAGCCTGGCAGCGTTCGACGGGTTCGACTCAAGGAAAATGTAAAAAAATGAAAAGGAGATAAATAAAAGATAAGAGACAAGGCCTAACTTCAAAGGAGGAAAAATTTACTACAGAACTATCCATAGAATTGTCGGAGCCTGGCAGCGTTCGACGGGTTCGACTCAAGGCGGTTGTCTTGTGCATTCTGAAGGCGATGGGCTCCACCGGCGAGTACTTCGTCGATAATGAAGGGCCCCTCACATTTTGGTTTGAGCTTGTCCTTCTTCTCCGGGAGGTGTAAAACGAGTTCGCTGGCATTGTATGTCTTGGCCCGTACTTCTCTGATCTAGTATCGCGTGGCCTGTTGTTGAGAAAATGCGGAACGGGCCTGCGTTGTATCGAGCTCCTCTTCAAGTCAATCTAGGTCATCCTGCTGGTCTAGCTTGGCTTCTCTCTTCTCGTACATGCGCACTCGAGGTGAGTCATAAATAATGTCACAGGGCAGAACAACCTCTGCACCGTACACCATGAAGAAAGGTGTGTATCCGATCATCCGATTAGGTGTGGTCCACAGCCCCTAGAGTACGGAGTCAAGCTCTTCGATCCAGTGTTTATCATACTCCCATAGGGAGTGCACTAGTCGGGGTTTAATGCCGCTCATTATCAGACCATTGGTTCTTTTGACTTGACCATTGGTTTGAGGATGGTACATAGAAGCATAATCAAGTTTAATACCTAACTTTGCGCACCAATTTTTTACCTCATGAGCTGTAAAGTTGGTGCCATTATGAGTGATAACACTGTGCGGGACACCATAATGGTGTACTACACTAGATATAAAATCTATCCCCGGCCCTGCCTCAGCTGTTTTTACTGGTTTGGCTTCTATCCATTTAGTGAATTTATCTACCATCACCAGCAAGTATTTATTTTTATGGCTTCCCCCTTTAAGAGGTCCGACCATATCGAGCCCCTAGACCGCAAAAGGCCAAGTAATGAGGATTGTTCTTAAAGCGGTGGGAGGCATGTGACTTTGATTTGCAAAGAGCTGGCAGCCAATGCAATGTTGAAGTAAGGTCTGGGCATATGCTCGGGTAGTGGGCTAGAAAAAGCCAGCTCGAAAAGCTTGGCCTACGAGCGCCCGGGCTGCGGCATGGTGGCCGCCCATTCCAGCGTGTATTTCAGTGAGAATTTGCCTTCCCTCCTCTTCAGAGATACACCGTTGGAGAACACCAGTAGTGCTTTTCTTATATAGTTCACCTTCGTGAACTTTGTAGGCTTTAGAACACCGGACTATGCGGCGGGCCTCATTTTGGTCATCGGGGAGCTCCTGCCTTTTAAGGTAAGCTAAGAAGGGGTCTGTCCAGGAGGCTATGACAGCCATGATCTCGTGAGCCAAAGGAGTTATCACCATGTCTGAGTCTCTGATGACGTCTGGGTTAAGTTCGGCCGGGGGTGTGTTCGGATCCGAACTCGTATCGCCGCCCGCGTCCTGCCATGTTACTGATGGCTTAAATAGCCTTTCCACAAAGGTGTTAGGCGGGACGGGGTCACGTTTAGCACCCATACGGGTGAGTACGTCAGCGGCTGGTTATTATCCCGGGCCACGTGATGGAATTCCAACCCCTCAAATCTAGCCGATATTTTCAATATAGCATTGCGATAAGCTGCCATTTTTGAATCCTTCGCATCAAAATCTCGGTTTATTTGGGAGATAGCGAGGTTTGAGTCACTGCGTACCTCAAGGCGTTGTATGCCCATGGATACAGCTAGGCGGAGACCATGCAATAGGGCCTCATATTCGGCCGCATTGTTTGAGTCCATGTAAACAATTTGTAGAACGTACCGGACTGTATCTCCAGTTGGAGAGATCAATATTATGCCAGCCCCAAATCTGGCTAGAACTTTGGAAACGTCAAAGTACATTGTCTAGTGGGAATATGAGCCATACTCTTGAGGGAGTTCAGCTTCGGTCCATTTTGCGACAAAGTCAGCCAACACCTGGGGTTTAAAAGTCCGGCGTGGCTTATAAGATATTTTTAACGGTCAGAGCTCGATGGCCCATTTGGCTATGCGGCCAGTGGAATCTTTGTTGTTAATAATATTGTTAAGTGGTACTTCAGATGCCACTGTGATCGAGCACTCTTGAAAGTAGTGTCGAAGTTTCCGAGATGACATGAAAACCGCATAGGCAATTTTATGATAGTGGGGGTCCATGATTTGCACGGTGTTAGAAACTCGGATAC
The DNA here is from genome assembly GCA_902687465.1 of Secale cereale. Taxonomy (NCBI): domain Eukaryota; kingdom Viridiplantae; phylum Streptophyta; class Magnoliopsida; order Poales; family Poaceae; genus Secale; species Secale cereale. The sequence goes on from LR738714.1 coordinate 348,330,909, forward strand.
GTAGTATACAGGTTTTTGAACGGGGAACTTATGTCCCTCTTCAACTTGTTCGACGATGAGCACGGCACTCACTACCTGGTGAGTGGCTGATATATACAGCAAGATTCGTTCACCAACACCGGGGGTGGCTAGGATTGGTTGCTCGCTAGTAGAGTTTTTATTTCTTCCAATCCAGTTATGGTCGCGTCCGTCCATTTGAAGTTGTCAGTGCGTCTTAGCAATCTATAAAGTGTCAATGCTTTTTTCCCTATCCTGGAGATGAAGAGGCTCAAGTTCGCTACGCAGCCTGCTATTTTCTGCACTTGCTTGAGATCGGTTGGCGATTTGAGCTCTGACAAGGCACGGATTTTAGCTGGGTTAGCTTCGATTCCTCTATGGGATATGATGAACCCTAATAGCTTTCAGGCTGGAACGTCGAAAACATATTTTTCAGGATTGAGCCTTATGTCATATTGTCGAAGGTTATCAAACGTAAGGCGGAGATCTTCCACCAGAGTCTCGACGTGTTTGGTCTTAGCGACTACGTCGTCAACATATGCCTCCACTGTCTTGCCAATTTGTTTTTCTAAGCATGTTTGAATCATGCGTTAATATGTGGCACCAAGGTTTTTAAGTCCAAAGGGCATAGTGTTTAAATGGAAGGGGCCGTACGGGGTGATAAATGTCATTGCGGCTTGATCGGATTCCTTCATCTTTATTTGATGCTATCTAGAGTAAGCATCAAGGAAGCACAACAAGTCGTGTCTGGCTGTTGCATCGATAATTTGATCAATGCGGGGCAAAGGGAAGGGATCCTTTGGGCAGGCCTTATTTAGGTTTGTAAAGTCGATGCAGAGGCGCCAGGATTTATCCTTCTTCGGCACCATGACTAGGTTGGCTAACCCATCCGGATGTTTAATTTTTCTGATGAATCCGGCTTCCAATAGCTTGGCTAGCTCTTCTCCCATTGCTTGTGTTTTGGGTTTAGAAAACCGTCATGGTAACTGCTTGACTGGTTTGAACCCTTTGATAATATTGAGGCTGTGTTCGGCCAGCCTGCGTGGGATTCCCGGCATGTCTGAAGGGTGCCAAGAAAATATATCCCAATTTTTCCGAAGGAAGGCGCGTAACACGCTGTCTACCACCGGATCCAGCTGTGCCCCGATAGACGTTATCTTATTAGGGTCCATTGGGTGCACCTGGAATATTATGATTTCATCTGCTGGCTTGAAGGAGGTAGATTTCTATCTTTTGGCGAGGATTACAACGTCCTTTTCCACCGTTGCTCGTAGGGTAGTTAATTCTTTGGTTGCAAGGGCTTCGGGTAATGCCTCTAAGGCAAAAGATGTCGTTTTGTTCTTGGTGCAGAGTGCTCTATCTGGATCACTTGTTAATGTGATCACTCCATTGGGCCTTGGCATTTTAAGCTTCATGTACCCATAATGGGGTATGGCTTGAAAGCGTGAAAAAGTGTCCCGTCCTAGAGGGTCGTGGTATCCACTATTGAAGGGAACAATGTGGAAGAAACCCGTAGTTATCGGATGTGCCAAATACTACGTCGAACTTAATGTTTCCCGAACACTGGGCTTCTTGGCTAGGTATAATTCCTATGAAGGTTGTGTTAGTGTGCTTAATGTGGGATTTGTCAACCTGCATTTTTGCAAGCGTTTCCTCGTATATGAGTTTCAGTCCGCTTCCTCCGTCCATAAGTACTTTAGTGAGGTGAAACCCGTCTACTATTTGGTCTAGTACAAGAGCTATTGTTGCTCGGATCGGCCAAACTCGAGGTGTGTCTTTGGCAGAAAAACTAATTGTCGTGTCGCTCCAGGGGCTTGCAGAGCTAATTTGGTAGACCTCGGCAAGTTCGCAATAAGCTCTCTTGCGGCGGTTATTTGAGGAGAACGTCGTGAAGACAGTGAAAACACCAACGTCATTCTCCCCTGATACTGTGGTGGCAAGGACTGCCGCACCGCTCTTCGTTACATGCCGGAGTACCCAACATGCCCTAAGGCAATGGTTTGGGATATTGTCCGGGGCTGCGTTTATTTGGCAAGGTTTATCGAGCAGTTCGCCCAGCACTGACTTGCGCCCTGAAAAAGGTTTGTTCTTCTTGCCAATAGGCATATTATCGGATGACCTGTTAGGGTATGTCCGTTTAGCCTTAATAGTGTGTTGTCCGGAGATGGACTGTTCGAGAGGTGTATTCTGGGCTTTCCAAGTGTTTTCCATTGTGCAGTACTTTCGTACTAAGTGCGACAGTTCTGTGAAAATCATAACACGATGTCGGTTGAGGGTGTTCAAGACTCCCTCATCCGTACAGTTGCGGTCAAATAGGGAGACCACCTCGTCATCGCATTGGTCCTTAATATTGTTCTTGACAAGCAGTAATCTGGCCCAGGAGTGGTTGACCATTTCCTCGGGCTGCTGCTGTATGTTCGCGAGATCATCTATGTCCGGGAGTCCGGATTTACTTGGAGGGTTTTTTTCCAAGGTGGGTGGGTGTTGGTAATTTTATGTCCCGGCCCAACGTGGTATCGGGGTTTTGACAACCTCCAAAGTGGACGATCTGGGCTCAGCAGGATCTGATCGTTCCGTGGGCCCGGTGTCAATCCCAAAGCTCGAAAAACACAAAGTACCACCCGACAGGGGCGTGTTTGGCTCGATGGGTTTGGAGATCCGAACCGTGATGGTCTCTGTCTCAAGAGGGGGAGTCTCTTCGGCTTCGTCCTCGACTGCTACCACTAGATGAGTGATCGGGATGAGATCGATCTCATCATGAACGGATTTAGGTCCGATCTAATCAATTGACGATGAAAACCCCAGGGCGGCGATGCAATCCAGCAGCTCGTTTAAAGGCAAGAGATCTGCCGAGGTCGCATCATCGGGATGGCCGGATTCAACATAAGGGTGGTGCTCGATGGCTGCAGGGAGGGCGGCTAGCCTTGAGGCCATGCGGGCGCATACAGTGAACCCGCCGACCTGGAGAACTTGGCCAATGGCCAAGTTGTTTCCGAGGGTGATCTCATTGCTGATGACGAGACGAGCCATCGATCGCTCATCGTGAGTGCACGTCGGAGCTCTCAATTAAAGCACCATTGTCGGTGTCAAAACCGGCAGATCTCGGGTAGGGGGGCCCAAGCTATGGTTAGAGGATTGATAGTAACAGGAGACTGGTGACATGATGTTTACCCAGGTTCAGGCCCTCTCGATCGAGGTAAAACCCTACTTCCTGCTATATTAATCTGGATGAATATGATTACAAGAGTTGATCTACCACGAGATCACAATGGATAAACCCTAAAGCCTAGCCTATGAGGATGTTATGATTCTGATGTTAGCCTCTACGGACTAGACCCCCTGGCTTATATACATGCCAGAGAGGGTCTAGGGTTACAACGGTGACTTGGGGAGGAAGTAATAGACACATACGGACTCTACGCTTGCCTTTCTACGTACATAGGAGTCCTGATCGAATACGGGGGAGAGTCTTCTGCTTCTACTTCCATGGCGCATCAATACGGCCCAGCTTCATTGACTCGGATGCCTGAGGACCCCTGAATACAGGACTCCCTCACATGGCATGTCACATGTATCAGACTGGATGCACAAACGTATGTGCCAAGAGGGAATGTTCATGTGTCCCGACGAGGACGTCGGTTCCTCTGAGTGGGGGTGTATGCGATAGCCTGGCTTATTAGGGATGATAGACTACTCATATCAATAAGGAATTCCTTCTTTTTCGGAAGCCCATTCAGACAGAACTTCAAAGTTAAACGTGCTCAGCTTGGAGTAATTTTAGGATGGGTGACCGACCAGGAAGTTTTCCCGGGTGCGCACGAGTGAGGACAAATTGCGCAGAAAAGACTAGTATGGATCTGTGGGTCCAGTCTAGATCTCGCTAGGAGTACCAACCACTGGCGGGTGTGTCTGATACGTCTCCAACGTATCTATAATTTTTTATTGTTCCATGCTACTATATTATCCTTCTAGGATGTCTTATGGGCTTTTTTATACACTTTTATATGATTTTTGGGACTAACCTATTAACCCAGAGCCCAGTGCCAGTTTCTGTTTTTCTCCTGTTTTAGGGTTTTACAGAAAAGGAATATCAAACGGAGTCCAATTGACGAGCCAATTTTTTTTTATTTTTTCTGGACCAAAAGAAGCCCACGAAGCAAAAGAGTTGGGCCAGGAGAGCCACGGGCTGCCCGCGAGGGTGGAGGGCGCACCCTTGGAAGGTGGTGGCGGCCTCCTATCTGGTGGATAGCCCAGAAGCCCCCCTGACATGGGACCTACACCAAAAATTCCTATAAATACTGAAACCTTCAAAAATTAACCTAGATCAGGAGTTCCGCCACCGAAAGCCTCTTTAGCCACCGAAAACCAATCTAGACCCGTTCTGGCACCCTGTCGGAGGGGGGAATCCCTATCCGGTGGCCATCTTCATCATCCCGGCGCTCTCCATGACGAGGAGGGAGTAGTCCACCCTCGGGGCTGAGGGTATGTACCAGTAGCTATGTGTTTGATCTCTCTCTCTCTCTCTCTCTCTCTCTCTCTCTCTCTCTCTCTCGTGTTCTTGAGATGGCACGATCTTGATGTATCGCGAGCTTTGCTATTATATTTGGATCTTATGATGCTTCTCCCCCTCTACTCTCTTGTAATGGATTGAGTTTTCCCTTTGAAGTTATCTTATCGGATTGAGTCTTTAAGGATTTGAGAACACTTGATGTATGTCTTGCATGTGTTTATCTGTGGTGACAATGGGATATCATGTGATCCACTTGATGTATATTTTGGTGATCAACTTGCGGGTTCCGTGACCTTGGGAATATATGCATAGGGGTTGGCACACGTTTTCGTCTTGACTCTCCGGTAGAAACTTTAGGGCACTCTTTGAAGTTATATGTGTTGGTTGAATAGATGATTTTGAGATCGTGTGATGCATATCGTATAATCATGCCCACGGATACTTGAGGTGACAATGGAGTATCTAGGTAACATTAGGGTTTTGGTTGATTTGTGTCTTAAGGTGTTATTCTAGTATGAACTCTATGATAGATTGAACGTTACTACGGACTCTTGAATAGATCGATCAGAAAGAATAACTTTGAGGTGGTTTCGTACCCTACCATAATCTCTTCGTTTGTTCTCCGCTATTAGTTACTTTGGAGTGACTCTTTGTTGCATATTGAGGGCTAGTAATACGATCCAATTATGTTATCCTTGTTGAGAGAACTTGCACTAGTGAAAGTATGAACCCTAGGCCTTGTTTCCTATCATTGCAACACCGTTTATGCTCACGTTTACCACTTGCTACCTTGCTGTTTTCATATTTTCTTATTACAAAAACCCATATCTACCATCCATATTGCACTTGTATCACCATCTCTTCGACGAACTAGTGCACCTATACAATTTACCATTGTATTGGGTGTGTGGGGGACACAACAGACTCTTTGTTATTTGGTTGCAGGGTTGTTTGAGAGATACCATCTTCATCCTACGCCTCCCACGGATTGATAAACCTTAGGTCATCCACTTGAGGGAAATTTGCTACTGTCCTACAAACCTCTGCACTTCGAGGCCCAACAACGTCTACAAGAAGAAGGTTGTGTAGCATACATGAAGCCCTTTTCTGGCGCCGTTGCCGGGGAGGTCAGTGCTTGAAGGTATATCTTTAGATATTGCAATCGAATCTTTTAGTTTCTTGTTTTATCACTAGTTTAATTTTATAAAAGAAAACTACAAAAAAATGGAATTAAGGTTACCTCATAAGCTTCATATTTTTAATATCTTTCGTGAAAATGATGGGAAGGAAAATTTAGCTCAAGTACTAGAAGAAGAATTACATAGAATGCTTGGCACTAAAGACTTGAATGATGAGCATGCTTGCAATGTTGTTAGTGTGAATCCTTTGAATATATATAGTACTAATGATGATTGCACTAGTCCTGATGAAAATATCCCTTATAAGCATGTTGATTTCTGTGGAGTGCACAGAGTTTGCAAGTACATACCAAATAGGAAAGATAGATTTTGCAAGAGGCATAAGTATTTAGAAACTAAATGGTTGCTACAGAGGGTAGATGATTGTGCTGAAAATTTAAATATCTTTGCCATCCTTGTGAACTTTGTAATGAACGTGATCATTTAAATCCCCAATGTGAATTGTTTCATGATCGAACCGTGTCCAAAAGTTGTGATGACTTGATATCCCTTGCACATCATAATGAACTTAGTTTGCTTGTGGGTTATGAAGAAATAAAACGTTTAACTAAGGATCTTCCCGAATTTGTCCTTGATAAAGTTCTTGATTTTGATCTAGAGGAAATTTATATGTATTGTGCTGTGAATTGCATTGAAAATCCTTATATTGCCAATTACATAAAGTCAAGAAAACAAATAGGAGATGGAGAGAATACTAATGAAAGGGAAGAGATTTCCCAATATCCTCCTATTCTTTCTTATGATGAATCAGGTAACGAGGAGGAGCCTTCTATTCTACCAATCTCATTTATAAGGAGCTCCAAAAAGAAGATTAGACCCATACCTAATGTGAATAAGAAAAAGAAAAGACGGAGAGGCAAAGATAAGAAGGTATCCCTCCCAAATGATGTTGCTCCTATTACTCAATATGATGATAATAATTGCTATGCTATCGGTGATATCCATACTATTAATGATGAGAGTGATTATGCCTATGATATGAAAAGGCCCAAGCTTGGGGATGCTATGTTTAATGAGAATGATATATTTGGGAATTTATTTGCTACAATTAATGTTTGTCCCAAGCTTGGGGATGCTACGCTTGATGAAGATGATCTTTTTAGCCTCCCAAGTCTTGATATGAAAATCTATTATGATGAAAGCATGCCTCCTATTTATGATGATTATTGTGATGACACTTATGCTATAAAAAGTAGTGATGATTATATTTATCAAACTTGTCATGATTATGATTACCCTTTCTCTGAACATTACTCTTTTAATGTGCAAACAATCTATAGTATCCAAGTCTCTTATGATACTCCCACTATTCCGAATGAGAAGAATTTTGCTTATGTGAAGAGTAGTAAAATTTCTATGCAAGTAGATCATGAAAAGAATGCTTTATGTGCTGGTTATATTGTTGAATTCATTCATGATGCTACTGAAAATTATTATGAGGGAGGAACATATGCTTCTACATATTGCAATAATATCAAGTTTCCTCTCTATGTGCTTAAAATCTTGAAGTTATGCTCGTTTTCCCATCCTATGCTAGTTGATTATCATCCACATAAGTTGTTTGCTTACAAAATCCCTATGCATAGGAAGTGGGTTAGACTTAAATGTGCTAGTCATATTCTTCATGATGCTCCCTTTATGTTTCAATTCTTATCTTTTTTGTGAGCATCATTATGACCAGCTAGGGGCGTTAAACCATAGCGCTTGTTGGGAGGCAACCCAATTTTATTTTCTTTGCTTTTGCTTCTGTTTAGGAATAAATATTGCATCTAGCTTCTGTTTAGATGTGGTTTTATGTTTTAATTAGTGTTTGTGCCAAGTAGAACCTTTGGGAAGACTTGTGTGAAGTTTATATGATCTTGCTGTGAAAAACAGAATCGTTAGCGCTCGCTAGAATGGTCATCAGATTTTACTGGAGCGTTCTATTTAGTTGATTATTTTTGCAGATGATTAATAGAAAAATTCCTCACGTTTACCAATTTAGTTTGAATTTTTTGGAGTTACAGAAGTATGTGAAACCTGCAGATTACTACAGAATGTTCTGTTTTTGACAGATTCTGTTTTTTGTGTGTTGTTTGCTTATTTCAATGCATCTATGAGTAGTATTGGGAAGTATGAATCATAGAGAAGTTGTAATACAGTAGGTTTAACACCAATATAAACAAATAATGAATTCATCACAGTACATTTGAGTAGTGATTTGTTTTCTTATACTGACGGGGCTCACGAGATTTTTGTCCAAGTTTTGTGTTGTGAAGTTTTCAAGTTTTGAGTATTGCTTTGATGGTCTATGGAACAAAGAGTGGCAAGAGCCTAAGCTTGGGGATTCCCAAGGTACCCCAAGGTAAAATTCAAGGACAACCAAAAGCCTAAGCTTGGGGATGCCCCGGAAGGCATCCCCTTTTTCGTCTTCATCCATCGATAACTATACTCGGAGCTATATTTTTATTCACCACATGATATGTGTTTTGCTTGGAGCGTCAATTTAGTTTATTTTGTTTTGCTTGTTGTTTGAATAATATCCCAAGATCTGGAGTTCTTAAATGTTAGAAGTCCTCACATAGTTATATAATTATTCAACTACTCATTAATATTCACTTATATCTTTCAGAGTAGTTTGATATTGCTCTAGTGCTTCACTTCTATCTTTTAGAGCACGGTGGTGATAATATTTTGAAGAAATTATTGATCTATCATTCTTCACTTATATCCTTTTGAGAGCCTATTAGAACAGTATGGTAATGTGTTTAGGCTATAAAACTAGTCTTCACATGATAGGCATCCAAGATCAATGTAGTAAAAACTTTCACACTGAGTGCATTGAATATGATGAGAAGTTGGATGCTTGATAATTGTTTTGAGATATGAGGATAGTGATATTAGAGTCATTCTAGTGGAGTTATTATGAAATTGATAAATACTTGTGTTAAGGTTAGTGATTCCCGTAGCATGCACGTATGGTGAACCGCTATGTGACGAAGTTAGAGCATGAGGTATTTGTAAAGTGTCAACCTTTGTGTGGAGGTCGGGGGCGCGCGATGGTTAAGTCCTACCAACCTCCCCACTAGGAGCATGCGTTGATTGCTTTGTTTTGATGACTCGTAGATTTTTGCAATAAGTGTATTAGTTCTTATGACTAATGTTGAGTCAATGGATTATACGCACTCTCACACTTCCACCATTGCTAGCCTCTCTTGTATCGTGCAACATTCGTCGGTACCATACACCCACCATATATCCTTCCTCAAAACAGCCACCATATATTTTCCTCAAAACAGCCACCATACCTACCTATCATGGCATTTCCATAGCCATTCCGAGATATATTGACATGCAACTTTCCACCGTTTCATTCATATGACACGCTTCATATTGTCATATTGCCATGCATGATCATGTAGTTGACATCGTATTTGTGGCAAAGCCACCATGCATAATTTTTCATACATGTCACTCTTGATTCATTGCACATCCCGTTACACCGCCGGAGGCATTCATATAGGTCATATCTTGTTCTAGTATCGAGTTGTAATATCGAGTTGTAATCCAATGAAAGTGTGATGATCATCATTATTAGAGCATTGTCCCATGTGAGGAAAGGCTAAATCAAGAAAGCCCCTCCAAAAAAATAAAAAAAATAAAAAGAAAAGAAAGGCCAAAGAAAAAAAAGAAAGGCCCAAAGAAAGAAAAAAAAAAAGGGACAGTTGCTACTATCTTTTTCCACACTTGTGCTTCAAAGTAGCACCATGTTCTTCATTGTAAAGAGTCTCATGTTTAGTCACTTTTATACACTAGTGAGTGGGAATTTTCATTATAGAACTTGGCTTGTATATTCCAACGATGGGCTTCCTCAAATGCCCTAGGTCTTCATGAGCAAGCAAGTTGGATGCACACCCACTAGTTTCTTTTGTTTAGCTTCCATTCATATTTAGGTCTAGTGCATCCGTTGCATGGCAATCCCTACACACTCACATTGATATCTATTGATGGGTATCTCCATAGCCCGTTACACCTAGTTGATGTGAGACTATCTCCCTCCTTTTTGTCTTCTCCACAACCACCTCTCTATACCACATAGTGCTATGTCCATGGCTCATGCTCATGTATTGCGTGAAAGTGGAAAGGTTTGAAAGAATAGAGTATGAAAACAAGTGCTTGGCTGAAATCGGGGTTGTGCATGATATGAATATTTTGTGTGATGAAGAGGGAGCATAGCCAGACTATATGATTTTGTAGGGATAACTTTCTTTAGCCATAGTATTTTGAGAAGACATGATTGCTTTGTTAGCATGCTTGCAGTATTATTATTTCTTATGTCAACATAGACTTACATTCATGCCACAATTAAGAAAATTACATTGAAAAATTATGTTCGTTAGCATTCCACATCAAAAATTCTGTTTTTATCATTTACCTACTCGAGGTCGAGCAGGAATTAAAGCTTGGGGATGCTGATACGTCTCCAACATATTTATAATTTTTGATTATTCCATGCTATTATATTATCCTTCTAGGATGTCTTATGGGCTTTATTACACACTTTTGTATGATTTTTGGGACTAACCTATTAACCCAGAGCCCAGTGCTAGTTTATGTTTTTCTCCTGTTTTAGGGTTTACCGAAAAGGAATGTCAAATGGAATCCAATTGACGAGCCAATTTTTTTTGATTTTTTCTGGACCAAAAGAAGCCCCCGAAGCAAAAGAGTTGGGCCAGGAGAGCCACGGGCTGCCCACGAGGGTGGAGGGCGTGCCCTGGGAAGGTGATGGCGCCCTCCTATCTCGTGGGCAGCCCGGAAGCCCCCTGACATGGGACCTACGCAAAAAAATCCTATAAATACGGAAACCTTCGAAAATTAACCTAGATCAAGAGTTCCGCCGCCGAAAGCCTCTGTAGCCACCGAAAACCAATCTAGACCCGTTCTAGCACCCTTCCGGAGGGGGGAATCCCTCTCCGGTGGCCATCTTCATCATCCCGGCGCTCTCCATGACGAGGAGGGAGTAGTCCACCCTCGGGGCTGAGGGTATGTACCAGTAGTTATGTGTTTGATCTCTCTCTCTCTCGTGTTCTTGAGATGGCACGATCTTGATGTATCGCCAGCTTTGCTATTATAGTTGGATCTTATGATGCTTCTCCCCCTCTACTCTCTTGTAATGGATTGAGTTTTCCCTTTGAAGTTATCTTATCGGATTGAGTCTTTAAGGATTTGAGAACACTCGATGTATGTCTTGCACGTGTTTATCTGTGGTGACAATGGGATATCATGTGATCCACTTGATGTATGTCTTGGTGATCAACATGCGGGTTCTGTGACCTTGGGAATCTATGCATAGGGGTTGGCACACGTTTTCGTCTTGACTCTCCGGTAGAAACTTTAGGGCAGTCTTTGAAGTTCTATGTGTTGGTTGAATAGATGTTTCTAAGATTGTGTGATGCATATCGTATAATCATGCCCACGGATACTTGACGTGACAATGGAGTATCTAGGTGACAGTAGGTTTTTGGTTGATTTGTGTCTTAAGGTGTTATTCTAGTACAAACTCTATGATAGATTGATTGTTACTACGGACTCTTGAATAGATCGATCATAAAGAATAACTTTGAGGTGGTTTCGCACCCTACCATAATCTCTTTGTTTGTTCTCCATTATTAGTTACTTTGGAGTGACTCTTTGTTGCATGTTGAGGGCTAGTAATATGATCCAATTATGTTATCCTTGTTGAGAGAACTTGCACTAGTGAAAGTATGAACCCTAGGTCTTGTTTCCTATCATTGCAACACCATTTATGCTCACGTTTACCACTTGCTACCTTGCTGTTTTCATATTTTCTTATTAAAAAAACCCATATCTACCATCCATATTGCACTAGTATCACCATCTCTTCGCCGAACTAGTGCACCTATACAATTTACCATTGTACTGGGTGTGTTGGGGACACAAGAGACTCTTTGTCATTTGGTTGTAGGGTTGTTTGAGAGAGACCATCTTCCTCCTATGCCTCCCACGGATTGATAAACCTTAGGTCATCCACTTGAGGGAAGTTTGCTACTGTCCTACAAACCTCTGCACTTGGAGGCCCAACAACGTCTATAGGAAGGAGGTTGTGTAGTAGACATCAGCGTCCGGGGCATTACATTGCCGGTGAACAAAGTCTATGGGAGTTTTGAACTCTACCGCAAAGATGCACCTAAGTGATTGGGCGAGATCAACTAGTATTATCTCAAGGGGAATAAGGTCAATACATGGTCTTCTGAGTTGAATCTCTGCCTCCCTAACCAGACGTACAGTTGTCACAACAACTGGAATTGGTACAACAAATCAACTGTATTCACCGAGCTACAAGTTCTATCACCTAAAACATATACACTCTATTTGGCTTCGTGAACCCTTTGCTAGCTCGTTCTGTTTGAAGACATTGTGCGAAGGCATTCCATCTAATTACATAATTGTCTTCACACTATCTTCTTAAGCTACTTTGTTCAACCTTGTTGTTGTTTGTCTTCACATACTACTTCAATTGTTTTCTGACATTCAAGCATGCCTAATGTAGTTTATATTCCAATGTACACAATTTAGTTATTGTTTTAATTCCTCATCTTTGAAGACATTGTTTGTTTTGAAGGCTTTTATAAAAATCGTCTATTGACCCCTCTTGTCGATAACTTGTACTTCCAATTGGTATTAGAGCAAGGTGCTTTCCTTGTTTTGTGTGATTCAATTTAACCACCGGGAATTTTAGCTATGCCGACTGCAGGGATAATCACGGTCTCCATTGCATGCCTTGTCTTCGATGGCACTGATAACGCCTACTGGATGAATAATATGCGCGTGCATCTTGAAGCCATTGACAACGATGTCTGGTATGTCGTCAGGACTGGCGTTCCCAAAGTCGGTGAAGGTGTCACCGCTTCTGATGTGAAATGATTCGCGCAATTGGTCTCGGCCGCCAAGAACATCATGTGTGGTCATCTGAACAAAGGACAGTACGGCCGTGTGAGTACTCTGGACTCTGCGAAGCTAGTCTGGGACTGGCTATCCAAGGTCAACGAAGGTGTCTCATCTCAGAGAGACTCAAGAATCGATGTTCTTCGCAATCTATTCAACTGCTTCAAGAGGCTTGACAAAGAAAATGTTCAGCTCAACTTTGATTGTCTTACTGATATCACCAATGAGCTTCATGCACTCGGCGCCATAGACATCTCCAAGCACGAAGTAGTGAAGAAGCTATCGAGATCACTTGATAGTTCCTATGACACCCTATCATTTATGATCCAAGAATATCTATACTTCATGCAACTGGATCATGCTGATATACTAGAAGCCTCGATACTCATGAATTCTAGCTATCCGAGAAGAGATATATCTATGGCCCTAACTATGGGCAATTCCATGCTTTGAACACAAAGGTTGTATCTTCATATGAAGACTCTGACTGCAGTTCCAGTGGCCCTGGAGATTTTGGCGAAGAACTTGCAATGCTTGTGAGGAAGTTCCCAAAGTTCTCGAAGAAAACCCGCTTTGGAAAGTTTCGTGCATACGACCATCTATGGGATCATGGCGATCCCTTTGTCATTCGACTGGAGGGATCGACATGCACAAAGAGCAATACTAGCGGAGAGTGTGAGGTTTATCCAGGTTCGGGCCGTTGTGCGTAAAATCCTACTCCTGCTTTGGTGTATTGAATGTATGTATATCCAGTTACAAGGAGTGCACATCCCGGCAAGGTGCTCGAGAAGTGCAGCTACGCGCCTAAATATACATGGTTTCGACCTTTGTTCAGGTAGCCATGGGGCTCCTTGTATAGATTACATAGGGTGGATAGTGGCTATAGTGCCACGTACATATCTCTAATGGGTTAGGACAAACGCATTTATTGTGCTGCGATGTGTCACGTTGATTGAGTCATGGAGCTCCACGGCAAGGTTGGTCTCTCCTTCTGTGTCATTCACACATTTACCTTTTAAATTGTGACACATAGCCTCGACGGGTGTCATTAAAGTTGCGTCTTTAGGGGCGAGCTGCCACGTGCAAGACAAGGCTCACCTAACTGCCTTTTCGCTTAAACCCATAGCCTGGATGGGTGACAAGCTGATGGATGAGGTGGAGTAGTGGTAGTGCATTGGGATATTGTTTGTCCTCGGGGCCTATCAAGCTGGACCTTGCTCAGCTCTCCCACCAACAAGGATCTTGCTGGTCTCGAAGTTGAATTTATAGTATTTTTTATCTCTGGCTTGGAAATCTTATTTGCAATCTTGTAACCTAGTGTTCTGCTTGTCTTTGGCTATCCTCCGTCAAGCCTTGCCACCGGGGAGATGCTATTACAGGTTCATAAGTGAGGGTATTAAAGGCCCAAATCTTAGCACACTAACAAGAGCCCTCGGGCCTGGGCCTCACACGCATGTGAGGCATCATTGGGCTAGGCCCAAAAACATGCACAAGCACATGTGGCAGAGTATAACTCAACAATCTATCATAATATTCTCTTTTACTATGCTTCCCATGACGCACATTAAATGCGGGACCTGGGAGAGGTCGATGGAACGGACGGCGCGGTAATGCGCCTGCAAAAGCGCATCCACGTCGGACCGTAAAGAGCCAGCCCCGCTCCTTCCTCATAAAAAGGAATATACAGGGGCACTTCTCATTTACTTCCCCCTTCCAATCTCGCATTTACCGTCGTCTTTGGCCTTGCGCTCCCAAAGCATCGCACTCTATAGCCACCCGCCACTCCACACTCATCCTCCTCCTTAATTCCTGGCTCCGAAAGCAAGCAAAGATAAGGCGGAGAAGAGCCTCAGCGTGGATGCGGAGGCCTTGGCGGAGGCACGGAAGCATCACACCATCTTTGATCCAGTGCTGATCAAGAGCAACCTTGTCGAACTGTACACGTACATGTTGGGAAGAGAGACAAAAGCTCACTCCACCCCATATGTTCTTCCTGGTCCCGTCAAGAGCAACACAAGCAAATATCATTTGTTTGTTGCTTATTTATATTGAGGTCTATGTCCCCATTTTTCTGAGTTGTTCAATGACATCATGCATACATTAGGCTTCCATGTGCTTGATTTCACGCCGAATGCAGTCATTGTATATCGGTTTTTGCACATCTATGTCAAAATTTCACTGGGGTGGTTCCACACACCGCACTCTTCCGCCACTATTTTATTCCCCGTATCGAATCCTGAGATGCCCTTTCTGGTTCCATCACTAGGATTCCTAGCCCTGGAATAGAAGAGATATACCCAGAAGGAGCAGTTCACAAGAAATGGAAGGATGGCGGGGCGAGTGCTGTTGGATTAGAGAAGATGATTTCCCCCATTTCTCTTGCCCAGGAAGACCAAACCAGTCTGCGGCAAGGATTGGAGCGATGTTGACAAGGATGACCATAAGTTCACAATTGCCGTCACCAGGATCCAGCGTCTCAGGGCCACCAAGCCCACTATCGAAGCAATTGGCACAGATTTCATTTGCTGCCGAATTGCTCCTCTACAGGAAAGAAAAATGGCCGACTTGGGAATACAAGAATGTTGCGGATGTTATGAGGCTGCACCCCAGGTTGAACAATACACTACTACAGGATGCTGCTAACGCGACACTACGATCAGAGACCCTTCAACGAAACTGTGTGCGATGCAATAATCACAAACGATGGTGTAAAAAACGTCAGAGAAGGTGCAAAACATTTGCGATGACAGATGCATCAAACACGGTTCAGATTTTGGTTGCGTGTGCGATAATGGGCATACGGTTCAATTCAATTAACGGTTTGCGATGAGGAGGAACAAAAGAAACAGGCTTCCATATGAAGGCATGTGCGATGTACATCATACGGTTCCGTTGGATGAACTATTTGTGATTAGGCAACACAAAAGAAACGGTCAGCCAGATCAAGGTGTGTGTGATATACGGCATGCGGTTCACTCAGATGAAGAACTGTTTGTGTTGAGATAAGAGAACAAAAACGGTTCAATATAAGAAGATGTGTGTGATACGCGGCAAACAGGTATGTAATAAAAAATGTGTGCTAAGACCGATAATGACACAGACGGTTGCTGCTAATAGACGTGTGTGTTGTGCGATGGGATTGCATACAGAACAACATATATATATATAGACACACACACACACACACACTTATAAGGACATGGTTGCATAACCAAATTAAACATCCACTTACATAGGTGGCTACTATAACCATGTCATTTGCACACACCAAAGTAAATTATTACATGCATAATTACATAGGTGGCTACTACACACATGACATTTCCACACACCAATAAAGTAAACGATATATTACATGCATGATTAACTACCATAAACGATCATCTGATCATCATCTACTTCTTGGGCCGCTTGCTCTGCTTGTGGCTCGATCCGGGCTCATCCATTTGGGTAACAAGGCAGTTCCGCATGTCACCGATCCGCCTGTCCATCTCGTAGCATGTGTACACGCTCTTGGCCACGAACATGAGGTGACGTTCATCCAGTTGCTGCATCGAGGCCCTGTGCTAGGTTACGGGACTTATTCTCTTGGCATCCTGCTTCATCATTTCGTAGTAGGGGTCGATGATGGCCGAGGCGAGTTCAACCAGGGAGTCCTTCTTCATGCTGCCCCAGACCCTATAGTACTCATGGATTTTGATAAGGTTTTGGCAGGCCAAGCCCGTAACCCTGAGTGCTTTTACATCATCGATGGTTTCCACCGTGGCGAACTTGTAGTTGCTGCTGTTGACAAACCTGTTGAAACGATCGCAAGGCTTTGTGGCCATGCAGTAGTGGTAGATGAGGACATGATGGCCCACGCATAATTGGGCGACGGCAACCTTCTGATCTATGTCAGGACGACCGGCGGTGTACTGGAGGTCGATGCCAACCACCTTGTACTTGTCTCGAGCAAGCAACTGCTCAACATTGTTGATGTAGTTGTCCACCACGATTGGGTGGGCGGTGTACACCACCGAGAGATCTGTCTCCCTCGTGTGGGTCTCCACTTTATGCTCGCCGAACTCCATCGGAGGGCCACTAGACATCCCCTCTCTATGTGTCGTCGTGGGTGTGCTTGTTGTGTTGTGGGGCGCAATCGAAAGGTTCAAGAGACTAAGGTTATAATGGTTGTGGGAATTAAAGGGGAAGCTGGACAGCCAGGAATATTGGCAGTCCCTGATGGCAGTTCTAATTTGCAGCGCGTAACTCCATCGTGCCGCAGGTAACTGCATCGCGTGGCAATGTGTCGGTGTACAAAAGAAGTGGTCCTTTTGCACCCCTTTACTTGTGCACGGGCAGTTGGAGCCGCGCCTACGGCCGTGCTTGGCAGAGCAGGAGAAGTAAGGCACGAGGCCGCCAAGGCAATTCTCAAGCCAGAGACATGAAGGACAGAGGGGCAAGGTGGACTCCTCCCCTGGCAACACCCTTGCCGGGGTGGCCTATGTGACCCTAGCAAGAGCCTTGTCGGGGGCCGCTCGCCCAGACACCATCGAGAACGTCAAGACCAAGATTCAAAGGGGCACCTGCGCAGTGGCTTGCAGACCCTTGTATGGCCAAGGGACTAGAAGGCGAAGACCCCCGGCAAGAGCCTTGCCAGGGACGGCCACAAGAAACCGGCAAGAATCTTTTGCCGGGGGCATCTGTGGGGCCACAGCCAGGCCCGCACCCGCCAAGGTTTCGCTGCCCCGCGGCCACTCCTATGAGACGACCGGCTCGCCAACTGGAAAAGCACATATGTGGTAGCACGCAGCTCCTACGCCAACTACAAGCACCTGCGTGGTGGCTTGCAGATCTTCGTGAAGACCTTGCCACCACAGCAGCTAGGAGCCAGCGTGGCGTCGCGCCTCATCAGCCTGGATGCGTGTCGGAGCGAGGCGAGGTGGCAATGGGCGGGACAAGCTTTCTTGCTGTCCCCAATAAAGCTAGGGGACACATAGGCAGCGCATTAAATGCGTTTGTCCTATGATGTCAGAGGATAACCTTGTACACTGTAGTAGCTTTACACCTCCTGTGTGTCGCTGTGGCAACCTCTTGGACGTATAAAAGGAGGCCCAAGGCATACAGAGAGAATCCTGACTTTTTGAATAGCCGCGCATGGAGGCCAGTTCAAGAGCTCAAGAACACACGATATACACTGACAAGCAGGACTAGGGTTTTCCGCATCATCTCGCCGCCCGAACCTTGGTAAAAATTCCCACGCGTTGATCGCCTAGACCCGTTGTTTGCAAACCTCTATGCCCCGCAACCGCAGCAAAAGGGACACTTAAAAAAGGACACATCTGTGACATTTTGGGCCGAACGAAACTTTTTTCTGTCATACTTATGACACTTCTGTGACGATAATTGTGACAAAGCCCACTATCAACATAGATGTGGTGGGGTCCTACTTCTATGACAAAAAATCGTGACGGAAAATGGGCTTTTTGTCCTGGGCGGGCCGGAGACGCAGCTGCACGACATTTGTTATGAGTTTTTTTTAATTATCTGCATTTTTTTCTTTTATTTGGTCGTGCGTGATCAGTTGGAATTTTTATAATTGGGCAAACTACTGTATTTGGCCATCTGCAAAGTCATTGTTTTCGGCCCAGATAGCTCGTCTGTGCGGCTGTGCAGTGTGGCGTGCGCGTGCGCTATACGTTTAGTCCCACCTCGCTAGTCGAGGGCGCTCTTGACAAGTATATAAGCGCTGCCGAGGTTAACTGGTCGAACTCCTCTGAATACTTACTTGAGCGCTTATACAAGGCGCTCTCTCTCTCTCTCTCTTTCATGACCTGTGGGCCCTGGTGGGTTGGCCCGTGCAGTATCGTTTACAATGGATTTTCCAGTGGTTTCTTTGTTGGCCTGAGTCCTAGTAACCACTTGCGTTGGGCCGGCCTGTCCCTTGGGGCGGTAAGTATTTTTTATTCTTAGTATTTTTTCCTTCTAGTTTTTATGACTTTTTTGCCTAACATGAGCATTTTTTTAGTACTGAATGTTTGTCCTCTACTTGAACTGACATATTTTTATAGTGTGTTTCCCCTGCTTTCTCTTTGTTGTCATTATTTTTCGGCATTTTTTGGATTTTTTTTAATGAATATCTGGGTAAGCTATATAGGGACCACACCGAGTCGGGACCCCCTCCCCCATCCTGGCGAGGCCGAGCCAGTAACGAGCCGTAGCAGGCGACGACGCGGTGTGCCGCGGTGTCGCATGCGGAGGCGAGTCCGTAACATGACTTGCCCCCAGTTACTTATCTTTTTTAGGGGAAAAACCAGCACCGCACCGAGGGGCATAGTTGTACTGACACATCTTCCATGTATGGACTTGCCCCCATTACCTATCTTAGGGTGTGTCGGGGCGTGTGGGGGGGTAGAAATACTGCACTGCGCCTATCAAATGAGTGCACTACCGCATTAGCCCGAGGCCGAGCCGGGGGGAGGGGGGTCGAGACACCCCTCCCCCATCCCGGCGAGGCCGAGCCAGGAACGAGCCGTAGTGCTACTTCTCGAGCTTGCGTTGTATTCCCTCGAAGAGGAAAGGGTGATGCAGCACAGTAGCGTAAGTATTTCCCTCAGTTTTTTAGAACCAAGGTATCAATCCAGTAGGAGACCACGCGTGAGTCCCTTGCACCTGCACAAACAAATAAGAACTTTGCAGCCAACGCGATAAGGGGTTATCAATCCCTTTACGGTCACTTACGAAAGTGAGATCTGATAGAGATGATAGTTTGATATTTTTGGTATTTTTTATTATAAGAATAGAAAGTAAAAGAGGAAAAGTAAAGTAGATTGTAGATTGATATGTTGAGAGTAGACCTGGAGGCCATGGTGTTCTCTAGTGGCTTCTCTCATGATAGCGATATTCTATGGCGGGTAAACAAATTTTTGTCAAGCAATTGATAGAAAAGCGAATAATTATGAGACTATCTAGGCATGATCATTGTATATAGGCATCACGTCCGAAACAAATAGACCGGAAAGATTCTGCATCTACTACTATTACTCCACACATCGACCGCTATCCAACATGCATCTAGTGTATTGAGTTCATAAGAACAGAGTAACGCCTTAAGCAAGATGACATGATGTAGAGGGATAAACTCAAACTTAGTGATATCAACCCATCTTTTTATCCTCGATGGCAACAATACAATACGTGCCTTGCTACCCCTACTGTCACTGGGAAAGGACACCGCAAGATTGAACCCAAAGCCAAGCACTTCTCCCATTGCAAGAACTATAGATCTAGTAGGCCAAACCAAACCAATAATTCGAAGAGACTTGCGAGGATATCATAATCATACATAAAGAGTTCAGAGAAGAACCAAATATTTCTCATAGATAATTTTGATCATAAACCCACAATTAATCGGATCTCGACAAACACACCGCAAAAAGAGATTACATCGAATAGATCTCCTTGAATACTGAGGAGAACTTTGTATTGAGATCCAAAGAGAGAGAAGAAGCCATCTAGATACTAGCTATGGACCCGAAGGTCTGTGGTAAACTAGTCACAACTCTTGGTGAGGCGATGATGATGATGTAGAAGCACTCCGTGGAAGATCCCCCCTCCGGCGGACCTCCGGAAAAGGCCCCAAGATGGGAGCTCACGGGAAGAGAAGGTTACGGCGGTGGAACTAGGGTTTTCTTGTCCTGTTGGTTTCGGGGTACGTAGGCATATATAGGAGGAAGGAGAGCACCAAGGGCCAAACGTGGGGCCCATGAGGCAGGGGGCACGCCCCCCACCCTCGCGGGCACCACGTAAGCCCTACTCCGTGGTTCTCAAGTCTCCCATGCGTGATTTTCTCCCAAAATATCTCTCCCGAAGGTTTCATTCCGTTTGGACTCCGTTTGATATCCCTTTTCTGTAAAACCCTGAAATAGGCAAAAAAACAGCAATCTGGACTGGGCCTTTGGGTTAGTAGGTTAGTCCCAAAAATAATATAAAAGTGTATGACAAAGCCCATTAAACATCCAAAACATCATAAATAATAGCATGGAACAATCAAAAATTATAGATACGTTGGAGACGTATCACGTAGCAGACGACGACGTGGCGTATCGTGGCGTCGCATGCGAAGGCGAGTCCGTAACATGACTTGCCCCAATTATCTTATCTTTTTTAGGGGGGAAACCAGCACCGCACCGAGGGGCATAGTTCTACTGACACATCTTCCTTGTATGGACTTGCCCCCATTATCTTATCTTTTTAGGGGATTATTTTAAGGGAAAAAATAGCACCGCACCGAGGGGCATAGTTGTACTGACACATCTTCCTTCTATGGACTTGCCCCCATTATCTTATCTTTTTAGGGGCGTTTTTTAGGGGGAAAACCAGCACCGCACCGAGGGGCATAGTTGTACTGACACATCTTCCTTGTATGGACTTGCCCCATTATCTATCTTAGCGTGTGTGGGTGCATGTGGGGGGACAGAATAACATCATTGCGCCTGTCCTGGCGAGGCCTAGCCCATCCCAGCGAGGACGAGCCAGGAACGAGACGTAGCAGGCGACGATTCGGTGTGCCGCGGCGTCGCATGCAAAGGCGAGTCCGTAACATGACTTGCCCCCATTATATATCTTAGCGTGTGTGGGTGCGTCTGGCGGGGGGGAAATAGAATAACCGCACTGCGCCTGTCAAACGAGTGCACTGCTGCATTAGCGCGAGGCCGTAGTAGGCTACGATGCGGAGTGCCGGGCGTCGCATGCGGAGGCGAGTCCGTAACATGACTTTCCCCCATTATCTTATCTTTTTAGGGGGGAAACTAGCACCGCACCGAGGGGCATAGTTGTACTGACACCTCTTCCTTGTATGGACTTGCCCCCATTAT
>LR738714.1:348352472-348392339 GCA_902687465.1 Secale cereale
GGGGGGAAATAGAATAACCGCACTGCGCCTGTCAAACGAGTGCACTGCTGCATTAGCGCGAGGCCGTAGTAGGCTACGATGCGGAGTGCCGGGCGTCGCATGCGGAGGCGAGTCCGTAACATGACTTTCCCCCATTATCTTATCTTTTTAGGGGGGAAACTAGCACCGCACCGAGGGGCATAGTTGTACTGCCACATCTTCCTTGTATGGACTTGCCCCCATGTAACACCCCAGATGTCGGGGAAACTGATCGCCAACGAACACCTATGGGACCGGAGCCTCTTCTCGGTACGGCAAGGGGGCGGAGGAAGCACAAAGAGCGGATCAAGGCGCACACACGAGCAGTTTACCCAGGTTCGGGCCGCACGGATGCGTAAAACCCTACTCCTGCTTTGGTTTGTTATTGAGTTCTTGGCTCAGGAGCGAAGAGAACTGCAGTATGCTCTAACCGCTAGCTAGACCGAGCGTAAGAGTGATCGATGTTCCGAACCTCCACTACGTTAAGCATGGGCCTCCTTTTATAGGTCAAAGGGGTCACCGACAGGTGGCAACGCAGTTGAGGGCAAGAATGTAAAATGGTTGTTAGTTGGAACAGTGTTTGCATAGTGCTCCATACCAAACTCTGACGGCAGGGGACAAGGGCATTGAATGCCCGTCGCCGTTGCCCCAAACAGTGCAAAAAGTGACCGTCAAGGCGCCTCCGTCCGCCACGATGGTGGCCATGTCATCCCCGCTTGCCACCGTGTTCCCCTGGCAGCAGAGCCTTCCGCCACGTGCACCTGGAAGGGTCCCAGGGCGACACGTGGGTGGATGAGTTGGAGCGTGGGAACTAAGTGGAAGCTTGCCGCGGCAAGTGCCTTACCGCGGTCGCTATCTTGTCGCGCCCGGGAGCTTGTCGCTCACCGGGTCTTGCCGGGACACGTGGCGCGTCGCGGTAAGCTCCTTGATATGCCTTGGATGGCCTTCCCGTCAAGCTCCTCTTGCCGGGGCCTTGTGTCTTGAATGGTTTTTGTGCCTTGAGTGGCCTTCCCGGCAAGCTCCTCTTGCCGGGGCCTTGTTTCTTTGACTCAAATACTTTGTTCTTGGATGGCTCCAAAGGAACCACGAGGGGTCTTGGCGGTCGCCTGGCTAGCCTTGCCACGGGACACTGCAACTGCTCGTGCACAAGTTCGGGATACTAAGGTACCCCTACTTTAGTACACCGACAGGTGCCCCCGGCCCTGGGCCAGACACGGTGCCGAGCGCTGTTGGGCCAGGCCCAAAATAGTGCACGGGCACGCGCGGCCTGCGGCACGCCGTATCTTAATCCGTATCCACCGCGCCCTCCCCTAACGGCACGCGTCGATCGCCGCATCGTGGGAGAGATCGTGGCCTGATACTTTAGTGGGAAATGCGGAACGTCCCCCTCCTCCCCCTTAAAAGCAGGGGAAACAGGGGCAGTTCCTTCCATTCGCCCGTTGCTTCTTCATCCTTCAGAAACCCCCGCCGCTCCCCTCCTCCCCGAAGGTCAAAAGAGAGCAGCGCTCCGCCCTCTCCGCCGCCACCAGCATCACCAGCACCGTCGACCTCCCCCGCCGTACCCGCCATGTCTCCGAAAGGCGAGAAGGCAAAGGCCACGAAGTCTGCCGAGGCGCTGCGGCTAGCAGCAATGCGGAAGAAGATGGCGGTTTTCCCGCCAAAGCTTGACGCGGAGGAGCTGAGGGATACCTTCTACCTCTTCTGGGCGAGGGAGACGAAGGCGCATCCGCGCACCAAGGTACTCCCCGCCGTAGTCTGCGAGATGTTCCCGACCGGCTATGCCTTCTTTGGCTTGTTCTTCTACTGCGGGCTCTGCCCGCCCTTTTCCGAGTTCTTCTGCGGTATCATGAATACCTACGGGTTTCATCTCCTTGACTTCATCCCCAACGCAGTCTTGACCATGGCCGTTTTCGCACATCTGTGCGAAAACTTTGTCGGAGTCTACCCCAATGTAGCTCTCTTCCGCCATTACTTCACGCCCCGAGTCGAGGCAGGGTTGCCTCTGTCTGGCGGGATCTCCTGGATCTCTAGGACCCACAAGAAAGAAGCCTACTTGGAGGGGGAGCTCCGCGGCAAGTGGGATGAGTGGAGAGCCAACTGGTGTTGGATTGTAGAGGATGACCCGCAGCCATTCACTTCCCGGCGCCAAGCCGCAGTAGTACGCGGCAACGACTGGAGCGACCTGGCCCCGTAGGACAGCAGACTGAAGATCGCCACCACCCGGATTCTCCGCCTTAGGCACGCCGGGCTCACTTTAGGTGCAGTAGGAGCAGACTTCCTTCGCCGCCGCATCGCTCCCTTGCAGGAGAGGAAGAGGGCTGCTTGGGAGTTTGAGAACGCGACAGACATCATGAGGCTGCGCCCGGGCCTCAGTTGGAATTTCACTGTGCTGGAGCTCAACGCGATGCTCCAAGCACTGTTCAAGTACGATTCTGCTCACCCCGAATGGTTCACTTTGCCGCAAGGTGTCGTCCCGCTGTGCAACAGCTCTGCGCTCAGCGCCATCCGTGCGGTGATGCCGTTGTGCGATTCCCACGGGATCGATCCCACTTGGCAAGAACCTTCCGACGAGGCCGTGCAGACATTCTTCGACAACTTGGTGGAAGAGCCAGTCGATCTCGACGAGAAGAGAGGTCTCACCCGCGACACCACCGACCAGGAGATGGCGTACATTGCCACCAGGTTGGAAGAGGCAGCGGTAGCCGCGGCCGCGGGCGAGTTCGGGTATACAGTAGAGGAGGCGGAGGCAGCGGAGGCGACAAGCATTGCCGAGGAGGAAGAGCTCCGCAAAGCGGGGAAGCTTGCCGGAAAAATCGCCGGAACAAGCGAGCCCACCGAGCAGGGTGCCGGGTCCAGCGGGCCCGCCGAGCAGGGTGCCGGGTCCAGTGAGCCTGCCGAGGACTCGAGCGGCTCACTGGAGATTGGCTCCTCTTCTTCTTCCTCAGGCAGCTCGCCACCACCAGCAAGTCTTCCAGCTCCGACAAGGAGGCGCCTTCGCAAGGCAGCAGACGTGACGGGGCGGCAGGCGGGCCAACAGCCGCAGCGCCGCGCGCCACGCGCCACCACGACAAGCAAAGCCGCCAAGGGAGTGCCTCGTGCTTCAGCGGCAACAGGAGGGGGATCTTCCCGGACTGGCGCCCCTGCAACCGCTGTTCCTCGTGCTTCGGCGGCAACCGGAGCGGGGTCTTCTCAAACCACCGTCCCTGCTCCCGCCAAGCGGCCGAGGGGTGATGGCTTCTCACCCCTCGTTGGTTACCCCAAGTGGAAGGTTTGAGATGCAGTGTAGCGGTAGTTTTCCCTTGGCAAAGATACCAAGGATCGAATTCCCCTGAGATTCCAAGGTTCAACAAGAAGGTGTCAACTGCTAACGGCGCCAGATATTTAGCAGCGGACTGGACCTGCACACAGATACAAATAACTTTGCTCCCAACGAGTACAGAGAGGTTGTCAATCCCTCCGGCCTTGTTGTTTACAAAGGATCAAATGCAAGAGATAATAGTGATAGGTATAACTGCAGCTAGTAAGTAAAGACTGAAAGTAAATAGCGGATGTGATCAGTGATGGTAATATGGACCGGGGTCCCATGATGTTCACTAGTGATGTCTCTCTCCCAAAAGACGATAAAATAGCTATGTGAGGTAAACAAATTACAGATGGGCAATTGACAGGATTATGTGCGCAAACCAATGCTAACTATGTTGCAAGAAAGGTAAAGGCTCAAAAGCATGGGCGGTACGCCAAGATAAGTAGACCGAAATCCATCTGCATCTACTACTAATCATCCACTTGAGATATCTATCCAGAACATCTCGCTGGTATTAAGTTGCGAGTCCCACCCATAGTGTAAACTCAAAGCAACACACAACTGCATTAAAAGAACTTTGCGTAAAGTAAACAATCCTTGCACCCGCAAGTACAAGCACCGTTGTTTTATCCCTTGTGGCAACAGCACATCCCCTAGACTCATATTTCTGTCACTCAAGCTAGTCATCGAGGGGCATGAACCCACAATCAAGCATAATGTTCCCTCTTGGAGTTACTACCTACTACTCGGCCAAAGCAATAAATAGCAACGGAGAACATGCAAGAATTACTCAAGAACATAAATATAAAAGAGGTAAATCAAATATATTACTCAAACACAATCTGAACATAATCTCATAACCCATCGGATCCCAGCAAACTCATCATAGCAACAGCATAAGGATTACATATGTGCCTCGATCATGTAGGGCAGCTCACGAGGTCTAATTAGTGAAGAACAAAAAGGGGAGGAGAACATCACATAGCTACTGGTCATGGACCCATGGTCCAAGGGAGACTACTCACAACTCATCCGGGAGGCGTCCATGGTGGTGGAGAGGCTCCCGGTGGTGATCCTCTCCTCCGGCAGGGTGCCGGGAAGAGTTCTCCTGGTGCTCCCGATCTTGGAAGCGCGGCGGCGGCGGAACAGAGATGAGATCGCAAAAAAGGGTTCCGTCCTCGAGGGTTTCGGGACGCGGTGTAAATATATGCCAAAGGGGGGCGTCAGAGGGGGCCTGGGGGGCCCAGGCGCCCTGGCGGCGCAGCCTAGGGGGGGCGCGCCCCCTGGCCGCCTGGAGGCCTGGTGGCCCCCCTCCAGCCCTACTTTGGCCGCATGGAAGCTTCCGGAACGCTGATTTTTTATATATTTTTCCCGGAATTTTTCTGGCAGTTTACGTAATGGGAAAACCTGAAATACAAAAACAGAAACTGGCACTGGGGTGCACTGAGGTAATAGGTTAGTCCAAATATGATCAAAAGTGTATGGAAGTGCATAAATATCATAGCAATATCACACAAAAGAGGCATGGAGCAAGCAGAAATTATAGATACGTTTTGGACGTATCAACATCCCCAAGCTTAATTCCTGCTCGTCCTCGAGTAGGTAAATGATAACAAGCATAATTTCTGTGGTGACATGCTATTAACCATATAAGGACTTTTCATAGTCACATGATAAAAGCTTACTGAGACAATGAATCTGTAGTAATTAAGTTGCCTCATGAGAAAATCACAAAGAACTGAAAGTTTTACAATATGATACTGAAACATCAAACAGATTTGTAGTGAGCATGGTGTGCAAATATGATAAAGTGGTATCTCGCTTGCCCCCTTTAGTGAAGCAAAACATAAATGCAGGGGCACCTCCAAGGTTTAAGTGACGACTAGATACAATGATTTCAGAATAAACGATATCATAATCATGCAAAAGACAATGGTACTTTGGGACAATGCACATTACACTCAGAATGACAATCATGCTCTCAGTAGTTGGTGCTTTAAAGAAGGTGGAGACTCTCGAACCGTGGCTTTTGTTGGTGTCGGGACCCCGATCCTAAGTCACACCGATCTAGCATGTAACACATCATATCACTTTGCGGCCTCACGCACGGTATTCCCACGGGTGCCACCTTACCTGGCCCGGGACCGTTTGCGCATTTTGGCTCACGTATATGATAGCGTCGCTAGCATCCATATGACAGAGAACCCGGGCCGACATGACCAGTTATAAACCAAAAGTGGCACTAAATTACAGAGACAGGCATTCATGACCCAGCAACGAACGTGTCGGTCATCAACGTATGAACCCAAGTCGTAGCAAGCTACAAGGACTTAAAGAAACAACGCGTGACATTTCCCCTAAGGGACAGACACAGGAACGAAGAAGGACACATGCCGGTCAGCCTAAGTGTTCCGGAGCAGTAGCAAGCTACCAAGGCTCAGTGGAAACACTAGGAGACATTTCCCTGTAAGATAGGCTACCAAGGGTAAACAACTAGGTGTCGGATCCCGCACATACCAAGCATTTCAATAACATACACGCAGTACGCTCAATATGTGCAAATACAACATGGCATCACAACAAGACTCTAATAAACAAAGTATTTATTCATTAGGCTCCGAGGAGCCAAATATTACAAACATGGGTCTCACGACCCAACATTCAGAGCATACAAGCAACAAGCGGAAGCACTACATGTCTGAGTACAGACATCTACAAATGAAAAAGGCTGAAGAGCCTGACTATCTACAACACTCGTCCAAGAACGTAGCTGAGGTACAAGCTACTTGTCGAAGTCCAAGCAGAACTACTAGTGAGACATCAATCCTATCTACAAAACATAAATTAAGAAAACATGAGTACAAAGGTACTCAGCAAGACTTACATCAGATCCTATCATACATGCACTTGTATCAAGAAGGCATAGTGGGGTTTAGTTGCAGCAAGCCAGCTTTGACTTAGTGGCTATCCTATTCTACGATTGCTGGTAACTCTTTGAGGTGGCGCACACGAGTCCACTAAGCACCACACAATACATCACTATGGATTCATCCCCGTCTCCCTACGAGAAGGCCATCCATAGCACTCACACTTGTCTTGAGTATTTTAGAGTATCCACTTCAAGTTGTCTATGTACCACGTAAGCATCCAAGAAGTCCATATCCGCGGACCCGGCTATTCGAATAGATTATGATGACCCTGCAGGGGTGTACTTCTTCACACATGCTCTCGCCACTTACCGCCAGGTACACGTCGTGTATCTCGGCAACCTTCAAGCGGAAGCCTGGCGAGGGTGTCGGCCACGACCTGACTAACCACACAAGTCTCTCGTCCAGGTTTATCGCCTATTCGGGTTCCATCCGCAAGGGAGTCCGGCCGAGGTTTCCATCACGGACCCAAACGATGTGTACAGGGTTCCCGAGCCCACCATCCGGGTGCCACTCGGTACACCGGGCCACGTGTGCCTAGTCTGTCCCAAGCCCACCCTGTCGGGTGCCACATGGTAGAGAAATAACACTACCTACAAACGCCAGAAACTAGTTGCAACTCCTGGACAGAGATCATGTTGATTAATAAGTCGAGAGGGGTCGAGTTACCGGAACCCAATGTGTGGTAGTAACTAGTCATTGGACAACATACTCGGAACTCAGTTCTTAGGGACGGTTCCAGTGAGACAACCCACCATGTACTCCTACATGGCCTCTCACCACTACCTTTACCAAATCGTGTTCACACACCTAACCCTCAACATCAGAACATATCATTTCACTCCAATTCATTCCCGATGAATTAGACCTGACACACTCTAAGCAATAGCAAGCAAGGCATGGTAAGATCACATCATGGCTTCAATCAACTCCTACACATGCTAGTGGGTTTCAACTATTTACTGTGGAAAGACAGGTCATGCAGAGGAATGGGTTCAACTACCGCAGCATAAGGTAGCAGTTGAGATCGTTGTTGTCCTAATGCAATAACAAGGAGCAGGAGCGAGAGAGGGATTGTATCGTAATGAACAAGGGGGTTTGCTTGCCTGGTAAAACAACGTGCAGAACGCTGCTCCTCTGACAGGTACTCTGGATCGGTCTCCGGAGCTGGACCTATCGAGAAGAACGGTGCCGACAATCAAACACAAGCATATGCAACAATATGATGCATGAATATGGCATGAAGTTATGATGTTGTTTGGGCTAGTGCAACTAGCATTCAATTTGAAAGGAGTCCATTTGAACCAAGGGTTTCAAATGCAATTTTAAAATAAGCATTCTAAATGCCAAATATGTGTTTTCAAATAAACAGTAGGTTTAACTTCATTTGTCATGCATTAAAATGGTACAGATGGATAGATTGAATTTTTCTGATAATTTTTCATATATAAATTATTTCATTCTGAGCTACGGTTGAATTTCTATGATTTTTAGAAGTTTTGGCTATTTTCTGAAATAAATAAATCATTTCTGATTTATTTAAAAACCCAGAAAACATTTACTGCGTCAGGCTGAGGTCAGCAGGTCAACTGACCGGCCAGGGTCAACTTGACGTGTGGGGTCCACACGTCAGTGACACAGTTAATTAACTAAAGTTTAAAACTAAACTAATTAGACAAGGGGCCCACATGTCAGTGTCTAATTAGATTAATGTCAGTAATTAAAACTTAATTAAAATCCTAAACTAAAAATTAGTCAAAGGTGGCCCCACATGTCATAGGCTCAGGGAAGTCAAACCCAGTGGGTTTGGGTCAAATCCCACCGGCGGTTAGCCGCCGGCGAGGCCGAATGCGGCGGAGGGTGTCGGAAACTCACCTCCGTCGACCATTCGAGCGGCGGAGGGCAGCTACGGGATGCGCAGCCTCTTGCGCATCCAACGCGCTAGGTGGCAGCAGCTGGAGCGGCCGGAATCGTCGCCGACGTCGAGCCCAGCGGCGGCCGGAGTTCGGGCCTCGTCGGTTTAGGTGCTGCGGTGCACGTGAAGGCGTGGGAGTGGGTGCGTTAGACTGCTGGGAGCTTCCTGAGCACGATGACGTGCTCCGATGTGAGCTCGTGCGGCTGTGGCCACGGCTACTCCATGGCCGGCGGCGAGAAGCTCTCAGCCGCGGGAGAAATCGGGGCTAGGGGGCAGGCGCGAGCACGGGAGAAGAGGGGAAAGATAGAGGAGCTCACGGCGATCTCGAAGGCGTCGTCAGCGAGCTCGGGGACGCGTCGGAGCGGGCGCAGGGTCGCCGGCGAACTTCACGGCCGCAGGTTGAAGACGAGGTCGTCGACGGCGCTCCAGGGGCTTCTGGCGTCGGGCAGCTCGGCGAGGAGAAGGAGAGGAGCGGTGCGGAGCTTCTGGGCACTCCGGCGAGGCGAGAGGGGGACGGTGGCCACGACTACGGCGAGCGGCGGCGACGGTGGCGTTCGGGCGTTTGCGAGGAGGAGCACCAGGAGGGGGAGAACGGAACCGAGGGGGAGTGAGAGGGTCCAGGGGTGCGTGGCGTTGTCCAGGGGCTGCTAGGCGCGTCGGCAGCGGCGGGAAGCAGGAGGTGGCGCGGCGCGTGGCCGGCGCGCGACGAGCACACGCTCGTCCTTCTGTCAAGGAGGAAGACGACAGGGAGGAGTGGGCTGGGCTGGCCAGCTGGGCCGGCCAGGCCGTGCTGTGCTGGGCCAGCACAGGTAAGCCTGCCCTTTTTATTTTTCTTTTCTATTTTCTTCTGACATTTGTTTTGATTTAATTTCTAAACTAAATCATTTATTTTCTTCTGACATTTTATTTTGCAGGGACCTAGGAATTAACCCAACCCTTAAAAATAAAGAACCAGAATTTTGGACATATATAAAAATATATAGTAATTATATATCCAAGCAAATAGCTATTGCATTAGTTCCAAATGCCCAAAATAAATACTTATGAGCTCCTAAAAATATTGGTTTGATTTTTATCTCTGACCAATATTTTTAGAGGGCCACATGAACATTTTCTTGGACCTTTTTGGAGAAACTTTTATTTGGGTCATTTTCAATAGGGTTTCTGAGGGTTTCACAAGTCCTCATTTCAATTTCATTTGAAATTTAAACATGATGCAAACCACAAGAACTAACCTAGTGCATACCAGAACTAGGGTTGTGACAACTCGCCTCCACTCGAAAGAATCTCGTCCCGAGATTCAGGAGTAGGCGGAAAGAAGGTGGGGTACTCCAGTCGAAGACGATCTTCTCGCTCCCAAGTAGCTTCTCTCTCGGAATGATGAGACCACTGAACCTTGAGAAACTTGATGTTATGACGTCGAGTGACTCGCTCTGCTTGATCCAGAATGCGAACGGGATACTCTCGATATGTGAGGTTATCTTGGAGATCAAGCGTTTCGTGGTCCACTCCGCGGATGGGATCCGAGAAGCAACGCCTGAGTTGAGAGACGTGGAAGACATCATGAACTCGAGAAAGATGTGGGGGTAGTTCCAATTGGTAGGCAACCTCTCCTCGTTTAGCAAGAATGCGAAAAGGACCAATGTAACGAGGAGCCAACTTGCCCTTGATACCGAAACGATGGGTACCCTTCAAAGGAGTAACCCGAAGATAAGCTTTGTCACCAACTTCATAAGCTACTTCCTTATGATGACGGTCATACTGGCTCTTTTGACGAGACTGGGCTGATTTCAAATTCTCACGAATGATACGAACTTGCTCTTCTGCTTCCTGGATCATATCCGGTCCAAAGAATTGTCTTTCACCGGTTTCTGACCAGTTCAAAGGTGTTCGACATCTTCGTCCATAGAGTATTTCAAAAGGAGCTTGTTTGAGACTAGATTGATAGCTATTGTTATAAGCAAACTCGGCGAAAGGAAGACATTTCTCCCAATCCATATCGAAAGAGATAACGCAAGCTCTAAGCATGTCTTCGAGAATTTGGTTAACCCGTTCCACTTGACCACTTGACTGAGGGTGGAAAGCGGTACTGAAAGAAAGATGGGTGCCCATGGCAGTCTGGAAACTCTCCCAGAAATGAGAAGTGAAAAGACTACCACGGCCTGAATTGATCTCTAGTGGGACACCATGAAGTGACACTATTCGAGAAATATACAAGTCAGCAAGCTGACTAGCAGTGATACTCTCTCGAACAGGTAGGAAGTGAGCCACTTTGGAGAGACGATCAATGACTACGAAGATAGCATTATTCCCTCTCTTGGTCCTGGGAAAGCCGGTGATGAAGTCCATACCAACTTTATCCCATTTCCACTTAGGAATAGCTAGAGGCTGAAGGGTGCCAGCAGGTCTTTGATGTTCTGCCTTAACACGACGACAAACGTCACATTTAGCAATGAATTCAGCAATTTCTCTCTTCGTCCTAGTCCACCAGAACCTCTGGCGTAGGTCCTGATACATCTTAGTACTACCGGGATGAATCGTGAGAGGAGATTCATGAGCCTCCTTAAGGATTAATTGCCGAAGATGTTGCTTCTTGGGAACCACCAGGCGATTCTCGAAGAAAACAACACCTCGATCATCCATAGAGAAACATCCACCAACTCCCTTTTTAATGTTTCTCTTGATCCGGGTAATTCCGGTATCATGCTTTTGGGCTTCTATGATATGATCCACAAGAGTAGGTT
The DNA here is from genome assembly GCA_902687465.1 of Secale cereale. NCBI lineage: Eukaryota > Viridiplantae > Streptophyta > Magnoliopsida > Poales > Poaceae > Secale > Secale cereale. The sequence continues at coordinate 348,363,381 of LR738714.1, forward strand.
TCGCCACCAAAGTTGAAAGGAATCCGTGAGGAGCAATGTGAAGGTTAAGCTTACATAGTTCCTCATGGAGAAGTGGTTGGCCCTACTGCACCATGAGATTGTTGCAATAGGTCTTACGACTTAGTGCATCAGCCATGACATTTCCCTTGCCTGGGGTGTAGGTAATTCCTAAGTCGTAATCTGAGATCAACTCCAACCAATGTCTTTGCCTAAGGTTCAAATCTGGTTGGGTGAAGATATACTTGAGACTTTGGTGACCGGTGTAGATCTCGCAATGATTACCAAGGAGGTAATGCCGCCAGGTCTTAAGTGCATAGACTACAGCTGCAAGCTCTAGATCATGTGTAGGATAATTCTCCTCATGTGGATGCAACTGTCGAGATGCATAGGCAATCACACGACGATCCTGCATAAGAATGCAACCTAGTCCCTGTCGTGAGGCATCACAGTAGATAACAAAGTCCTTAGTGAAATCCGGTGGCACAAGTATGGGAGCAGAGGTCAGGCGTCTTTTCAGTTCCTGAAAACTGTGTTCACACTATGGGGACCACTCAAACTTTTTATCATTCTTAAGAAGTTCTGTGAGGGGTTTGGCCACTTTCGAGAAGTTTTCAACAAAGCAGCGACAATAGCTGGCTAGACCAAGGAAACTCCTAACTTGTTTAACTGTTTCAGGCGGAGTCCAATCAAGAACGGCCTGAACTCTCTCAGGATTGACAGCAATGCCCTTCCCTGAGATTACGTGGCCGAGATAGGTCACTTCTGGCAACCAAAATTCGCACTTGGAGAACTTGGCATAAAGGCGGTGCTCTCTGAGTTTTTCTAGAACAAGTCTAAGATGTTCGGCATGCTCTTCCTCGTTCTTCGAGTAAATAAGAATATCATCGAGGTAAACCACGACGAACTTATCCAAATACTCCATGAAGATCGAGTTCATCAAGCGGGAGAAAGTGGCTGGAGCATTGGTTAAACCGAAAGACATGACGGTGTACTCGTACTGGCCATAACGAGTGACAAAAGCCGTCTTAGGAATGTCTCCGTTTTTAATTTTGATTTGATGGTAGCCTAACCTCAAATCCATTTTGGAGAAGACTGAGGATCCAGCGAGCTGATCATACAGGTCATTGATCCTGGGGAGCGGATACTTGTTCTTTATCGTAACCAAATTAACAGGACGATAATCTACAACCATCCGTTCCGTGCCATCCTTCTTCTTGACGAAGAGGACGGGGCAAGCCCAGGGAGAAGAACTAGGACAGATGAAACCCTTTTGCAAGGACTCATCAAGTTGTTTCTTAAGCTCGGCTAGTTCTAAGGGTGCCATTTTGTAGGGTTTCCTAGAAATTGGAACAGTTCCTGGGATAAGATCTATGACGAACTCTGCATCCCTATCAGGTGGAACACCTGGTAGTTCTTCTGGAAAGACATCCGGAAAGTCTCGGACTACCGGGATATCTTCAAGGTCTGGAAGAGGGCTGGCATTAAGAGAATAGAGTTGACGCTTTGCAACTCTAGTGGAGACAGTGACTATCTTGCCAGATGGGTGTGTAAGCTGAACAGATCTAGTGTAACAATCGATCTTGGCATGATGAGCTGTCATCCAGTCCATACCCAAGATGATGTTAATATCTGAAGACTTGAGGGCTATGAGTGAGGCAAGGAATACAAGTCTGTCAACAAGGATTCCATTACCATGGCTTATTCGGGTAGTTTGCCATCTAGACCCCGGGGTTTGGATTTCGAGCGGAGTTGGCATGTCACAAAATGACATGTCGTGCAAACGAGCATAGCCTTCAGAGATAAAGGAGTGAGATGCTCCGGTATCGAACAGAACCGAAGCCGGATGGCAATTGACAAGGAGCGTACCAAGAACGACATTTGGATCATCATGGGCGTCTTTAGCTGAGACGTGATGCACACGTCCATGTTTAGTGGGAGCTGGATTTGCAATGATAGTCTTGCGTGGTGTCTTACTACGAAGAACAGACTTCTCGGGCTGGGGTGGAGCAAGACTGGCCTGAGAACAGTCACGTGCATAGTGTCCTGGCTTTCCACATGTAAAGCAAGTCCCTGAGGTAGGTCGTGGACCCGCATTGACAAGCGGTTTGCCAATAGGCTTGGGTGGAGCATAAGACTGAGCTGGATAAGGTACCACACAATATGGCCTCAGAGGATAAGTGGGTGGAAGAACAGAGTTCGGAACCCAAATCCGGCGCTTCTGAGAACTAGAACCGGAGGAAGATCCCAAATCAAGGGTGTGCTTACGAGACTCCTCGTAAGTGAGTTGAGCTGTCTCTGCATTGATGGCCTTGTTCACAAGAGCCTGGAATGTGTTTCAATGATGCAAGTGGAGATCACGACGCAGTTTGGGGTTGAGACCCTTCCGGAACCTAGCCTGCTTCTTGGCGTCCGTGGACACTTCTTCTGTAGCATAGCGGGCGAGGTTCTCAAACTCTCGACTATAAGCATCAACAGCCATCTTAGCCTGTGTAAGACTACAGAACTCTTCTCTCTTACGATCGATAAGGGCTTGAGGAATATGATGCTCACGAAAAGCCTCGGTGAAATCTCTCCAGGTAGGAAACTGGCCAGCTGGAATCATGGCCTCATAGTTCTGCCACCAAAGACTAGCAGGACCTTCCAGGTGATAAGTGGCATAGATGACCTTGTCATCTTCAGCTACGTTTGCAGAACGCAGCTTGTGAGTGATACTACGGAGCCAGTCATCTGCGTCGAGTGGCTCAATGGGATGATGGAAGGTGGGTGGTTTCAGACAAATGAAGTCATGGATGGTTGCCGATTCCTTGCACTGATGTGCGGTGTTCTCCTCAATACGTGCCAACAAGCGGTTAGACTCACGCTTGTTTCTCTCCATCTCTAACATTAACTCTGCCAATTAAGGCTGGTTGGGAGGATCCTCGTTATCCCTACCACTTCCGTGGTTCTGTCTACGAGCAGCTGAGCTTCGCTTAACTGAAGACATCCTGAGAAGCGAAACCGAAGACGGAAACATCAACAACTATAGGAAGCATAAGGTAGAACAAGAAATTAGTATCTCTCGAACTACTAGGATAATTCCGGCAGCATAACGGCAGTAAAATGCTCAGAATGAGACATCCTGCTAGAAAAGGGTAGTACAACAACTCAACATCATCACTCAAGGTACTGAGATAGTACTACACAACTTCACCGGAAGAACTTGGAGCAATATTAGGACTCTGATCAACCAATCCTAAGGGACTACGGAGTAGTAACTCGTGATCCTGATAGACGGAAAAGAAAGCCTAGTTCCTTAACCCCGTAGGAAAGGTAAGATGACTCAGATCAGAAGACATGAGGTAAAAGGAGTAAAAGAGCCTTACGTTCCCTTCCACAATCAATTCCCTTATATAACTAAGGAATCTCTAGACTAAACTTCGACCATTTTGGCTTGGTAATCCTACAGGCAGTCAGGCTCTGATACCAGCGCTGTCGGGACCCCGATCCTAAGTCACACCAATCTAGCATGTAACACATCATATCACTTTGCGGCCTCACGCACGGTATCCCCACGGGTGCCACCTTACCTGGCCTGGGACCGTTTGCGCATTTTGGCTCACGTATATGATAGCGTCGCTAGCATCCATATGACAGAGAACCCGGGCCGACATGACCAGTTATAAACCAAAAGTGGCACTAAATTACAGAGACAGGCATTCATGACCCAGCAACGAACGTGTCGGTCATCAACGTATGAACCCAAGTCGTAGCAAGCTACAAGGACTTAAAGGAACAACGCGTGACATTTCCCCTAAGGGACAGACACAGGAACGAAGAAAGACACATGCCGGTCAGCCTAAGTGTTCCGGAGCAGTAGCAAGCTACCAAGGCTCAGTTGAAACACTAGGAGACATTTCCCTGTAAGATAGGCTACCAAGGGTAAACAACTAGGTGTCGGATCCCACACATACCAAGCATTTCAATAACATACACGCAGTATGCTCAATATGTGCAAATACAACATGGCATCACAACAAGACTCTAATAAACAAAGTATTTATTCATTAGGCTCCGAGGAGCCAAATATTACAAACATGGGTCTCACGACCCAACATTCAGAGCATACAAGCAACAAGCGGAAGCACTACATGTCTGAGTACAGACATCTACAAATGAAAAAGGCTGAAGAGCCTGACTATCTACAACACTCGTCCAAGAACGTAGCTGAGGTACAAGCTACTTGTTGAAGTCCAAGCGGAACTACTAGTGAGACATCAATCCTATCTGCAAAACATAAATTAAGCAAACATGAGTACAAAGGTACTCAGCAAGACTTACATCAGATCCTATCATACATGCACTTGTATCAAGAAGGCATAGTGGGGTTTAGTTGCAGCAAGCCAGCTTTGACTTAGTGGCTATCCTATTCTACGATTGCTGGTAACTCTTTGAGGTGGCGCACACGAGTCCACTAAGCACCACACAATACATCACTATGGATTCATCCCCGTCTCCCTACGAGAAGGCCATCCATAGCACTCACACTTGTCTTGAGTATTTTAGAGTATCCACTTCAAGTTGTCTATGTACCACGTAAGCATCCAAGAAGTCCATATCCGCGGACCCGGCTATTCGAATAGATTATGATAACCCTGCAGCGGTGTACTTCTTCACACACGCTCTCGCCACTTACCGCCAGGTACACGTCGTGTATCTCGGCAACCTTCAAGCGGAAGCCTGGTGAGGGTGTCGGCCACGACCTGACTAACCACACAAGTCTCTCGTCCAGGTTTATCGCCTATTCGGGTTCCATCCGCAAGGGAGTCCGGCCGAGGTTTCCATCACGGACCCAAACGATGTGTACAGGGTTCCCGAGCCCACCATCCGGGTGTCACTCGATACACCGGGCCACGTGTGCCTAGTCTGTCCCAAGCCCACCCTGCCGGGTGCCACCTGGTAGAGAAATAACACTACCTACAAACGCCAGAAACTAGTTGCAACTCCTGGACAGAGATCATGTTGATTAATAAGTCGAGAGGGGTCGAGTTACCGGAACCCAATGTGTGGTAGTAACTAGTCATTGGACAACATACTCGGAACTCAGTTCTTAGGGACGGTTCCTGTGAGACAACCCACCATGTACTCCTACATGGCCTCTCACCACTACCTTTACCAAATCGTGTTCACACACTTAACCCTCAGCATCAGAACATATCATTTCACTCCAATTCATTCCCGATGAATTAGACCTGACACACTCTAAGCAATAGCAAGCAAGGCATGGTAAGATCACATCATGGCTTCAATCAACTCCTACACATGCTAGTGGGTTTCAACTATTTACTGTGGAAAGACAGGTCATGCAGAGGAATGGGTTCAACTACCGCAGCATAAGGTAGCAGTTGAGATCGTTGTTGTCCTAATGCAATAACAGGGAGCAGGAGCGAGAGAGGGATTGTATCGGAATGAACAAGGGGATTTGCTTGCCTGGTAAAACAACATGCAGAACGCTGCTCCTCTGACAGGTACTCTGGATCGGTCTCCGGAGCTGGACCTATCGAGAAGAACGGTGCCAACAATCAAACACAAGCATATGCAACAATATGATGCATGAATATGGCATGAAGTTATGATGTTGTTTGGGCTAGTGCAACTAGCATTCAATTTGAAAGGAGTCCATTTGAACCAAGGGTTTCAAATGCAATTTTAAAATAAGCATTCTAAATGCCAAATATGTGTTTTCAAATAAACAGTAGGTTTAACTTCATTTCTCATGCATGAAAATGGTACAGATGGATAGATTGAATTTTTCTGATAATTTTTCATATATAAATTATTTCATTCTGAGCTACGGTTGAATTTCTATGATTTTTAGAAGTTTTGGCTATTTTCTGAAATAAATAAATCATTTCTGATTTATTTAAAAACCCAGAAAACATTTACTGCGTCAGCACTGCGTCAGGCTGAGGTCAGCAGGTCAACTGACCGGCCAGGGTCAACCTGACGTGTGGGGTCCACACGTCAGTGACACAGTTAATTAACTAAAGTTTAAAACTAAACTAATTAGACAAGGGGCCCACATGTCAGTGTCTAATTAGATTAATGTCAGTAATTAAAACTTAATTAAAACCCTAAACTAAAAATTAGTCAAAGGTGGCCCCACATGTCATAGGCTCAGGGAAGTCAAACCCAGTGGGTTTGGGTCAAATCCCACCGGCGGTTAGCCGCCGGCGAGGCCGAATGCGGCGGAGGGCGTCGGAAACTCGCCTCCGTCGACCATTCGAGCGGCGGAGGGCAGCTACGGGATGCGCAGCCTCTTGCGCATCCAACGCGCTAGGTGGCAGCAGCTGGAGCGGCCAGAATCGTCGCCGGCGTCGAGCCCAGCGGCGGTCGGAGTTCGGGCCTCGTCGGTTTAGGTGCTGCGGTGCACGTGAAGGCGAGGGAGTGGGTGCGTTAGACTGCTGGGAGCTTCCTGAGCACGATGACGTGCTCCGATGTGAGCTCGTGTGGCTGTGGCCACGGCTACTCCATGGCCGGCGGCGAGAAGCTCTCGGCCGCGGGAGAAATCGAGGCTAGGGGGCAGGCGCGAGCACGGGAGAAGTGGGGGAAGATAGAGGAGCTCACGGCGATCTCGAAGGCGTCGTCTGCGAGCTCGGGGACACGTCGGAGCGGGCGCAGGGTCGCCGGCGATCTTCACGGCCGCAGGTTGAAGACGAGGTCGTCGACGGCGCTCCAGGGGCTTCTGGCGTCGGGCAGCTCGGCGAGGAGAAGGAGAGGAGCGGTGCGGAGCTTCTGGGCACTCCGGCGAGGCGTGAGGGGGGCGGTGGCCACGACTACGGCGAGCGGCGGCGACGGTGGCGTTCGGGCGTTCGCGAGGAGGAGCACCAGGAGGGGGAGAACGGAACCGAGGGGGAGTGAGAGGGTCCAGGGGTGCGTGGCGTCGTCCAGGGGCTGCTAGGCGCGTCGGCAGCGGCGGGAAGCAGGAGGTGGCGCGGCGCGTGGCCGGCGCGCGACGAGCACACGCTCGTCCTTCTGTCAAGGAGGAAGACGACAGGGAGGAGCGGGCTGGGCTGGCCAGCTGGGCCGGCCAGGCCGTGCTGTGCTGGGCCAGCACAGGTAAGCCTGCCCTTTTTATTTTTCTTTTCTATTTTCTTCTGACATTTGTTTTGATTTAATTTCTAAACTAAATCATTTATTTTCTTCTGACATTTTATTTTGCAGGGACCTAGGAATTAACCCAACCCCTAAAAATAAAGAACCAGAATTTTGGACATATATAAAAATATATAGTAATTATATATCCAAGCAAATAGCTATTGCATTAATTCCAAATGCCCAAAATAAATACTTATGAGCTCCTAAAAATATTGGTTTGATTTTTATCTCTGACCAATATTTTTAGAGGGCCACATGAACATTTTCTTGGACCTTTTTGGAGCAACTTTTATTTGGGTCATTTTCAATAGGGTTTTTGAGGGTTTCACAAGTCCTCATTTCAATTTCATTTGAAATTTAAACATGATGCAAACCACAAGAACTAACCTAGTGCATACCAGAACTAGGGTTGTGACAGTTGGCAAGGTTGAAAACCCGTGGTCGGAAACAAAGACAAAACATGTACCAGAGATCTTGGTTTTAAAAACAGAGGTAAAAATTATTTTTTTAGATATGCATGTTTCGTCAACGAATGCTAGCAGATAACTCAATCACTTCTTGAGCTGGACAAGTTTCGAGGAACGGCTCCCGAATGAGGACGATCACATCCTCTTAATCTCCTTTGTTTATCACTGCCAAAGTTTTCTGATTTCTCATGAACAAAGCATGAAGGAGAGTTTGTTTGTTGTATTATTTTTAATGAGCCGGGCGCACTCTATGCCAGTTCCTTCTCGTATTATGGGTTTGCACATTAGACATGCAATCCCGGGGTGAAGCTTGTCCAACTTAAAAAGATCATGAATTAACTACTACTTCCTCATGAACTAAAACAGAGGCACAAAAGAGAAATGCCCTTTTTTTTGATTAATTTCGAGATGGTACACGAAAGTCTTCGTTAGGAATGGTAGGTAAATACCATGTATAGGAAGGTATGGTGGACTCATATGGCATAATTGGTTTAAAGGATTTTGGATGCACAAGCAGTCAGTCCGCTTAGTACAGGTGGAGGTTAGCAAAAGACTGGGAGCGACCAACTAAAAGAGCAATGACGGTCATAATCATGCAGAGCGACAAAGCAACATTGAATCGGGCATGGAAGTTATATCGCTACTCAGAAATTAAAGATCATCAAGGCTTGACAGACTTTCTTTACAGTCTTAAATATGCGTGAGCATACGCCAAGTCAATCAAAATAAATTCTTGAAGGAAGATATCACTAAACCATACCACATCATAGGCAAACAAATCATGTTGGTACTCCAATAACACATTGGGAACCCCCCAGCTATTCGAGACTAACCATAAGAAAACATGACCTACTAAGCACCATTATGCACATAGCATTTTTATCATACACATATCGACCAGTGCAACAGAAGCCAACTCTCTTAACAAGATAAGCATGATACTGAAGAGAGTTCCAGCGACCAACTAAACAAAAGCTCTTTAAAAAGATAAGCGTGAAAACTAAGAGCGAAGCATGATAGTAGCTATTGAAAGACAAAGAACACACACAGCAAAGATAGACATGAAAATTCTATGTTATGTTCTAGGTTGAAGTGGAGCGTGTTTCTCTCCCACACAAAGAAAGCTGAGTTCCAACTCGTTATGAACAGCAAGCAAAGCTAAAGAAAACTAAAAAGGAAAACTAAAAGCAAGACGCTCCAAGCATAGCTCATAACACATGAAGTGATAAAAATATAGTGGAACGAAAGACGAACTGATAATTGTTGATGGATAAGGGGATGCACGGGGGCATCCCCAATCTTAGACGCTTGAGTCTTCTTGAATATTTCTTGGGGGTGCATGGGGGTATCCCCAAGCTTGAGCGTTTGACACTCCTGAATCTTTTTATCATCTTCCCTCACACACTTGAAAACTCCCTTCATACATAACTCATCATAATCTGATTAGCGAGGTTAGTACCCTTAATAAAATAATTGTTCCTTGCTGGAAATAAGGATATTCTCGAATGTCTACTGTTTCTCAAGATTGCCAAAAGGTTTTTGCAAAGAAAAAGCAAGCTCAAGGTTTGCAAAACGAAGAAAAGGCAAAACAGGACAGAATCTATGAAAAACAGACCAGCAGGTAGTAAATGATTTTTTCGGGGCACTTCTGCAACTTAAATCAAAAAACTCAGAACAGACGCCCGAAAGAAAATTGTATAGAGCACGCTGTCGGAAAAATTCAGACCAAAAAGATGATCTGGTGATTTTATACGAATTTTTCTGTCCAAGGACAGAATCTGTTTCCTGGACAGCACGTCACAACTTTTGAACTTTCTTGCAATCAGAGGCTACACTTGGCACAAAGCTGAAAAGTAAAGATACAATGATGATGCTACTGTAGTAACAACATCAAGACACAACAAAAGCAAAATAAAAATTTATTCATTGTGGGCTGCCTCCCAAAAGTGCTTTCTTTTATGCCTTTAAGCTAGGCATAATGCAAAGAGATCAAGTTTTATCAAGAGTAAAAGAATAGCTAGCCCGTATAACGGTTTATAAAGGTAACTTAATATTCTTTCTAGGGAAATGTTCCATCCCTTTCTTGGGAGGAAATTGGAATTTTATATTCCCCTCTTTCATGTCAATGATAGCACCAACGGTGCGAAGAAAAGGTCGTCCCAAAATAATTGGACAAGAAGGTTCACATTCAATATCCATAATAGTAAAATCAACGGGAACATAATTGTCATTGACAATGATAAGAAATTCGTCGATCCTCCCCAAAGGTTTCTTTATGGAAGAATCAACAAGACGAACACCAAAAGAACAAGAATCAAAAGGTTTCAATTTAAGCATATCATATATTCTTTTGGGCATAACGGAGGTACTAGCTCCAACATCACATAAAGCATAGCAAGAGAAGTTATTCAACTTAATTTTAATCATAGGATCCCAACCATCTTCTAGCTTCCTAGGTATGGAGGCTTCTACTCTAAGTTTCTCCTCCCTAGCTTTGATGAGAGCATTAGTGATATGCTCTGTGAAGGCAAGGTTAAGCGTGCTAGTGCGGGGATCTTTAGACATCTTGTGAAGGAAATCAATAACTTCGATAAGGGTGCAATTATCAAAATCAAGGTCACTACTATCAAGTAAAGTTGTAGTGGTGTCCTTTAGGCTCACTTGTTTGGTAGTTTCTATGGTCATAGCATCACCATTAATAGGTCCAATGGGACCAGGAGTGCATTGGGTGCTAAGAGTTTGAATATCCTCAACAACTTGGATAGTAGCAACAGTGTGGTGGGTAGGAAGGTTCTTAGTTCTATCTTCTTCCTCCTTTTCTCTAGCCCATCTCTCTTTAAGTTTAGCCAACATCCTAATGTTTTCATTAATTTGCACTTGAATAGCATTCATAGGAGTGACCTTCCTCTCCTCAAGAGGAGAAGTTCTAATTTTAAGCAACTCTACCTCATGGGCTAAATTGTCTACCTTCGAAGAGAGATCATCTAGTTTGTTTAGTTTTTCTTCTACACTTTTATTGAAGGCTTTTTGGGTAGTGATGAAATCTTTAAGCATAATCTCTAGTTCAGTAGTGGAGTTCTTGGTGCTAGGATAAGCATTATTGTTCCCATAGGAATTAGAGGGGAACGGTCTAGGATTGCTACCAAAGTTACTCCTATAAGCATTGTTATTAAAATTGTTTCTAGAGATAAAGTTCACATCTACTTGTTCTTGAGCAATCAAAGAATTTAAAGGAACATCACGAGGATCAACAGAAGATTGCTTGGAAAGTAGAGACACGATCAAGTCAACTTTTTCATTTAGGGAGGAAATATCCTCGACAGAGTTTACCTTCCTACCTGTTGGAGCGCGTTCGGTGTGCCATTGGGAATAATTGGTCATCATCTCATCGAGAAGCTTCGTGGCAGCACCAAGTGTAGTTGACATAAAGGTTCCTCCCGCGGCCGAATCCAGCAAGTTCCGCGAGGTAAAGTTCAAGCCTGCATAAAAAGTTTGGATAACCATCCAAGTAGTCAAACCATGAGTAGGGCAGTTCTTGACAAGAGATTTCATGCGTTCCCAAGCTTGGGCAACGTGTTCATTATCCAATTGTTTAAAATTCATTATGTTACTCCTTAGTTGGATAATTTTAGCAGGTGGATAGTATTTTCCGATAAAGGCATCTTTGCACTTGTCCCAAGAATCTATGCTATTTCTAGGCAAAGATTGAAACCAAATTTTAGCTCCTCCTCTCAAGGAAAAAGGAAAAAGCTTAAGCTTAACAATATTACCATCTATTTCTTGGTATTTTTGCATATCACAGAGTTCAACAAAATTGTTTAAGTGTAAAGCAGCATCATCTCCAGCACCGGAGAATTGATCTTTCATAACTAGGTTCAGTAAAGTAGGTTTAATTTCATAAGAAGGTGCTGAAGTGGCAGGTGTAGTGATAGGCGTGCAGATAAAGTCATCGTTGTTATGACTAGTGAAGTCACACAACTTGGTGTTCTCGGTGGAACCCATAGCAGCAAGCAAGCAAGATAACTATTTTTGTGATTTTTGATAAAAGATACTAAAGCAAAACTGAAAGGTAAACTAACAAGACTAAAAAGCAAAGGTAAAAGATAGCGTGCAACTCCCCTATCTTGAAGAGTGGAGTCCCCGGCAACGGCGCCAGAAAACTTTGCTTGATAGCTTCTCGCCCCTCGTTGGTTACCCCAAGTGGAAGGTTTGAGATGCAGTGTAGCGGTAGTTTTCCCTTGGCAAAGATACCAAGGAACGAATTCCCCTGAGACTCCAAGGTTCAACAAGAGGGTGTCAACTGCTAACGGCGCCAGATATTTAGCAACTGACTAGACCTGCACACAGATACAAATAACTTTGCTCCCAACGAGTACAGAGAGGTTGTCAATCCCTCCGGCCTTGTCGTTTACAAAGGATCAAACGCAAGAGATAATAGTGATAGGTATAACTACAACTAGTAAGTAAAGACTGAAAGTAAATAGCGGATGTGATCAGTGATGGTAATATGGACCGGGGTCCCATGATGTTCACTAGTGATGTCTCTCTCCCAAAAGACGATAAAACAGCTATGTGAGGTAAACGAATTACAGCTGGGCAATTGAGAGGATTATGTGCGCAAACCAATGCTAACTATGTTGCAAGAAAGGTAGAGGCTCAAAAGCATGGGCGGTACGCCAAGGCAAGTAGACCGAAATCCATCTGCATCTACTACTAATCATCCACCTTGAGATATCTATCCAGAACATCTCGCTGGTATTAAGTTGCGAGTCCCACCCATAGTGTAAACTCAAAGCAACAGACAACTGCATTAAAAGAACTTTGCGTAAAGTAAACAATCCTTGCACCCGCGAGTACAAGCACCGTTGTTTTCCCCCTTGTGGCAATAGCACATCCCCTAGACTCATGTTTCTGTCACTCAAGCTAGTCATCGAGGGGCATGAACCCACAATCAAGCATAACGTTCCCTCTTGGAGTTACTACCTACTACTCGGCCAAAGCAATTAATAGCAACGGAGAACATGCAAGAATTACTCAAGAACATAAATATAAAAGAGGTAAATCAAATATATTACTCAAACACAATCTGAACATAATCTCATAATCCATCGGATCCCAACAAACTCATCATAGCAACAGCATAAGGATTACATATGTGCCTCGATCATGTAGGGCAGCTCACGAGGTCTAATTAGTGAAGAACAAAAAGGGGAGGAGAACATCACATAGCTACTGGTCATGGACCCATGGTCCAAGGGAGACTACTCACAACTCATCAGGGAGGCGTCCATGGTGGTGGAGAGGCTCCCGGTGGTGATCCTCCCCTCCGGCAGGGTGCCGGGAAGAGTTCTCCTGGTGCTCCCGATCTTGGAAGCGCGGCGGTGGCGGAACAGAGATGAGAACGCGAAAAAGGGTTCCGTCCTCGAGTGTTTCGAGACGCGGTGTAAATATATGCCAAAGGGGGCGTCAGAGGGGGCCTGGGGGGCCTAGGCGCCCTGGCGGCGCGGCCTAGGAGGGGCGCGCCCCCTGGCCGCCTGGAGGCCTGGTGGCCCCCCTCCAGCCCTACTTTGGCCGCATGAAAGCTTCCGGAACGCTGATTTTTTATATATTTTTCCCAGAATTTTTCTCGCAGTTTACGTAATGGGAAAACCTGAAATACAAAAACAGCAAAAAACAGAAACTGGCACTGGGGTGCACTGAGTTAATAGGTTAGTCCAAATATGATCAAAAGTGTATGGAAGTGCATAAATATCATAGCAATATCACACAAAAGAGGCATGGAGCAAGCAGAAATTATAGATACGTTTTGGACGTATCAAGGGGGCCCACTCCTCCGCCTCCTCGTGTCGGGGTGCGCGAGCCAGATTTTGACTTTTATGTGCTCAGCTCCGACGAGGAGGAAGAAGAGTAAGTCTTCGCAGTTCTTGTACTTCTTTGATTTTCTTGTCTTGTATCTCTTTTGCCTAACTCTGAACCTGTTCTTCTTTTTAGAACTTTGGCTCAAAGGGCAGCGAAGAGGGCCAAGGTCCCGGTGATCGTCATCGAGGACGAGCCCGCCGCGACAGCAGTGGGTGCGCCTGAGACGAGCTTGCCGGACCCGGCAACAGTTCTTCGGAGCAGCCCCCAGCGCAGCCCCCAGCGTAAGTGTGGTTCAGTTTCCGCTTGTCGGGCGCGCGTGGGTCTTCCTTCCTTGCTGATATCTTGTTTGTTAACTTGTGCAGGAGCAGAGCAGCAGCATCGGGAGCGCCAGGAGATCGCCCCCGATGTGCCCCACGTCTCAACTACACCGCCAAGGGGGAGCTCCCCGGCGAGGGAGAATACTCCGCCAAGGGCGAGCACCCCGCCAAGGGCAAACACCCCGCCAAGGGATGGCGCTAGCGGCCCTCCGCCAGCGGGAGCTACCACCACGCCGCCGAGGGAGAGCTCCCCGGCGAGGAACTTCACCGAGGAGCCGGCCCGCGCAGGTAAACCCTTGGACTTTTCTTCTTCTGAATTCTTCTTCTTTTTTCTTTCTTTTTGGATATTTGCTTGACTGTTTTTCTTTTCTTTTTCTTTCGTCAGACCCATCCGCAGTCGAGCCCATGGAGACGGGGTCACCGCCGACGACGCCGCCGTTGCTGAAGAGACTGTTGGCGCGGACGATCCCGCTTGGGCAGAGGCCGCCAAGGCTGCCGCCAAGGCAGCTGGCGAAGAGGCTGGCGACCGCACTGACGGCACTGGGGCCACAGGAGCGCCAGGCGCTACGCCGGCCGCCGAGCCTTCCGCCGCCGCCGCAGCCCCCAGCTCCGACGAGCCCGAGCCAAGCGCTTATCTGAAGGCCGGGGCCGACGTCTTCGTCCAGCTCCCATGGGCGTCCATATCCAGGGCGCCAGTCGAGGGAGAGGTCTTCGACGGGGAAGTCCTCGCCTCCGCTGGACTGAAGATCGTCGATGCGCCGAGCAGCAGCAGCGAGCCCGAGGAGGAGCGGCTGCTGCGCAAGCTTCTGTCTCTGTATCACGCCCGGCAGGCAAAGCTGGAGTCCCGAGAGGCTCTGGCCGCCAAGGCGAGTGGTGACTTGGAGAAGCGCGCAGAAGAGCTCCGGGCCGCCAACCAAGCAGCTCTCCGATCCTTGGCGGAGGAGCGGGAGGAGCTTGCCGAGGCGCAGCAGGATTTTATCTTGGAGAAGGCTGAAGCGGAGGAGCAGCAGCGTCTCGCCGCCGAGGAGCTGTCCAAGCGTGAAGGCGAGCTGACGCAGCGGAAAGTCGACCTCGACAGTCATGATGACGAGCTTGCCGCGCGCGAGCGGTCGCTTGGCGGAGCTCTCCAAGAGGCGAAGGATGCTGCCGCGGTCGCCGAGACCGCGAAGAGGGAGTTGGAGCAGAGGGTGGCGCAGCTGGAGGCCAACCTGAAGACGAGCGGCGAGGAGGTTGCCGCCCTCAAGCTTGAGAGGGAGAAGGACGCCCACAGCCACTCCGAGCTACAGGTTCGCCTCTCCGACAAGGGCAAGAGATCGCCGTCGCCAAGGACTCCATCGCCGATCTGGAGCTGAAGCTGTCCACTCTTACCACGACGCTGGATGGCGCCAGGGAGCGGGAGACGACCCTGAAGGAGGAGCTCAGGGCCGAGAAGGTGTTGCTGGACAGTGCCGCCATTTCGCAGAACAACTTCAGGCGGAATGTCGAGATATGGACGGAAGGTCTTGTCAACACCGCTGCGGACATCGATAAGGAGCTGGCGGAGCTGGGGGTGGAGTATCTCGGGTACTCCACCGACGAGAACCTCCACGCCAGCGCCAAGCTCACTCTGTTCTTCAAGGGCGTGGCGGCGGCCCTCCAGCAACTCTGGGAGAAGATCCCGAAGCAGGTGGCGGACGAGTCACGCAGGCTCTGCGCGGGGGCCCTCCAGAAGGTGCTGATGAAGATAGCCTACCGCAACCCAGGGCTCAACCTCACCAACGTCCTCAGGACTCTGCCGCCCGACGCCGACCAGGAGGCGCTCAAGGCCCTTGTCGCACCCATCATGGACAAGGTGGGCGGGATCAAGAGAGTCGAGGGCGACCGCGCAGACTAGGCTGTTTTCTTTCTTCTTTCCTTGCCGCTGCCAACCATGTTATGAACAATAGTCTATTAGAATTGCGGCAAGCCATTTTGTAATATAACTCTATCTTAGGTGGTTAATGCAACGTTATTCCCTTTACTTTAGTTCCTTGCTTTGTATGTTTTTACCCTACGCTTTTAGGGAACTTGCTGGTGTAGGGACCTTTGCCGCGAGTGCTGAGTGTGGAACTTCAGCAGCCTGCTGGCAGTGTCGTTACCGACAAGAAACCTTGTCGCAACTAGTCGCAGCACACTTAAACTGTTGAGCGAACTCGAAAACGAAGTAAGGGCGCGACACTTATCGCAGCACACTTAAGCCGTTGAGCGTGCTCGAAACAAAGTAAGGGCGCAGCTAGTCACGAGTTGGTTCATCCGCGCACAGGTTTTCCATACAAAGCGTGGCCGTTCAAGGAAGATAACTCAAAAGTTTAAATTTTTGATTGCTCAAACTTTGGCAACTTAGCTTTTGTGTTGTCTGCTTCCCGGCAAGGCAAGGTTTTCTTCGAATGGCACTTGGTCCACACCACTATCTTCTCCTCCCCCGCCCGGCAAACTTGTGCGCGAGAGAACCTTCTTCTCCTTGAGAAAAAAGAAAGAAGAGAAAACGCAGGTATGGAACCTTGCGGCTCGTTATTGCTTCCCGGGTTTGGTGCTGCACAAAGTGTCAGTTAATACATGCAGAATACGAAAAAGCATGAAGATGACAAGGTGTGCGTAGCACATAAGTTTTACTGATGCACGGGGTCTGCGCCCGGCTTTGTACAAAGGATTACATGCAACAGCGGCAAGACTTGTACAAAAGGTGGTTGCCAGAGCGGATCACGACAACCGCGCCTTATGGGTAAAACTTGCGAAGATGTTCTATGTTCCAGGAGTTGCTCACCGGAAAGCCATCTTCGGTCTCTAGGCGGATAGCGCCGGGCCTAGTGACTCGTTTCACCCGATAAGGGCCTTCCCACTTCGGCGTCAACTTGTTGGAATTCTTGGCGGACTGAACGCGCCGAAGAACAAGGTCGCCTTCCTCGAGACTTCTGGCATTGACTTTGCGGCTATGGTAGCGGCGCAAAGCTTGCTGGTAGCGAGCAGCTCGCACAGCGGCCTGAAGACGGTCTTCCTCAAGGAGCAGCGCGTCATCTTGTCGCAGCTACTCTTGCTCGAGCTCATCATAAGCGAGCACTCGAGGCGACCCGTATACGAGTTCCATGGGGAGAACTGCCTCTGCTCCATAGACTAGAGCAAAGGGTGTCTGTCCAGTGGCTCGATTTGGCGTCGTCCTGATCGACCAAAGAGCCGCCGGCAACTCCTCGATCCAGTTTCTTCCACACTTGTGCAGCCTGTCGAAAGTCCTTGTCTTGAGGCCGCACAGCACTTCAGCATTTGCCCTCTCCGCTTGACCGTTGCTTCTCGGGTGAGCAACAGAAGCGAAGCAGACCTTGGCGCCAAGGTCTTGGACGTACTGCATGAAGGTGCGACTTGTGAATTGTGTGCCGTTGTCGGTGATGATCCTGTTAGGGATTCCGAAACGGCAAACAATCGACCTGAAGAACTTGACTGCTGACTGTGCGGTCACCTTTCTCACTGGTTCCACTTCCGGCCACTTTGTGAACTTGTCGATGGCGACGTACAAGAACTCAAAGCCCCCGGCCGCGCGGGGAAAAGGGCCGAGGATGTCGAGCCCCCAGACCGAAAATGGCCAGGACAAAGGGATCGTCTGGAGAGCTTGAGCTGGCTGATGTATCTGCTTGGAATGGAAGTGGCACGCTTCACACTTGGTTACTTGTGCAGTTGCATCCTGGAGAGCTTCTGGCCAAAAGAAACCTTGCCGGAACGCTTTGCCGGCAAGTGCTCTTGCGCCAATGTGGTGGCCACATATGCCTCCATGTATCTCTGCCAACAGCTTCTGCCCATCTTCCCGAGAAATACACTTCAATTTCACACCGTTGAGTCTTCTTCTGTACAGTTCATTGCCGACAAACGGTACATACTTGACTGCCGGGCTACTTTTTCAGCTTCTTCTTGCTCTTCGGGAAGTTCTCCTGTCTGAAGGAAACGGACAATCTGCTGTGCCCATGCTGGAGCTTGTGGCTCGAAAACAAGGACTAAAGGCACATCTGCTACTGCAGGAACGTCCGCTTCTACGACGGGAACTTGTGTCTCAGCCGGAGCGTGACGATCCCCGGCAAGCTTGCCGGAGCAAGTCTTGTCGGGAGCTTCCGCTTCGACGGAACAAGTCCTGGGACTTGCCGGAGTGGATCACTCCTCAGCATCCTTGGCGTTGATCTTGGGGACCTTCTTGGCGGCGGCTTCAGGAAGCTCTGCCGGAAAATAGTCGCCAACAATCAACTTCCTCTTCTTGCTCTGTCCAGTTGATGGTGTTACGGATGGTTGAGTCAGCTTGAGCACGAAGATCCCTAGTTGCACAGGTAACTTAAGTGCGGCGCACTTTGACAGGCCATCTGCGATGTCGTTCTGAGCTCTTGGAACGTGCTCCATCTGCAGGCCGTCAAAGTGTTCTTCAAGCTTTCTCACTTCGTCGACGTAAGTTCCATCAACGGACTCTGGTAGTTCTTATTCACTTGGCGGACGACCAACTGCGAGTCACCCCTTACAATCAGCTTCTTGATCCCAAGGTCTGCCGCGATCCTGAGACCGGCAAGCAAACCTTCATACTCTGCAGTATTGTTTGTCGCTTGCTCCTTGGGAAAGTGCATCTGGACCACGTATTTGAGGTGCTCCCCGGTGGGCGCGACAAGCAGCACGCCGGCATCGGCGCCTTGCAGCGAGAAGGCACCATCAAAGTACATTATCCATTCTTTGCTTGCTTCTTTGACGAGGATGCTCATCTCTGGGATTTCCTCATCTGGCGTTGGCGTCCACTCTGCTATAAACTCTGCCAATGCTCTGCTCTGCATAGTTGAAGTGCTTTCAAACTTGAGGCCAAAGCTTGACAGTTCTAGTGCCCACTCGACAATCCTGCCTGTTGCTTCTGGATTTTGCAATATCCTTTTCAGCGGAAAGCGAGTGACCACTGTTATCTCATGTGCCTGGAAGTAATGGCGCAGCTTTCTCGAGGCCATGAGGAGGCCGAAAAGCAACTTCTGCACCCCAGAGTACCTTGACCTAGCCCCCTGCAAGAGGGAACTGACAAAATAAACTGGGAGCTGCACCATCTTCTTCCGCACCTCTTCTTGCATCTGCGCAGACCCATCCTTGTCGGGACCAGAGCTTGTCGGGGAAGCCCCCTGCTTGTCGCTGGATGTGCTTGTCGCGGCCGCTGGCTCTTCATCCGCCTCCCTCTCCGCTACTAACGCAGCACTAACCACTTGATTGGTTGCCGCTAGGTACAGCAGCAATTTTTCTTGTGGCTTAGGTGCGACAAGTATTGGAGTGGAGGACAGGTACCCCTTCAAGTCCTGCAGCGCTGCCTCCGCTTCGGGAGTCCATTCCATTGGACCTGCCTTTTTCAAAATCTTGAAAACGGCAGGGCGCGTTCTGCAGACTTAGAGATGAACCTGCTGAGAGCAGCCACGCAGTCGGCAAGTCTTCGCACATCCTTGACGCGCTTCGGTGCTTCGATTTGCTCGATGGCCTTGATCTTGTCGGGATTGGCTTCAATCCCCCTCTGAGACACAAAGAACCCGAGAAGCTTGCCGGAGGGGACTCCAAACACGCACTTCTCGGGGTTGAGCTTGAGTTGAATCTTGCGCAGATTAGCAAAGGTTTCTTCTAGATCTTGCACTAGGGTAGCCCTGTCTTTGCTCTTAAGCACTATGTCATCCATGTATGCTTCCACATTTCTGTGAATCTGTGGCTCAAAAGTTGTATGGACCACCCTTGCAAATGTTGAACCAGCATTCTTCAATCCGAAAGGCATGCGTATGAAACAGTAGGTGCCACATGGAGTAATGAATGTTGTCTTCTCTTCATCTTCTTCAGCCATAAAGATCTGGTGATATCCTGAATATGCATCAAGAAACGAAAGCAACTCACATCCAGCCGTGGAGTCAACAATCTGGTCGATGCGCGGCAAGGGAAATGGATCTTTGGAACAAGCTTTATTCACATCGGTGAAGTCAATACAAAGCCTCCACTTCCCGTTTGCCTTGCGCACAACAACAGGATTGGCCAACCACGTGGGATGGAGTACGCCTCTGACTAGGCCTGCTGCTTCCAGCTTCTTGATCTCTTCTGCGATAAACTCTTGGCGCTCCACTGCTTGCTTCCTAACCTTCTGCTTGACGGGCCGCGCGTGAGGACAAACGGCAAGCTTGTGCTCAATCACTTTCCTGGGAACACCGGGGATGTCAGACGGTTGCCATGCAAACACGTCGACGTTCGCCCGCAGGAAAGCAACGAGCGCGCTTTCCTATTTGGGATCGAGCGTGGCACTGATGGTGAAAGTACCACCAGTGCCGTCCTCCTTGGCGGACACCTTCTTTGTCTCTGGTGGAGCTGCCATCGTCTTCTTGCACTTGCCGGTGGAGCTCGATGGTGCGTCCTCGACGGCAGTACAGCACTTCAAAGAGGTGTGTTTGCCGGAGTGGGCTCCAGAGCTCTTGCCGGACTTGGTCTTCTTCCCCCCGGGAGCTTCAGCGGCAAGTGTCTTGCTATCTGTTGCGGCTGCTGCTTCCCGGTAAATCTTGTCGGCGCAGATAAGGGCATCTTTCTTGTCGCCGGGGACAGAGATGACGCTTATCGGGCCTGGCATCTTGAGCATGTTGTAGGCGTAGTGAGAGGCTGCCATGAACTTGGCGAGAGCTGGACGGCCAAGTATTCCATTGTAAGGCAATGGAATATCGGCAACGTCGAAAGTGATTCTCTCAGTTCTGAAGTTTAGCTCTCCGCCAAATGTCACTGGCAGTGTGATCTTCCCCTTCGGCTTGCTCCTTCCTGGGTTTATTCCTTGGAACGTGCCGGTTTCTTCGAGCTCGCTGTCGGGGATTTGGAGTTTCCGGACCACAACGAAGGAGATCAAGTTCAGGCCGGCCCCGCCGTCGACTAGCATCTTGGTGACCTTGAGGTTGCGGATGGTTGGTGAAACCAACATCGGCAAGCACCCGACCGCAGTTGTGCGATCAGGGTGGTCCTCAATATCGAAGATGATAGGCGTGCTGGACCACTTCAGAAGTTTGCGCGACTCGACGGGTGGTTCTGCCGCATTGACTTCACGCACCCATTGCTTGAGCTGGCGGTGGGAAGTATGCAGAGAAGCACCTCCGTCAACGCACAGAACCTCTGTGGCCTTCTGGAACTCCTGCTCGATGTTATCTCCATCATCCATGTCTTCGTCTTCGTCTTCATCCTTGTCGCGGCCGTGGGGAGGTCTGTCCCCTTGCCGCTGCTTGGCCTTGCCGCGGCGTCCTCCCCGGCCGTTGAATGGCCGCTTCTTGCCGGATCCACCATCACCTCCCTGGGCCTTCTCCTTGTCGCGTCGCTCGTACTCAGCCTTTTGCCACTCGACGAGGTATTCGACTTTCTTGCAGTTCTGAAGATCGTGGCCCTTGGTTCGGTGGATCTTGCAGTACTGCTTGTCGGTGCCGTCCTGCTTGTCGGCGGCCGCCACAGCTTGGCAGTTGGTGCACGCGGCAGTCTCCTTGCCGGAGCCACCAGTCTGGGCTTTCTTGGCACCAGCCTCCTTGCCGGACTGCTCGACGACAAGCACTTCCTTGTTCTTCTTCTTCCTGTTGCCCCGCCACCGGCTTTTCTTTGCCGGGGCGGCGTCCTCGCTGTCGGATCGTCCTGCTCCTGTATCCTCTCCGGGGAGTTTCCTCCCCTCCTCAGCGCGTGCGCACTTGTCGGCCAGGGCGTAAAGCTCACTGACGTCTCGGATCTTGGACATCGCCATCTCCTCCCTCATCCGGCGGTTACGCACGTTCTGATGGAACGCGCTAATAACCGCGGCAGGGTGGACGTCTGGGATGTTGTGCTGGACACGGATGAACCTCTGGATATATTTACGCAGGGACTCTCCTTCCTTATGGGCAAGTATGTGGAGGTCACTCTCCTAGCCATGGGGTTTGTGGCCGCCTGTGAAGACACCGACAAACTGATGGCACAAGTCGGCCCAAGAAGAAATGGAGTTCTCTGGCAAGTGCATGAGCCAAGATCTGACGTTTGGCTTGAGCACCAGCGGGAAGTAGTTGGCGAGTATCTTCTCGTCTCGTCCCCCAGCAGCCTGCACCGCGATGGTGTAGATGCTGAGGAACTCCGATGGATGAGTCTTGCTGTCGTACTTCTCGGGTATGGCGGGCTTGAAGTTCTTATTGCTGGGCCACTGGACTTGCTGCAGCTCACGGGTGAACGCAGGGCAACCTGCCACGTACGGTAGGTCGCTTGGTTCCCCTGGCGCTTGCATGTCAGCAGCGGGCCCAACGCGCTGGTCAGATTGTCGCCGCGCTTCTCTTCGATGCTCGATGCGGGTTCGAGCGTCCTCTTGTCGTCGGTCGTCAAGGACTTGGCGCTGATCGCGGCGAGCTCGTGGATCCGATGACGCCGTAGAGTCGTCGTCGATGTTGATCCGGCGAGTCGGCGATCTTGGCCTTCGTGGTGGGGAGTGCACGGTGGTTGCACCCCCAACAGTCTTGTCGCCATCAGCCCGCGCCTGGCTAACTTGCCGCGGCCGTGACGCGCTCGGCTGCTGCGGAGTGTCGCCGTTGGCGAAGGCGATGAGGCTTTGGATGGTGGCCCTCCAGTCGTCGGCCTTGTCTGCCGCTGGAGGGAAGTCGAGGAGAAGTTGAGCTCGAGCTAGAGCTTCTGCTGGAGTGGCGGGGAGCGGTGGCGAGCGGTTCGAGGAGCGGGATATGCTCGGACTTCTAACTACGTTAGAAGGAGCAGCGTCCCGTCCCGGCGACCGCGCCTTGCTCGTGCCGGCATGTTGATGTGCATGCTGGCCTTGAGCGTCCCGGGATCCTCCAGCTTGGCCTTGGCCCAGCAAGCACATGGTACCTTGTGTACCACGACGCTGCCGGTCCCCGCGCCTCCTGAGAAGGACGCAGTGCATGCACGGATGCCGATGTCTTGGATTGCGCTCGGTCGTCCGTCTTGTCCTTGGACTTGGCGGCGCCGTGAGTTCCCTCACTGGCGTCCGTCCTTCCGCCGGCGTCTACCCCACCAGCCGTTGGCTCCGGCGGTGGCGGGATCGACGCGGACGGGCGTGCTGCCTCCGAAGCCTTCTTCTTCGGCGGCATGCTGATGAAGATGTTGAAGTTGATGAAGTTGGTGAAGATCTAGCTCGCGTGGACGCCGGATCAGGTTCACACAACCTCGACGCACCCCCTACCTGGCGCGCCAAAGATGTCGGGGAAAGATCACCCACGAACACCTATGGGACCAGAGCCCCTTCTCGGTACGGCAAGGGGGCGGAGGAAGCACAAAGAGCGGATCGAGCGCACACACGAGCAGTTTACCCAGGTTCGGGCCGCACGGATGCGTAAAACCCTACTCCTGCCTTGGTTTGTTATTGAGTTCTTGGCTCGGGAGCGAAGAGAGCTGCAGTATGCTCTAACCGCTAGCTAGACCGAGCGTAAGAGTGATTGATGTTCCGAACCTCCACTACGTTGCAAATGGGCCTCCTTTTATAGGTCAAAGGGGTCACCGACAGGTGGCAACGCATTTGAGGGCCAGAATGTAAAATGGGTGGTAGTTGGAACAGTGTTTGCATAGTGCTCTATACCTAACTCTGACGGCAGGGGACAAGGGCATTGAATGCCCGTCGCCGTCGCCCCAAACAGTGCAAAAAGTGACCGTCAGGGCGCCTCCGTCCGCCACGATGGTGGCCATGTCATCGCCGCTTGCCATCGTGTTCCCCTGGCTGCACAGCCTTCCGCCACGTGCGCCTGGAAGGGTCCCAGGGCGACACGTGGGTGGATGAGTTGGAGCGTGGGAACTGAGTGGAAGCTTGCCGCGGCAAGTGCCTTGCCGCGGTCGCTATCTTGTCGCGCCCGGGAGCCTATCGCTCACCGGGTCTTGCCGAGACGCGTGGCGCGTCGCGGTAAGCTCCTTGATATGCCTTGGATGGCCTTCCCGGCAAGCTCCTCTTGCCAGGGCCTTGTGTCTTGAATGGTTTTTGTGCCTTGAGTGGCCTTCCCGGCAAGCTCCTCTTGCCGGGGCCTTGTTTCTTTGACTCAAATACTTTGTTCTTGAATGGCTCCAGAGGAACCACGAGGGGTCTTGGCGGTCGCCTGGCTAGCCTTGCCACGGGACGCTGCAACTGCCCGTGCACAAGTTCGGGATACTAAGGTACCCCTACTTAAGTACACCGACACCAGATGTAAAACTTCCTTATATGGCAATATATACATTTACCATTTGGTCCTTATCCTTTCCTTGGGGGTTATTTTCCATTTATGCCTTGTCATCTTATTGCATTGTCATGTTTTCATTATTGCATTATCATGCATATTGCTTCATTACCATCATTCCATCATGGTCACATCATATGGCATTCCATCTTGTCATTATGCATTTCTCATCCTCTTATGTCAAGTGAGTTTTCCTTGCTCATGTTGTGGTGGTTGAGGCAAGGACATTCTAATTCCACAAGCACTTCAAACTTCACCACCTCCCCTTCTCTTTTTTTCCCTTACCTTATAATTTTGCAAGTGCCTTTCTCCTTTCTCCTTTAATGTTCATCTTCTCCCAACTTCTATGGCACCTTGTCCTAAGCCACTTTGCAAAACCTCACCGTATTTTAAAATAATTGGGTCAGGTTCAAAAATGACAGAAGTTTGATTCATATTCACACTTGTTTTATTTTTCTACCTCTAAAAATGTCCAACTCATTTTTATAAAATAGGGCATAATTCCAGGAGCTAGGGGATATTTTTATTTCTCCCTAATTCCTCTCCTATCTACCTCGACTTTTCCTTTTGTTTTCCTGCCTAAAGAAAAAGAAAAAGAAAAGCAGCAGCAGGAGTGCAGCAACCAGCCGCAGCCCGCACACCAGCCTGGGCCTCGGCCACCAGGTCGGCCCAGCTAGCCAACGCAGCGGCCCGCAGCCAGCCAGCCCGCACGTCCCTCTCGCCCTCTTTCACTCGCGCACCCATGCGCCCCCCTTTGCGTCGCCTCCACGTGGCCAGGTCGGGCGCACGCGTCAGCGATCGCGGCTGCACCCACACCCGCCTTTTCATCCTCCTCGCGCTCGCGCCATGGGGACCGCCAGCCCGAGCACGCCGTCGTGCGTCCCCGTCACCCTAGCCCCTTTTAACCCCTCTCTCTGTGTCCACCTGCTCCCTAGGGTTCCCCTCTTCCTCTCCCAGCCGCCAGGTGAGCTCTAGGCCACCAGATCTCCCACCCGCACCGTGTCTCGAACGCATCTGAGAGCACGGCCTCGTTGCCGGCGTGCTCCCCGTCCTCCTCTGCCTCGTCGACCGTGTCCGTCGTCTTCCCCGTCGTCGACTACGTCCCCGACGTCCACTATGTGGAGATGAAGGACATGCCTGCTTCCTCTCCTCCCTCGTCTTCAACTTCGGCCGCCGCGGGCGTTCGTCCACCCTCGGAGTCGACTCTGTCCCCTTCTCGGCAAGCCGAGCGTGTCATCGCGTTCGTTGTGAGCTCACGAACCTCCCCATCCCTTTTCCCCCTCGATCTCTCGCTCTAGATACAAGTTCACCGTGCGCACGAGCTCGCCGCCGTCGGACCTCGTCTCCGACGAGTGTTTCGACCTCCATAGCCCGTCCTTGCATGGCTAGCATCTCCGCCGGGTCGCGTAGGTGTTGTTGTGTGTCCTCGCTGCGCCGCTAGGTTCTATTTTAGCTTCACCGTAGCTCGTCGCCGCCGCCTTTGATAGTTGTTGTCGTCATCGACTACGTCGTCGTCTAGTGAATACAGTGGCACCTAGGAACACGGGATCCCTTCGTGGACTCGTTGGGCACCTTCGCCGTCCTGTTTGGTCGCCAGAGCAGCCCCAACGCACTCGCCGTCGTCTCTGTTCGCCGGAGCGCAGTGGCTGGCTCCCCGCTCTGAATATATTTCAGGCGCAGCTCCCCATCTCTAACAGTCGCACGTAGCCAGCCCAGCTGGTTTACTCCCCGCTCTGTTAACTCAGCGACGCGGGTTCGAATCCACTCAGGGCCGTGGAAAATGCCCATATTTTTGCACGGCATCGCCCACTGACACCCATGCCCCACACGTCATTCTCTGCACACACACACCCATTTTCACACCCCCATGTTGCCACCTCAGCACCTCCCTGGACCCACTGGTCATAGTCTATGGTTAGCCCAGGCCGAATCTGGGGAGTTTTTATTTTCTTTTCTGTTTGTTTGTTTTTTTAATTCTGTTTGCATTTTGAATTCATCATATCTTTTAAACTATGCATCTGTTCAAAATGTTTGATATATGAAAATTGCTTAGCTTTTAGTGTAGATTATTAATATGCAATTTTACTGCCATGTTAAAAACATTTAAAATGTTGTTTGAATATATTTTGTTAACAACATGTTCAAATTTGTTTAATTCATAACTAAATAACCGTTGCTCCAAATTTGACAAACTTTATATGTAAATGGGGTGGAAAAATGTGTAGATTAACATGGTGTTGTTACTTTACATGTTTATCAAATCTAAAATATGGTTACCACAGATCTGATCTACATAGTATTATTTGCACATGGGAGTTTCCGGAATTGTTGTTTGTTCCTTCCGGCCCATTTAAAATGCTTGCATGATGTTGTTGGTCTTTAGTTGCATTCCTTGCCATGCTAAGCAACTTTTAAACTTGTTGGGTGCTTGGATAGTTCACCTAGATATCTACATATGTGACTATTGTTGTTCTTGCTTTCTTTTGCATGATGTGTCCCCTTACATGAATTGTGTTCTTGCATAATGCCATGCCACATGTGCACTCATCATGTTCCTTGAGATGCATCATATCCTGTCCATGCACATATGCATCATGTGTTTGAGCATTGCACGGTGATTGATTGTTGTTCTGGTGTTTATATTGTTGTGTTGGTTAGAGCTTGGTGATGATTCGGAGTTCGAGGTTCCTGTCGAGACTGAGTTTGAGGAGCAAGGTTACGATCCCTCCATGGACTTAACAGGCAGGATGACCATTCCCAGATATCACCTCTATCTTTGCCTTGCTAATTGTCTCGCTCTTTATCTATGCCTCGATACCTATTCCTGTTTTGGCAGCCTCCTATGTTGCCATGAAACACTCTAACCGCCTTCCTAGCAAACCATTGTTTGGCTAAGTACGCTTTTGCTCAGCCCCTCTTATAGCGTTGTTAGTTGCAGGTGAATTTTTGAAGATTGCTCCATGTTTGGACTTGTTTTATTGGGTTAACACAATACTTATCTTAATTAAATTAATGCACATATATATTGGTAATGGGTGGAAGGCTTGGCCTTCTGCTTGGTGTTTTGTTCCACTCATGCCATCTTAGAACCCGATAAACCGGTGTTATGTTCCTTGACTTTGCATTCCTAACACGGTTGGGGTTTATGGGCCCCCCTTGATAATTCGCATTGCTTAAAGCTTTTCCAGCAAGACCCAACATTGGTACTACATTTGCCTAACAACTAAAAAACTTGCATAGGGAGTTATAAACCCGAGTTTTTAATCCACCCCCCCCCCGGGCCAGTGCTCCTCATGAGTGTTGGCCCAACCCAGAGTCGTGTGCGGTACCCCCCTTGGCAACTTGGGTCTTTGGTCACTGTACGCTATACTCATCCGGTCATGGCCTGAGATGAGATGCGTGCGGCTACTATCAGGGTGTCGGCACGCCGGGAGGTCTTGCTAGATTAGTTTTACCTTTGTCGAAATACCTTGAGCACGGGATTCCAAGGATACTCGAGTCTTCCCAATTTGGAGTTGCGACTTCGTGGATTGTGAGCTTGTGATGGGCTATGTTGGGACACCCCTGCAGGGTTATGAACTTTCGAAAGCCGTGCCCGCGGTTATGTGGCAGATGGGGAATTGTTAATATCCTGTTGTAGATAACTTGACACCATATCCTTAAGAATACAGTACCTGTGTGAGTGCCGTGATGGTCTGTTTTCAAAGGGGTTTCGGAAAGTGAACACGGTGGGTTATGCATGAACGTGAGTAGCTAGGATCACTTAGTGATCATCTTGGCGACAGTTGGCACATATTCTCCTCTCGCTCTGAACTCGTAAGCTAGTTGCTTAGTGCTTGCTGCAAACACTTTATTACCTCTCCACACCTAAAGGCTTTGTTAGTTTCGATACCCGGGAATGGGATTGATGAGTCCTTGTGGCTCACAGATTACAACACACCAGAGATGCTGGTACAGTCGAGAACAATGCACGAGATGGATCAGAACTTCACTGGTAGTTCGATGAAGAGCATGGTCGTTTCTATGTTACGTGTCCTGATGATCAGTAGTGGTTCCTACTAGGGGCGATCAGGACTTGTGTTCGTGGTATCCTTTCTCGTTTGGATTCCGTCCATAGTCAGACCCTGTGTTATTTGGATGAATGTATGCTATTGTATTCATTGTGTGACGTGGCGAGTGTAAGCCAACTATTTTACTCTTTCATCACTGTTCTTTTACATGAGTTGTGCAAAGATTCCACGCTTGCGATCATTCCAGAATGCGCTTATGTCTCTAAGTCGTGCCTCGACACGTAGGAGATATTGTCGCATCCTGGGCATTACAAGTTGGTATTTGATGGCTTCTCGCCCCTCGTTGGTTACCCCAAGTGGAAGGTTTGAGATGCAGTGTAGCGGTAGTTTTCCCTTTGTCGGTGTACTAAAGTAGGGGTACCTTAGTATCCCGACTTGTGCACGGGCAGTAGCAGCGTCCCGTGGTCTGGCTCACCACGCGCCCACCAAAGCCCACTCTAGACCCTTTTAAGCCATTCAAGAACAAAGTATTCAAGTTAAGAGACAAGACCCCGGCAAGAGGAGCTTGCCGGGAAGGCCGCACCAGGCTCAAAGTTATCATTCCAGCACAAGACCCTGGCAAGAGGAGCTTGCGAGGAAGGCCAAAAGAATGGCATCTCAAGAAGGTGTATCGCGGCGCATCATGCGCCCCGGCAGGACCCGGAGAGCGACAAGCTTCCGGGCCCGGCAAGGTTGCGACCCCGGCAAGGTGCTTGCCGGGGAAGCCTATGTTGTGTGCCTGCGCTCCAGCTCATCTGGCCACGCGTCGCCCTGGGGCCCTTCCAGGGGCACGTGGCAGATGGCTGTGCAGCTTGGGGTACACGGTGGCAAGCCGCGGTGACGAGGATATCGCCGTGGCGAACGGAGACGCATGGACGGACGCTTTTTGGGGCGACGGCGACGGGCATTCAATGCCTTTGTCCCCCCCCCCCCC
>LR738714.1:348392511-348424848 GCA_902687465.1 Secale cereale
GTCAAAGTTAGGTGAAGACCACTATTTATACACTGTTCATGCACCGTTACAACCACCTCCAATTTTACACTTTTACCCTCCTCTACGTTGACGCCTGTCGGTGACCCCTTTGAGCTATAAAAGGAGGCCCATGCACAACGTAGAGGGGGTTCGATCCCAGAAACTCGATCACCACTACGCTTGGTGTAGCTGGTACTGTAGATCTTCAAGCTCCCGAGCTCCAGAAACTCAATACAACCAAGGCAGGAGTAGGGTTTTACGCGTACGCGCGGCCCGAACCTGGGTAAACTGCCCGCGTGTGCTCCTCGATCTGCTCTCCGTGCTCCCTCCGCTCCCTTACCGCAACGTAGAAGGGGCTCCGGTCCCATAGGTGTTCGTGGGCGTCTAGTTTCCCCGACATCCTTGGCAAAGATACCAAGGATCGAATTCCCCTGAGACTCCAAGGTTCAACAAGAAGGTGTCAACTGCTAATGGCGCCATATATTTAGCAACTGACTGGACCTGCACACAGATACAAATAACTTTGCTCCCAACGAGTACAGAGAGGTTGTCAATCCCTCCGGCCTTGTCGTTTACAAAGGATCAAACGCAAGAGATAATAGTGATAGGTATAACTGCAACTAGTAAGTAAAGACTGAAAGTAAATAGCGGATGTGATCAGTGATAGTAATATGGACCGGGGTCCCCTGATGTTCACTAGTGATGTCTCTCTCCCAAAAGACGATAAAACAGCTACGTGAGGTAAACGAATTACAGCTGGGCAATTGACAGGATTATGTGCGCAAACCAATGCTAACTATGTTGCAAGAAAGGTAGAGGCTCAAAAGCATGGGCGGTACACCAAGGCAAGTAGACCGAAATCCATCTGCATCTACTACTAATCATCCACCTTGAGATATATATCCAGAACATCTCGCTGGTATTAAGTTGCGAGTCCCACCCATAGTGTAAACTCAAAGCAACAGACAATTGCATTAAAAGAACTTTGCGTAAAGTAAACAATCCTTGCACCCGCGAGTACAAGCATCGTTGTTTTCCCCCTTGTGGCAACAGCACATCCCCTAGACTCATGTTTCTGTCACTCAAGCTAGTCATTGAGGGGCATGAACCCACAATGAAGCATAACGTTCCCTCTTAGAGTTACTACCTACTACTTGGCCAAAGCAATAAACAGCAACGGAGAACATGCAAGAATTACTCAAGAACATAAATATAAAAGAGGTAAATCAAATATATTACTCAAACACAATCTGAACATAATCTCATAATCCATCGGATCCCAGCAAATTCATCATAGCAACAGCATAAGGATTACATATGTGCCTCGATCATGTAGGGCAGCTCACGAGGTCTAATTAGTGAAGAACAAAAAGGGGAGGAGAACATCACATAGCTACTGGTCATGGACCCATGGTCCAAGGGAGACTACTCACAACTCATCCGGGAGGCGTCCATGGTGGTGGAGAGGCTCCCGGTGGTGATCCTCCCCTCCGGCAGGGTGCCGGGAAGAGTTCTCCTGGTGCTCCCGATCTTGGAAGCGCGGCGGCGGCGGAACAGAGATGAGATCGCGAAAAAGGGTTCCATCCTCGAGGGTTTCTAGACGCGGTGTAAATATATGCCAAAGGGGGCGTCAGAGGGGGCCTGGGGGGCCCAGGCGCCCTGGCGGCGCGGCCTAGGGGGGGCGCGCCCCTGGCCGCCTGGAGGCCTAGTGGCCCCCCTCCAGCCCTACTTTGGCCGCATGGAAGCTTCCGGAACGCTGATTTTTTATATATTTTTCCCGGAATTTTTCTGGCAGTTTACGTAATGGGAAAACCTGAAATACAAAAACAGCAGAAAACTGAAACTGGCACTGGGGTGCACTGAGTTAATAGGTTAGTCCAAATATGATCAAAAGTGTATGGAAGTGCATAAATATCATAGCAATATCACACAAAAGAGGCATGGAGCAAGTAGAAATTATAGATTCGTTTTGGACGTATCAACATCCCCAAGCTTAATTCCTGCTCGTCCTCGAGTAGGTAAATGATAGCAAGCATAATTTCTGTGGTGACATGCTATTAACCATATAAGGACTTTTCATAGTCACATGATAAAAGCTTACTGAGACAATGAATCTGTAGTAATTAAGTTGCCTCATGAGAAAATCACAAAGAACTGAAAGTTTTACAATATGATACTGAAACATCAAATAGATTTGTAGTGAGCATGGTGTGCAAATATGATAAAGTGGTATCTCGCTTGCCCCCTTTAGTGAAGCAAAACATAAATGCAGGGGCACCTCCAAGGTTTAAGTGACGACTAGATACAATGATTCCAGAATAAACGATATCATAATCATGCAAAAGACAATGGTACTTTGGGACAATGCACATTACACTCAGAATGACAATCATGCTCTCAGTAGTTGGTGCTTTAAAGAAGGTGGAGACTCTCGAACCGTGGCTTTTGTTGGCAAGGTTGAAAACCCGTGGTCGGAAACAAAGACAAAACATGTACCAGAGCTCTTGGTTTTAAAAACAGAGGTAAAAATTATTTTTTAGATATGCATGTTTCGTCAACGAATGCTAGCAGATAACTCAATCACTTCTTGAGCTGGACAAGTTTCGAGGAACGGCTCCCGAATGAGGACGATCACATCCTCTTAATCTTCTTTGTTTATCACTGTCAAAGTTTTCTGATTTCTCATGAACAAAGCGTGAAGGAGGGTTTGTTTGTTGTATTATTTTTAATGAGCCGGGCGCACTCTATGCCAGTTCCTTCTCGTATTATGGGTTTGCACATTAGACATGCAATCCCGGGGTGAAGCTTGTCCAACTTAAAAAGATCATGAATTAACTACTACTTCCTCACGAACTAAAACAGAGGCACAAAAGAGAAATGCCCTTTTTTTTGATTAATTTCGAGATGGTACACGAAAGTCTTCGTTAGGAATGGCAGGTAAATACCATGTATAGGAAGGTATGGTGGACTCATATGGCATAACTGGTTTAAAGGATTTTGGATGCACAAGCAGTCAGTCCGCTTAGTACAGGTGGAGGTTAGCAAAAGACTGGGAGCGACCAACTAAAAGAGCAATGACGGTCATAATCATGCAGAGCGACAAAGCAACATTGAATCGGGCATGGAAGTTATATCGCTACTCAGAAATTAAAGATCATCAAGGCTTCACAGACTTTCTTTACAGTCTTAAATATGCGTGAGCATACGCCAAGTCAATCAAAATAAATTCTTGAAGGAAGATATCACTAAACCATACCACATCATAGGCAAACAAATCATGTTGGTACTCCAATAACACATTGGGAACCCCCCAGCTATTCGAGACTAACCATAAGAAAACATGAACTACTAAGCACCATTATGCACATAGCATTTTTATCATAGACATATCGACCAGTGCAACAGAAGCAAACTCTCTTAACAAGATAAGCATGATACTAAAGAGAGTTCCAGTGACCAACTAAACAAAAGCTCTTTAAAAAGATAAGCATGAAAACTAAGAGCTAAGCATGATAGTAGCTATTGAAAGACAAAGAACACACACAGCAAAGATAGACATGAAAATTCTATGTTATGTTCTAGGTTGAAGTGGAGCGTGTTTCTCTCCCACACAAAGAAAGCTGAGTTCCAACTCGTTATGAACAGCAAGCAAAGCTAAAGAGAACTAAAAAGGAAAACTAAAAGCAAGATGCTCCAAGCATAGCTCATAACACATGAAGTGATAAAAATATAGTGGAACGAAAGACGAACTGATAATTGTTGATGGATAAGGGGATGCACGGGGGCATCCCCAAGCTTAGACGCTTGAGTCTTCTTGAATATTTCTTGGGGGTGCATGGGGGCATCCCCAAGCTTGAGCGTTTGACACTCCTGAATCTTTTTATCATCTTCCCTCGCACACTTGAAAACTCCCTTCATACATAACTCATCATAATCTGATTAGCGATGTTAGTACCCTTAATAAAATAATTGTTCCTTGCTGGAAATAAGGATATTCTTGAAGGTCTACTGTTTCTCAAGATTGCCAAAAGGTTTTTGCAAAGAAAAAGCAAGCTCAAGGTTTGCAAAACGAAGAAAAGGCAAAACAGGACAGAATCTGTGAAAAACAGACCAGCAGGTATGATTTTTTCGGGGCACTTCTGCAACTCAAATCAAAAAACTCGGAACAGATGCCCGAAAGACAATTGTATAGAGCACGCTGTCGAAAACATTCAGACCAAAAAGATGATCTGGTGATTTTATATGAATTTTTCTGTCCAAGGACAGAATCCGTTTCCTGGACAGCACGTCACAACTTTTGAACTTTCTTGCAATCAGAGGCTACACTTGGCACAAAGCTGAAAAGTAAAGATACAATGATGATGCTACTGTAGTAACAACATCAAGACACAACAAAAGCAAAATAAAAATTTATTCATTGTGGGCTGCCTCCCAAAAGTGCTTTCTTTTATGCCTTTAAGCTAGGCATAATGCAAAGAGATCAAGTTTTATCAAGAGTAAAAGAATGGCTAGCCCGTATAACGGTTTATAAAGGTAACTTAATCTTCTTTCTAGGGAAATGTTCCATCCTTTCTTGAGAGGAAATTGGAATTTTATATTCCCCTCTTTCATGTCAATGATAACACCAACGGTGCGAAGAAAAGGTCGTCCCAAAATAATTGGACAAGAAGGTTCACATTCAATATCCATAATAGTAAAATCAACGGGAACAGAATTGTCATTGACAATGATAAGAACATCGTCGATCCTCCCCAAAGTTTTCTTTATGGAAGAATCAACAAGACGAACACCAAAAGAACAAGAGTCAAAAGATTTCAATTTAAGCATATCATATATTCTTTTGGGCATAACGGAGGTACTAGCTCCAACATCACATAAAGCATAGCAAGAGAAGTTATTCAACTTAATTTTAATCATAGGATCCCAACCATCTTCTAGCTTCCTAGGTATGGAGGCTTCTACTCTAAGTTTCTCCTCCCTAGCTGTGATGAGAGCATTAGTGATATGCTCTATGAAGGCAAGGTTAAGCGTGCCAGTGCGGGGATCTTTAGACATCTTGTGAAGGAAATCAATAACTTCGGTAAGGGTGCAATTATCAAAATCAAGGTCACTACTATCAAGTAAAGTGGTAGTGGTGTCCTTTAGGCTCACTTGTTTGGTAGTTTCTATGGTCATAGCATCACCATTAATAGGTCCAATGGGACCAGGAGAGCATTAGGTGCTAAGAGTTTGGATATCCTCAACAACTTGGATAGTAGCAACAGTGTGGTGGGTAGGAAGGTTCTTAATTCTATCTTCTTCCTCCTTTTCTCTAGCCCATCTCTCTTTAAGTTTAGCCAACATCCTAATGTTATCATTAATTTGCACTTGAATAGCATTCATAGGAGTGACCTTCCTCTCCTCAAGAGGAGAAGTTCTAATTTTAAGCAACTCTACCTCATGCGCTAAATTGACTAATTGTTTCCTGCGTTCCCAAGCTTGGGCAACGTGTTCATTATCCAATTGTTTAAAATTCATTATGTTACTCCTTAGTTGGATAATTTTAGCAGGTGGATAGTATTTTTCGATAAAGGCATCTTTGCACTTGTCCCAAGAATCTATGCTATTTCTAGGCAAAGATAGAAACCAAATTTTAGCTCCTCCTCTCAAGGAAAAAGAAAAAATCTTAAGCTTAACAATATTACCATCTATTTCTTGGTATTTTTGCATATCACAGAGTTCAACAAAATTGTTTAAGTGTAAAGCAGCATCATCTCCAGCACCGGAGAATTGATCTTTCATAACTAGGTTCAGTAAAGCAGGTTTAATTTCATAAGAAGGTGCTGAAGTGGCAGGTGTAGTGATAGGCGTGCAGATAAAGTCATCGTTGTTATGACTAGTGAAGTCACACAACTTGGTGTTCTCGGTGGAACCCATAGCAGCAAGCAAGCAAGATAACTATTTTTGTGATTTTTGATAAAAGATACTAAAGCAAAACTGAAAGGTAAACTAACAAGACTAAAAAGCAAAGGTAAAAGATAGCGTGCAACTCCCCTATCTTGAAGAGTGGAGTCCCCGGCAACGGCGCCTGAAAACTTTGCTTGATGGCTTCTCGCCCCTCGTTGGTTACCCCAAGTGGAAGGTTTGAGATGCAGTGTAGCGGTAGTTTTCCCTTGGCAAAGATACCAAGGATCGAATTCCCCTGAGACTCCAAGGTTTAACAAGAAGGTGTCAACTGCTAACGGCGCCAGATATTTAGCAACTGACTGGACCTGCACACAGATACAAAAAAATTTGCTCCCAACGAGTACAGAGAGGTTGTCAATCCCTCCGGCCTTGTCGTTTACAAAGGATCAAACGCAAGAGATAATAGTGATAGGTATAACTGCAACTAGTAAGTAAAGACTGAAAGTAAATAGCGGATGTGATCAGTGATGGTAATATGGACCGGGGTCCCATGATGTTCACTAGTGATGTCTCTCTCCCAAAAGACGATAAAACAGCTATGTGAGGTAAACGAATTACAGCTGGGCAATTGACAGGATTATGTGCGCAAACCAATGCTAACTATGTTGCAAGAAAGGTAGAGGCTCAAAAGTATGGGCGGTACGCCAAGGTAAGTAGACCGAAATCCATCTGCATCTACTACTAATCATCCACCTTGAGATATCTATCCAGACGGTTGCTGCTAATAGACGTGTGTGTCGTGCGATGGGATTGCATACAGAACAACATATATATATATATATAGACACACACACACACACTGATAAGGACATGGTTGCATAACCAAATTAAACATCCACTTACATAGGTGGCTACTATAACCATGTCATTTGCACATACCAAAGTAAATTATTACATGCATAATTACATAGGTGGCTACTACACACATGACATTTCCTCACACCAATAAAGTAAATGATATATTACATGCATGATTAACTAGCATAAACGATCATCTGATCATCATCTACTTCTTGGGCCGCTTGCTCTGCTTGTGGCTCGATCCGGGCTCATCCATTTGGGTAACAAGGCAGTTCCGCATGTCACCGATCCTCCTGTCCATCTCGTAGCATGTGTACACGCTCTTGGCCGCGAACCTGAGGTGACATTCATCCAGTTGCTACATCGAGGCCCTGTGCTAGGTTACGGGACTTATTCTCTTGGCATCCTGCTTCATCATTTCGTAGTAGGGGTCGATGATGGTCGAGGCGAGTTCAACCAGGGAGTCCTTCTTCATGCTGCCCCAGACCCTATAGTACTCACGGATTTTGATAAGGTTCTAGCAGGCCAAGCCCGTAACCCTGAGCGCTTTTACATCATCGGTGGTTTCCACCGTGGCGAACTTGTAGTCGCTGCTGTTGACAAACCTGTTGAAACGATCGCAAGGCTTTGTGGCCATGTAGTAGTGGTAGATGTGGACATGATGGCCCACGCATAATTGGGCGACGGCAACCTTCTGATCTATGTCAGGACGACCGGCGGTGTACTGGAGGTCGATGCCAACCACCTTGTACTTGTCTCGAGCAAGCAACTGCTCAACATTGTTGATGTAGTTGTCCACCACGATTGGGCCGATGGTGTACACCACCGAGAGATCCGTCTCCCTCGTGTGGGTCTCCACTTTATGCTCGCCGAACTCCATCGGAGGGCCACTAGACATCCCCTCTCTATGTGTCGTCGTGGGTGTGCTTGTTGTGTTGTGGGGCGCAATCGAAAGGTTCAAGAGACTAAGGTTATAATGGTTGTGGGAATTAAAGGGGAAGCTGGACAGCCAGGAATATCGGCAGTTCCTGATGGCAGTTCTAATTTGCAGCGCATAACTCCATCGTGCCGCAGGTAACTGCATCGCGTGGCAATGTGTCGGTGTACAAAAGAAGTGGTCCTTTTGCACCCCTTTACTTGTGCACGGGCAGTTGGAGCCGCGCCTACGGCCGTGCTTGGCGGAGCAGGAGAAGGAAGGCACGAGGCCGCCAAGGAAATTCTCAAGCCAGAGACATGAAGGACAGAGGGGCAAGGTGGGCTCCTCCCCTGGCAACACCCTTGCCGGGGCGGCCTATGTGACCCTAGCAAGAGCCTTGTCGGGGGCCGCTCGCCCAGACACCATCGAGAACGTCAAGACCAAGATTCAAAGGGGCACCTGCGCAGTGGCTTGCAGACCCTTGTATGGCCAAGGGACTAGAAGGCGAAGACCCCCGGCAAGAGCCTTGCCGGGGACGGCCACAAGAAACCGGCAAGAATCTTTTGCCGGGGGCATCTGTGGGGCCACAGCCAGGCCCGCGCCCGCCAAGGTTTTGCTGCCCCGCGGCCACTCCTATGCGACGACCGGCTCGCCAACTGGAAAAGCACATATGTGGCAGCATGCGGCTCCTACGCCGACTACAAGCACCTGCGTGGTGGCTTGCAGATCTTCGTGAAGACCTTGCCACCACAGCAGCTAGGAGCCAGCGTGGCGTCGCACCTCATCAGCCTGGACGCGTGTCGGAGCGAGGCGAGGTGGCAATGGGCGGGACAAGCTTTCTTGCTGTCCCCAATAAAGCTAGGGGACACATAGGCGGCGCATTAAATGTGTTTGTCCTATGATGTCAGAGGATAACCTTGTACACTGTAGTAGCTTTACACCTCCTGTGTGTCGCTGTGGCAACCTCTTGGACGTATAAAAGGAGGCCCAAGGCATACAGAGAGAGAATCCGGACTTTATGAATAACCACGCATGGAGGCCAGTTAAAGAGCTCAAGAACACACGATATACACTGACAAGCAGGACTAGGGTTTTCCGCATCATCTCGCCGCCCGAACCTGGGTAAAAATTCCCACGCGTTGATCGCCTAGACCCGCTGTTTGCACAACTCTATGCCCCGCAACCGCAGCAAAAGGGACACTTAAAAAGGACACATCCGTGACATTTTGGGCCGAACGGAACTTTTTTCTGTCATACTTATGACACTTTTGTGACGATAATTGTGACAAAACCCACTATCAACATAGATGTGGTGGGGTCCTACTTCTATGACAAAAAATCATGACAGA
This sequence comes from Secale cereale, assembly GCA_902687465.1. Lineage (NCBI taxonomy): Eukaryota > Viridiplantae > Streptophyta > Magnoliopsida > Poales > Poaceae > Secale > Secale cereale. The sequence continues at coordinate 348,401,524 of LR738714.1, forward strand.
AAATGGGCTTTTTGTCCTGGGCGGGCCGGAGACGCAGCTGCATAACATTTGTTATGAGTTTTTTTTTATTATCTGCATTTTTTTCTTTTATTTGGTCGTGCGTGATCAGTTGGAATTTTTATAATTGGGCAAACTACTGTATTTGGCCATCTGTGAAGTCATTGTTTTCGGCCCAGATAGCTCGTCTGCGCGGCTGTGTAGTGTGGCGTGCGCGTGCGCTATACGTTTAGTCCCACCTCGCTAGTCGAGGGCGCTCTTGACAAGTATATAAGCGTTGCCGAGGTTAACTGGTCGAACTCCTCTGAATACTTACTTGAACGGTTATACAGGGCGCTCTCTCTCTCTCTTTCATGACCTGTGGGCCCTGGTGGGTTGGCTCGTGCAGTCTCGTTTACAATGGATTTTCCAGTGGTTTCTTTGTTGGCCTGAGTCCTAGTAACCACCAACGTTGGGCCGGCCTGTCCCTTGGGGCGGTAAGTATTTTTTATTCTTAGTATTTTTTCCTTCTAGTTTTTATGACTTTTTTGCCTAACATGAGCATTTTTTTAGTACTGAATGTTTGTCCTCTACTTGAACTGACATATTTTTATAGTGTGTTTCCCCTGCTTTCTCTTTGTTGTCATTATTTTTCGGCATTTTTTGGATTTTTTTAATGAATATCTGGGTAAGCTATATAGGGACCGCACCGAGTCAGGACCCCCTCCCCCATCCCGGCGAGGCCGAGCCAGTAACGAGCCGTAGCAGGTGACGACGCGGTGTGCCGCGGCGTAGCATGCGGAGGCGAGTCCGTAACATGACTTGCCCCCAGTTACTTATCTTTTTTAGGGGAAAAACTAGCACCGCACCGAGGGGCATAGTTGTACCGACACATCTTCCATGTATGGACTTGCCCCCATTACCTATCTTAGGGTGTGTCGGTGCGTGTGGGGGGGGGGATAGAAATACTGCACTGCGCCTATCAAATGAGCGCACTACCGCATTAGCGCGAGGCCGAGCCGGGGGGAGGGGGGTCGAGACACCCCTCCCCCATCCCGGCGAGGCCGAGCCAGGAACGAGCCATAGTGCTACTTCTCGAGCTTGTGTTGTATTCCCTCGAAGAGGAAAGGGTGATGCAGCACAGTAGCGTAAGTATTTCCCTCAGTTTTTGAGAACCAAGGTATCAATCCAGTAGGAGACCACGCGTGAGTCCCTTGCACCTGCACAAACAAATAAGAACTTTGCAGCCAACGCGATAAGGGGTTATCAATCCCTTTACGGTCACTTACGAAAGTGAGATCTGATAGAGATGATAGTTTGATATTTTTGGTATTTTTTATTATAAGAATATAAAGTAAAAGCGGAAAAGTAAAGTAGATTGTAGATTGATATGTTGAGAATAGACCTGGGGGCCATGGTGTTCTCTAGTGGCTTCTCTCATGATAGCGATATTCTATGGCGGGTAAACAATTTTTTGTCAAGCAATTGATAGAAAAGCGAATAATTATGAGACTATCTAGGCATGATCATTGTATATAGGCATCACGTCCGAAACAAATAGACCGGAAAGATTCTACATCTACTACTATTACTCCACACATCGACCGCTATCCAACATGCATCTAGTGTATTGAGTTCATAAGAACAGAGTAACGCCTTAAGCAAGATGACATGATGTAGAGGGATAAACTCAAACTTATTGATATAAACCCATCTTTTTATCCTCGATGGCAACAATACAATACGTGCCTTGCTGCCCCTACTGTCACTGGGAAAGGACACCGCAAGATTGAACCCAAAGCCAAGCACTTCTCCCATTGCAAGAACTATAGATCTAGTAGGCCAAACCAAACCAATAATTCGAAGAGACTTGCAAGGATATTATAATCATACATAAAGAGTTCAGAGAAGAACCAAATATTTCTCATAGATAATTTTGATCATAAACCCACAATTAATCGGATCTCGACAAACACACCGCAAAAAGAGATTACATCGAATAGATCTCCTTGAATATTGAGGAGAACTTTGTATTGAGATCCAAAGAGAGAGAAGAAGCCATCTAGATACTAGCTATGGACCCGAAGATCTGTGGTAAACTAGTCACAACTCTTGGTGAGGCGGTGATGATGATGTAGAAGCACTCCATGGAAGATCCCCCCTCCGGCGGACCTCCGGAACAGGCCCCAAGATGGGAGCTCACGGGAAGAGAAGGTTACGGCGGTGGAACTAGGGTTTTCTTGTCCTGTTGGTTTCGGGGTACGTAGGCATATATAGGAGGAAGGAGAGCACCAAGGGCCAAACGTGGGGCCCACGAGTCAGGAGGCACGCCCCCCACCCTCGCGGGCACCACGTAAGCCCTACTCCGTGGTTCTCAAGTCTCCCATGCGTGATTTTCTCCAAAAATATCTCTCCCGAAGGTTTCATTGCGTTTGGACTCCGTTTGATATCCCTTTTCGGTAAAACCCTGAAATAGGCAAAAAAACAGCAATCTGGACTGGGCCTTTGGGTTAGTAGGTTAGTCCCAAAAATAATATAAAAGTGTATAACAAAGCCCATTAAACATCCAAAACATCATAAATAATAGCATGGAACAATCAAAAATTATAGATACGTTGGAGACGTATCACGTAGCAGATGACGACGTGGCGTGTCGTGGCGTCGCATGCGAAGGCGAGTCCGTAACATGACTTGCCCCAATTATCTTATCTTTTTTAGGGGGGAAACCAGCACCGCACCGAGGGGCATAGTTGTACTGACACATCTTCCTTGTATGGACTTGCCCCCATTATCTTATCTTTTTAGGGGATTATTTTAAGGGAAAAACAGCACCGCACCGAGGGGCAGAGTTGTACCGACACATCTTCCTTCTATGGACTTTCCCCCATTATCTTATCTTTTTAGGGGTGTTTTTTAGGGGGAAAACCAGCACCGCACCGAGGGGCATAGTTGTACTGACACATCTTCCTTGTATGGACTTGCCCCATTATCTATCTTAGCGTGTGTGGGTGCATGTGGGGGGGGGGACAGAATAACATCATTGCGCCTGTCCTGGCGAGGCCTAGCCCATCCCAGCGAGGACGAGCCAGGAACGAGACGTAGCAGGCGACGATGCGGTGTGCCGCGGCGTCGCATGCAAAGGCGAGTCCGTAACATGACTTGCCCCCATTATATATCTTAGCGTGTGTGGGTGCGTCTGGCGGGGGGGAAATAGAATAACCGCACTACGCATGTCAAACGAGTGCACTGCTGCATTAGCGCGAGGCCGTAGTAGGCTACGATGTGGAGTGCCGCGGCGTCGCATGCGGAGGCGAGTCCGTAACATGACTTTCCCCCATTATCTTATCTTTTTAGGGGGGAAACTAGCACCGCACCGAGGGGCATAGTTGTACTGACACCTCTTCCTTGTATGGACTTGCCCCCATTATCTTATCTTTTGGGGGGCTTTTTTAGGGGGGGGGGACTAGCACCGCACCGAGGGGCATAGTTGTACTGACACATCTTCCTTGTATGGACTTGCCCCTATGTAACACCCCGGATGTCGGGGAAACTGATCGCCCACAACACCTATGGGACCGGAGCCCCTTCTCGGTATGACAAGGGGGCGGAGGAAGCACAAAGAGTGGATCGAGGCGCACACACGAGCAGTTTACCCAGGTTCGGGCCGCACGGATGCGTAAAACCCTACTCCTGCTTTGGTTTGTTATTGAGTTCTTGGCTCGGGAGCGAAGAGAACTGCAGTATGCTCTAACCGCTAGCTAGACCGAGCGTAAGAGTGATCGATGTTCCGAACCTCCACTACGTTGCGCATGGGCCTCCTTTTATAGGTCAAAGGGGTCACCGACAGGTGGCAACGCAGTTGAGGGCAAGAATGTAAAATGGGTGGTAGTTGGAACAGTGTTTGCATAGTGCTCTATACCTAACTCTGACGGCAGGGGACAAGGGCATTGAATACCCGTCGCCGTCGCCCCAAACAGTGCACAAAGTGACCGTCAGGGCGCCTCCGTCCGCCATGATGGTGGCCATGTCATCGCCGCTTGCCACCGTGTTCCCCTGGCTGCAGAGCCTTCCACCGCGTGCGCCTGGAAGGGTACCAGGGCGACACGTGGGTGGATGAGCTGGAGCGTGGGAACTGAGTGGAAGCTTGCCGCGGCAAGTGCCTTGCCGCGGTCGCTATCTTGTCGCGCCCGGGAGCTTGTCGCTCACCGGGTCTTGCCGGGATGCGTGGCGCGTCGCGGTAAGCTCCTTGATATGCCTTGGATGGCCTTCCCGGCAAGCTCCTCTTGCCAGGGCCTTGTTTCTTTGACTCAAATACTTTGTTCTTGAATGGCTCCAGAGGAACCACGAGGGGTCTTGGCAGTCGCCTGGCTAGCCTTGCCACGGGACGCTGCAACTGCCCGTGCACAAGTTCGGGATACTAAGGTACCCCTACTTTAGTACACCGACAGGAGCCCCCGGGCCTGGGCCAGACACGGTGCCGAGCGCTGTTGGGCCAGGCCCAAAATAGTGCACGGGCACGCGCGGCCTGTGGCACGCCGTATCTTAGTCCGTATCCACCACGCCCTCCCCTAACGGCACGCGTCGATCGCGGCGTCGTGGGAGAGATCGTGGCCTGATTCTTTAATGGGAAATGCGGAACGTCCCCCTCCTCCCCCTTAAAAGCAGGGGAAACAGGGGCAATTCCTTCCATTCGCCCGTTGCTTCTTCATCCTTCAGAAACCCCCACTGCTCCCCTCCTCCCCGAAGGTCGAAAGAGAGCAGCGCTCCGCCCTCTCTGCCGCCACCAGCATCACCAGCGCCGTCGACCTCCCCCGCCGTCCCCGCCATGGCTTCGAAAGGTGAGAAGGCGAAGGCCGCGAAGTCCGCCGAGGCGCTGCGGCTAGCAGCAATGCGGAAGAAGATGGAGGTTTTCCCGCCAAAGCTTGACGCGGAGGAGCTGAGGGATACCTTCTACCTCTTCTGGGCGAGGGAGACGAAGGCGCATCCGCGCACCAAGTTACTCCCCGCCGTAGCCTGCGAGATGTTCCCGACCGGCTACGCCTTCTTTGGCTTGTTCTTCTACTGCGGGCTCTGCCCGCCCTTTTCCGAGTTCTTCTGTGATATCATGAATACCTACGGGTTTCATCTCCTTGACTTCACCCCCAACGCCATCTTGACCATGGCCGTTTTCGCACATCTGTGCGAAAACTTTGTCGGAGTCTACCCCAATGTAGCTCTCTTCCGCCATTACTTCGCGCCCCGAGTCGAGGCAGGGTCACCTCTGTCTGGCGGGATCTCCTGGATCTCTAGGACCCACAAGAAAGAAGCCTACTTGGAGGGGGAGCTCCGCGGCAAGTGGGATGAGTGGAGAGCCAACTGGTTTTGGATTGTAGAGGATGACCCGCAGCCATTCACTTCCCGGCGCCAAGCCGCAGTAGTACGCGGCAACGACTGGAGCGACCTGGCCCCGGAGGACAGCAGACTGAAGATCGCCACCACCCGGATTCTCCGCCTTAGGCACGCCGGGCTCACTGTAGGTGCAGTAGGAGCAGACTTCCTTCGCCGCCGCATCGCTCCCTTGCAGGAGAGGAAGAGGGCTGCTTGGGAGTTTGAGAATGCGGCAGACATCATGAGGCTGCGCCCGGGCCTCAATTGGAATTTCACTGTGCTGGAGCTCAACGCGATGCTCCAAGTGATGTTCAAGTACGATTCTGCTCACCCCGAATGGTTCACTTTGCCGCAAGGTGTCGTCCCGCTGTGCAACAGCTCTGAGCTCAGTGCCATCCGTGCGGTGATGCCGTTGTGCGATTCCCACTGGATCGATCCCACTTGGCAAGAACCTTCCGATGAGGCCGTGCAGACATTCTTCGACAACTTGGTGGAAGAGCCAGTCGATCTCGATGAGAAGAGAGGTCTCACCCGCGACACCACCGACCAAGAGATGGCGTACATTGCCACCAGGCTGGAAGAGGCAGCGGTAGCCGCGGCCGCGGGCGAGTTCAGGTATACAGTGGAGGAGGCGGAGGCAACGGAGGCGACAAGCATTGCCGAGGAGGAAGAGCTCCGCAAAGCGGGGAAGCTTGCCGGAAAAATCGCCGGAACAAGCGAGCCCACCGAGAAGGGTGTCGGGTCGAGCGGGCCCGCCGAGCAGGGTGCCGGGTCCAGTGAGCCTGCCGAGGACTCGAGCGGCTCACTGGAGATTGGCTCCTCTTCTTCTTCTCGGGCAGCTCGCCACCACCAGCAAGTCCTCCAGCTCCGACAAGGAGGCGCCTCCGCAAGGCAGCAGACGCGACGGGGCGGCAGGCGGGCCAACAGCCCAGCGCCGCGCGCCACGCGCCACCACGACAAGCAAAGCCGCCAAGGGAGTGCCTCGTGCTTCAGCGGCAACAGGAGGGGGATCTTCCCGGACTGGCGCCCCTGCAACCGCTGTTCCTCGTGCTTCGGCGGCAACCGTAGCGGGGTCTTCTCAGACCACCGTCCCTGCTCCCACCAAGCGGCTGAGGGGTGATGGCTTCTCGCCCCTCGTTGGTTACCCCAAGTGGAAGGTTTGAGATGCAGTGTAGCGGTAGTTTTCCCTTGGCAAAGATACCAAGGATCCAATTCCCCTGAGACTCCAAGGTTCAACAAGAAGGTGTCAACTGCTAACGGCGCCCGATATTTAGCAACTGACTGGACCTGCACACAGACACAAATAACTTTGCTCCCAACGAGTACAGAGAGGTTGTCAATCCCTCCGGCCTTGTCGTTTACAAAGGATCAAACGCAAGAGATAATAGTGATAGGTATAACTGCAACTAGTAAGTAAAGACTGAAAGTAAATAGCGGATGTGATCAGTGATGGTAATATGGACCGGGGTCCCATGATGTTCACTAGTGATGTCTCTCTCCCAAAAGACGATAAAACAGCTATGTGAGGTAAACAAATTACAGCTGGGCGATTGACAGGATTATGTGCGCAAACCAATGCTAACTATGTTGCAAGAAAGGTAGAGGCTCAAAAGCATGGGCGGTACACCAAGGTAAGTAGACCGAAATCCATCTGCATCTACTACTAATAATCCACCTTGAGATATCTATCCAGAACATCTCGCTGGTATTAAGTTGCGAGTCCCACCCATAGTGTAAACTCAAAGCAATAGACAACTGCATTAAAAGAACTTTGCATAAAGTAAACAATCCTTGCACCCGCAAGTACAAGCACCGTTTTTTTCTCCCTTGTGGCAAAAGCTCATCCCCTAGACTCATGTTTCTGTCACTCAAGCTAATCATCGAGGGGCATGAACCCACAATCAAGCATAACGTTCCCTCTTGGAGTTACTACCTACTACTCGGCCAAAGCAATAAATAGCAACAGAGAACATGCAAGAATTACTCAAGAACATAAATATAAAAGAGGTAAATCAAATATATTACTCAAACACAATCTGAACATAATCTCATAATCCATCGGATCCCAGCAAACTCATCATAGCAACAGCATAAGGACTACATATGTGCCTCGATCATGTAGGGCAGCTCACGAGGTCTAATTAGTGAAGAACAAAAAGGGGAGGAGAACATCACATAGCTACTTGTCATGGACCCATGGTCCAAGGGAGACTACTCACAACTCATCCGGGAGGCGTCCATGGTGGTGGAGAGGCTCCCGGTGGTGATCCTCCCCTCCGGCAGGGTGCCGGGAAGAGTTCTCCTGGTGCTCCCGATCTTGGAAGCGCGGCGGCGGCGGAACAGAGATGAGATCGCGAAAAAGGGTTCCGTCCTTGAGGGTTTCGGGACGCGGTGTAAATATATGCCAAAGGGGGGCGTCAGAGGGGGCCTGGGGGGCCCAGGCGCCCTGGCGGCGCGGCCTAGGGGGGCGTGCCCCCTGGCCGCCTGGAGGCCTGGTGGCTCCCCTCCAGCCCTACTTTGGCCTCATGGAAGCTTCCGGAACGCTGATTTTTTATATATTTTTCCCGGAATTTTTCTGGCAGTTTACGTAATGGGAAAACCTGAAATACAAAAACAGCAGAAAACAGAAACTGGCACTGGGGTGCACTGAGTTAATAGGTTAGTCCAAATATAATCAAAAGTGTATGGAAGTGCATAAATATCATAGCAATATCACACAAAAGAGGCATGGAGCAAGCAGAAATTATAGATACGTTTTGGACGTATCAACATCCCCAAGCTTAATTCCTGCTCATCCTCGAGTAGGTAAATGATAACAAGCATAATTTCTGTGGTGACATGCTATTAACCATATAAGGACTTTTCATAGTCACATGATAAAAGCTTACTGAGACAATGAATCTGTAGTAATTAAGTTGCCTCATGAGAAAATCACAAAGAACTGAAAGTTTTACAATATGATACTGAAACATCAAATGGATTTGTAGTGAGCATGGTGTGCAAATATGATAAAGTGATATCTCGCTTGCCCCCTTTAGTGAAGCAAAACATAAATGCAGGGGCACCTCCAAGGTTTAAGTGACGACTAGATACAATGATTTCAGAATAAGCGATATCATAATCATGCAAAAGACAATGGTACTTTGGGATAATGCACATTACACTCAGAATGACAATCATGCTCTCAGTAGTTGGTGCTTTAAAGAAGGTGGAGACTCTCGAACCGTGGCTTTTGTTGGCAAGGTTGAAAACCCGTGGTCGGAAACAAAGACAAAACATGTACCATAGCTCTTGGTTTTAAAAACAGAGGTAAAAATTATTTTTTAGATATGCATGTTTCATCAACGAATGCTAGCAGATAACTCAATCACTTCTTGAGCTGGACAAGTTTCGAGGAACGGCTCCCGAATGAGGACGATCACATCCTCTTAATCTTCTTTGTTTATCACTGCCAAAGTTTTCTGATTTCTCATGAACAAAGCATGAATGAGGGTTTGTTTGTTGTATTATTTTTAATGAGCCGGGCGCACTCTATGCCAGTTCCTTCTCGTATTATGGGTTTGCACATTAGACATGCAATCCCGGGGTGAAGCTTGTCCAACTTAAAAAGATCATGAATTAACTACTACTTCCTCATGAACTAAAACAGAGGCACAAAAGAGAAATGCCCTTTTTTTGATTAATTTCGAGATGGTACACGAAAGTCTTCGTTAGTAATGGCAGGTAAATACCATGTATAGGAAGGTATGGTGGACTCATATGGCATAACTGGTTTAAAGGATTTTGGATGCACAAGCAGTCAGTCCGCTTAGTACAGGTGGAGGTTAGCAAAAGACTAGGAGCGACCAACTAAAAGAGCAATGACGGTCATAATCATACAGAGCGACAAAGCAACATTGAATCGGGCATGGAAGTTATATCGCTACTCAGAAATTAAAGATCATCAAGGGTTGACAGACTTTCTTTACAGTCTTAAATATGCGTGAGCATATGCCAAGTCAATCAAAATAAATTCTTGAAGGAAGATATCACTAAACCATACCACATCATAGGCAAACAAATCATGTTGGTACTCCAATAACACATTGGGAACCCCCCAGCTATTCGAGACTAACCATAAGAAAACATGAACTACTAAGCACCATTATGCACATAGCATTTTTATCATAGACATATAGACCAGTGCAACAGAAGCCAACTCTCTTAACAAGATAAGCATGATACTAAAGAGAGTTCCAGCGACCAACTAAACAAAAGCTCTTTAAAAAGATAAGCATGAAAACTAAGAGCTAAGCATGATAGTAGCTATTGAAAGACAAAGAACACACACAGCAAAGATAGACATGAAAATTCTATGTTATGTTCTAGGTTGAAGTGGAGCGTGTTTCTCTCCCACACAACGAAATCTGAGTTCCAACTCATTATGAACAGCAAGCAAAGCTAAAGAAAACTAAAAAGGAAAACTAAAAGCAAGACGCTCCAAGCATAGCTCATAACACATGAAGTGATAAAAATATAGTGGAACGAAAGACGAACTGATAATTGTTGATGGAGAAGGGGATGCACGGGGGCATCCCCAAGCTTAGACGCTTGAGTCTTCTTGAATATTTCTTGGGGGTGCATGGGGGCATCCCCAAGATTGAGCGTTTGACACTCCTGGATCTTTTTATCATCTTCCCTCGCACACTTGAAAACACCCTTCATACATAACTCATCATAATCTGATTAGCGAGGTTAGTACCCTTAATAAAATAATTGTTCCTTGCTGGAAATAAGGATATTCTTGAAGGTCTACTGTTTCTCAAGATTGCCAAAAGGTTTTTGCAAAGAAAAAGCAAGCTCAAGGTTTGCAAAACGAAGAAAAGGCAAAATAGGACAGAATCTGTGAAAAACATACCAGCATGTAGTAAATGATTTTTTCGGGGCACTTCTGCAACTCAAATCAAAAAACTCAAAACAGACGCCCGAAATACAATTCTATAGAGCACGCTGTCGAAACAATTCAGACCAAAAAGATGATCTGTGATTTTATACGAATTTTTCTATGCAAGGACAGAATCTGTTTCCTGGACAGCACGTCACAACTTTTGAACTTTCTTGCAATCAGAGGCTACACTTGGCACAAAGCTGAAAAGTAAAGATACAATGACGATGCTACTGTAGTAACAACATCAAGACACAACAAAAGCAAAATAAAAATTTATTCATTGTGGGTTGCCTCCCAAAAGCGCTTTCTTTTATGCCTTTAAGCTAGGCATAATGCAAAGAGATCAAGTTTTATCAAGAGTAAAAGAATAGCTAGCCCGTATAACGGACTCAAAAGGTAACTTAATCTTCTTTCTAGGGAAATGTTCCATCCCTTTCTTGAGAGGAAATTGGAATTTTATATTCCCCTCTTTCATGTCAATGATAGCACCAACGGTGCGAAGAAAAGGTCGTCCCAAAATAATTGGACAAGAAGGTTCACATTCAATATCCATAATAGTAAAATCAACGGGAACATAATTGTCATTGACAATGATAAGAACATCGTCGATCCTCCCCAAAGGTTTCTTTATGGAAGAATCAACAAGACGAACACCAAAAGAACAAGAATCAAAAGGTTTCAATTTAAGCATATCATATATTCTTTTGGGCATAACGGAGGTACTAGCTCCAACATCACATAAAGCATAGCAAGAGAAGTTATTCAACTTAATTTTAATCATAGGATCCCAACCATCTTCTAGCTTTCTAGGTATGGAGGCTTCTACTCTAAGTTTCTCCTCCCCAGCTTTGATGAGAGCATTAGTGATATGCTCTGTGAAGGCAAGGTTAAGCGTGCTAGTGCGGGGATCTTTAGACATCTTGTGAAGGAAATCAATAACTTCGATAAGGGTGCAATTATCAAAATCAAGGTCACTACTATCAAGTAAAGTGGTAGTGGTGTCCTTTAGGCTCACTTGTTTGGTAGTTTCTATGGTCATAGCATCACCATTAATAGGTCCAATGGGACCAGGAGTGCATTGGGTGCTAAGAGTTTGGATATCCTCAATAACTTGGATAGTAGCAACAGTGTGGTGGGTAGGAAGGTTCTTAATTCTATCTTCTTCCTCCTTTTCTCTAGCCCATCTCTCTTTAAGTTTAGCCAACATCCTAATGTTATCATTAATTTGCACTTGAATAGCATTCATAGGAGTGACCTTCCTCTCCTCAAGAGGAGAAGTTCTAATTTTAAGCAACTCTACCTCATGCGCTAAATTGTCTACCTTCGAAGAGAGATCATCTAGTTTGTTTAGTTTTTCTTCTACACTCTTATTAAAGGCTTTTTGGGTAGTGATGAAATCTTTAAGCATAATCTCTAGTTCAGTAGTGGAGTTCTTGGTGCTAGGATAAGCATTGTTGTTCCCATAGGAATTAGAGGGGAACGGTCTAGGATTGCTTCCAAAGTTACTCCTATAAGCATTGTTATTAAAATTGTTTCTAGAGATAAAGTTCACATCTACTTGTTCTTGAGCAATCAAAGAATTTAAAGGAACATCACGAGGATCAATAGAAGATTGCTTGGAAAGTAGAGACATGATCAAGTCAACTTTTTCATTTAGGGAGGAAATCTCCTCGACAGAGTTTACCTTCCTACCTGTTGGAGCGTGTTCGGTGTGCCATTGGGAATAATTGGTCATCATCTCAACGAGAAGCTTCGTGGCAGCACCAAGTGTAGTTGACATAAAGGTTCCTCCCGCGGCCGAATCCAGCAAGTTCCGCGAGGTAAAGTTCAAGACTGCATAAAAAGTTTGGATAACCATCCAAGTAGTCAAACCATGAGTAGGGCAATTCTTGACAAGAGATTTCATGCGTTCCCAAGCTTGGGCAACGTGTTCATTATCCAATTGTTTAAAATTCATTATGTTACTCCTTAGTTGGATAAATTTAGCAGGTGGATAGTATTTTCCGATAAAGGCATCTTTGCACTTGTCCCAAGAATCTATGCTATTTCTAGGCAAAGATAGAAACCAAATTTTAGCTCCTCCTCTCAAGGAAAAAGAAAAAATCTTAAGCTTAACAATATTACCATCTATTTCTTGGTATTTTTGCATATCACAGAGTTCAACAAAATTGTTTAAGTGTAAAGCAGCATCATCTCCAGCACCGGAGAATTGATCTTTCATAACTAGGTTCAGTAAAGCAGGTTTAATTTCATAAGAAGGTGCTGAAGTGGCAGGTGTAGTGATAGGCGTGCAGATAAAGTCATCGTTGTTATGACTAGTGAAGTCACACAACTTGGTGTTCTCGGTGGAACCCATAGCAGCAAGCAAGCAAGATAACTATTTTTGTGATTTTTGATAAAAGATACTAAAGCAAAACTGAAAGGTAAACTAACAAGACTAAAAAGCAAAGGTAAAAGATAGCGTGCAACTCCCCTATCTTGAAGAGTGGAGTCCCCGGCAACGGCGCCAGAAAACTTTGCTTGATGGCTTCTCGCCCCTCGTTGGTTACCCCAAGTGGAAGGTTTGAGATGCAGTGTAGCGGTAGTTTTCCCTTGGCAAAGATACCAAGGATCGAATTCCCCTGAGACTCCAAGGTTTAACAAGAAGGTGTCAACTGCTAACGGCGCCAGATATTTAGCAACTGACTGGACCTGCACACAGATACAAATAACTTTGCTCCCAACGAGTACAGAGAGGTTGTCAATCCCTCCGGCCTTGTCGTTTACAAAGGATCAAACGCAAGAGATAATAGTGATAGGTATAACTGCAACTAGTAAGTAAAGACTGAAAGTAAATAGCGGATGTGATCAGTGATGGTAATATGGACCGGGGTCCCATGATGTTCACTAGTGATGTCTCTCTCCCAAAAGACGATAAAACAGCTATGTGAGGTAAACGAATTACAACTGGGCAATTGACAGGATTATGTGCGCAAACCAATGCTAACTATGTTGCAAGAAAGGTAGAGGCTCAAAAGCATGGGCGGTACGCCAAGGCAAGTAGACCGAAATCCATCTGCATCTACTACTAATCATCCACCTTGAGATATCTATCCAGAACATCTCGCTGGTATTAAGTTGCGAGTCCCACCCATAGTGTAAACTCAAAGCAACAGACAACTGCATTAAAAGAACTTTGCGTAAAGTAAACAATCCTTGCACCCGCGAGTACAAGCACCGTTGTTTTCCCCCTTGTGGCAACAGCACATCCCCTAGACTCATGTTTCTGTCACTCAAGCTAGTCATCGAGGGGCATGAACCCACAATCAAGCATAACGTTCCCTCTTGGAGTTACTACCTACTACTTGGCCAAAGCACTAAACAGCAACGGAGAACATGCAAGAATTACTCAAGAACATAAATATAAAAGAGGTAAATCAAATATATTACTCAAACACAGTCTGAACATAATCTCATAATCCATCGGATCCTAGCAAACTCATCATAGCAACAGCATAAGGATAACATATGTGCCTCGATCATGTAGGGCAGCTCACGAGGTCTAATTAGTGAAGAACAAAAAGGGGAGGAGAACATCACATAGCTACTGGTCATGGACCCATGGTCCAAGGGAGACTACTCACAACTCATCCGGGAGGCGTCCATGGTGGTGGAGAGGCTCCCGGTGGTGATCCTCCCCTCCGGCAGGGTGCCGGGAAGAGTTCTCCTGGTGCTCCCGATCTTGGAAGCGCGGCGGCGGCGGAACAGAGATGAGATCGCAAAAAAGGGTTCCGTCCTCGAGGGTTTCGGGACGCGGTGTAAATATATGCCAAAGGGGGCGTCAGAGGGGGCCTGGGGGGCCCAGGCGCCCTGGCGGCGCAGCCTAGGGGGGCCGCGCCCCCTGGCCGCCTGGAGGCCTGGTGGCCGCCCTCCAGCCCTACTTTGGCCGCATGGAAGCTTCCGGAACGCTGATTTTTTATATATTTTTCCCGGAATTTTTCTGGCAGTTTACGTAATGGGAAAACCTGAAATACAAAAACAGCAGAAAACAGAAACTGGCACTGGGGTGCACTGAGTTAATAGGTTAGTCCAAATATGATCAAAAGTGTATGGAAGTGTATAAATATCATAGCAATATCACACAAAAGAGGCATGGAGCAAGCAGAAATTATAGATACATTTTGGACGTATCAGTATTCAGAGCCTTCTCCAACCTAGGAGCCCCCTGATTGATCGAATGGCTGACGGTTGAGTCTAGGCACACACACACAAAATATTTTGAGTCTTATATATATCGGAGAGTAGGATTTCTTTTTACTCCTCATCCCCTTCGTCGCTCTGGTGAGGACTCCTGGCGTTGTTCTATCTTCACTATTCTCAAAATTTCACCAAATTTTTTTAGGATCGCGCGAGTATTGTTTGGATTGTTCCGATATCTTTGTGACGAGAACATTGTTCTTGGTGCCTCCTGTCATTTAGGGGTTGTGGCAGTGTCCCGGGGAGTTGTGCTCCAAGGTGTTGTCATCACAAATGTATCGTTGCAGCCCTATAATACCAGAGGCGGCCAACATCGAAAACTCTTCTATGCATGTCTGGTGGTGAGATAACCCCGATGTTACCCAGTACTAGGGGGATAGTTCGGGAGTATTGCCACAGCTAGTATAGCAAATGCGTTTCGAAGGTCCGAGGTAAAAAGTTTCCGACGGTGCCTGGTTATGTGTTGACGGATGGATACAGCTGGATGTAGGATTTATTAGTTGAGTGATATGCGGTGCTTCCCATGTATCCCCAACACCAGATTGCATAACTGGAAAGCTTCGAGAATTAATAGGTGGGATTCAAGTAGCTCTTAGGTAATCTTCCAACGGGTGCATGATATGAGGTTGGGGTTCAACATCTAGTGGAGAGGCTATCATGGACGTTGTTCCACTAGGGGGTTGCACCTTAAAGGATCCTTGGCTATGCTGATCCGGGGATTGCAAGGCCCTTTGTAACACGTAACATGGGGCATTTAGCACGAACATGTGGGACGAAACCTCTATTATGTATTTGTTCCATCTGTACCTTGTTCTTTTGTTCTATCATTTTGTTCTCCCAAGTGGTTTCTCGACAAGTTGATGTATCATTAAGCTATGGAACTCATTCGTTCATTTTTTTCGGATGTTCATTGTGAAGACTACATGTTGCAAATATCTAGCCGTTTATTCAACTTATCTATCTTTTGCTTCAATGGCTAACGGTTGTCATTATCTTCAGGATGGCACCTAAGGAAGTTCCCAGCCAGAACCCTGAAGGTGAAGAAGAGCGTCCACCTTCCCCTCCTCCTCTGTCTGAGGCATGGAGAGCGATTATGCAGGCAACCAATCAAAACACCCAGATGCTCATGCAGATGATGCAGAGTTTCCAATCCAATCAAGCAAATCAAGGCAATCAAGGGAACCAAGGCCAAGGAAATCTGTTCATTCAACCTCACTTTGCGACTCTGAACCAATTCCTGGCAAATCAGCCCAAGTCTTTCAGTTACTGTGTTGATCCGCTAGATGCTGAAGATTGGATCACACACATCAAGAAGCATTTCGAGTGCAGTAACGTCAGACCTGAGGATCATGTCAAGTTTGCCGCTTTTCAACTCAAAGATCAACCTGTTGATTAGTGGCAACAGTACAAAGACTCCATAGCGGGTCGTGAGATCTCGTGGACTGACTTCTCCCGCGATTTTTATTCTCATCACATTCCTACCAGCGTCATTGAAGGCATGCGTGAGCAATTCCACAATCTGAAGCAAGGCACCATGTCTGTCTATCAATACAATGTCAAGTTCCAGAATCTTGCCTGTTATGCGAAGCAAGACATCCCCGATGCCAAGAGCAAAATCTACCAGTTCCGAGGTGGTCTGAAAGGTGAACTCCAACTTGCACTCACTCTGTTCGAGCCAGATGAATTTGATCAATTCTACAACTTGGCTCTCAAGCAAGAGGCAGCTGAGCTCAAATGTGAAGCTTCCAAGAAGAGGATAAGAGATGTTGTTCACTCCTCCTCTTCCTCTCAAGTGGTCGCCAAGCAGCAGAAGTTCTGGCTCCCGCCTCCTCCAGTGCTCCGTCCTCCGAGTCAGAACAAGCACTCAGGTGGTCGTGGATTTTCCCACCCACGCAACCCAACCAACCAGTCCATGTCTCAGTTCCAAGCTCAAAGACCAAGCGGTCCTTATCATCGACCACTTTCAGAAGTTACGTGCAACAAGTGTACTCAGAAGGGTCACTATGCTAACAAGTGTCCCAACCAAAGGCGCCTTCCGCCTCCTCCACCTGTCAGCAATGCTATTGTCAAGCACAATCCCAAGTCAGCAAGAGTGAACCTGATGAATGCAGCTCAAGCAGAGAATTCTTCTGATGTGATAATTGGTAATCTTCCAGTTAACTCTTTTCCTGCAAAAGTACTATTTGACTCAGGTGCATCACATTCTTTTATATCAAGACCTTTTGCATTATCACATGATATGCATTTCCAAGCTTTGCCTAGACCAATGTCCGTGCTTTCTCCGGGTTTGCTAATGAACTCTAAAAACTTCGTTCCGGATATATCTATTCATATGGGTGATTACAGTTTTCTGGTTTCCCCGGTTGTTCTCGGTAACTCGGATATTGATCTTATTCTTGGGATGGATTGGCTCTAAAAGCATGATGCTATTATTGATTGTGCAAACAAGGAGGTCAATCTAAATCATCCTTCTCAAGACGTGATTATCTTCGCAGCTCGAGATAACACAATCAGGCTATTCTCTCTCAATGACAAGGGCGATATTAATGCCATTTCCCAGATTCTGGTGGTTTGTGAATATGAGGATGTATTCCCTGAAGAGCTTACAGTCATGCCTCCCAACTGTCCAGTTGAATTCATCATTGAACTTGAACCTGGTACCGATCCAGCCTGTCGGCGTCCGTACAAGCTTTCTCCTAGAGAGTTGAAGGAGTTGAAGAAACAACTCGATGAGCAAGAACGAATGGGTCTGATCAGACCAAGTACTTCTCCTTGGGGTTGCGGTGTTCTTTTTGTCAAGAAGAAGGATGGTACAGAACGTTTGTGCGTGGATTACCGGCCATTGACCAAGAAGACAATAAAGAATAAGTACCCTCTCCCCAACATCAATGAATTGTTCGAGCAGCTCAAAGGAGCCAAGGTTTTCTGGAAGCTTGATCTCCGGATGGGCTACCATCAGATTCGTATACGTGAAGAGGATATTCCCAAGACCGCATTCAGGACGAGTTATGGCTCCTACGATTATACAGTCATGTCTTTCGGGCTTGCAAATGCTCCACCCCCTTTCTCTCGGATGATGCACTTCATATTCAACCCCTACACCAATGAATTCGTTCTCGTCTACCTTGATGATATCTTGGTATTCTCCAAGAATGAAGAAGACCACGCCAAGCACCTCCGTTTGGTTCTGGACAGGCTCCGTGAGCACCGTTTCTATGCGAAATTCTCCAAGTGTGAATTCTGGCTTGATAAAGTCCTCTATCTTGGCCATATTATCTCTGCGAAGGGCATTTCTGTTAACCCCAAGAAGGTTGAAGCTATTGTGAAGTGGGAACCTCCTCATAACGTCAAGCAACTCCGAAGTTTCCTCGGCCTCGCAAGCTATTGCAGAAGGTTCATTGCGAACTTCTCCAAGATTGCCAAGCCTCTTTCCAACCTGTTGCAGAAGAATGTCAAGTACTCGTGGAATCCTGATTTTGATGTGGCATTCAATACACTCAAAGAGAAGCTCACTTCTGCTCCGTTACTTACTCCTCCGGATGAGTCCAAGCCTTATGAAGTGTTCTGTGATGCTTCATTGCATGGTCTTGGCGGTGTTCTCATGCAAGAGAAGAAGATCGTGGCATACACTTCACGTCAGCTTAAACCAAATGAGAAGAATTATCCCACACATGATCTTGAGCAAGCAACAGTTGTTCATGCCTTGATCATGTGGAGACACCTTCTGTTGGGCAGAAAAGTGGACATCTTCACCGATCACAAGAGCCTGAAGTACATCTCCACCCAGCCAAACCTTAACCTCCGCCAGACTCGTTGGGTTGAAATAATTCAAGAGTACGATCCAGGCATTGAGTATACTCCTGGCAAGGCCAATGTCATTGCAGATGCCTTGAGCAGAAAGGCTTACTAGTCTCATCCTCAAACCGTTCCAACCTGGACTTTGTGAGTCATTCAAGAAGCTCAACCTCCAAGTTGTTCCGCAGGGTTTCTTGCCAACCTTCAAGTTGCTCCTACCTTGGAAGATCAAATCCGTGAGGCCCAACTGAGTGATGCTATGGTGTAGAAGGTGAAACATGGTATTGCTAAGGGTACTCCCAAGTACAAGTGCTATCGCATTGATGATAGAGACACTTTGTTCTTTGAGGACAGAATTGTGGTTCCCAAAGGTGATCTCAGGAAGCTCATAATGAACGAAGCACATGACTCACTCCTCTTGATACATCCAGGAAGCTACAAGATGTACCATGACCTCAAGCAATCCTATTGGTGGACTCGCATGAAAAGAGAAATTGTTCAATTCGTGAAGGAGTGTGATGTCTACAGAAGAGTGAAGGCAGAGCATCAACGACCAGCCGGACTCCTTCAACCTCTACTTATTCCCGAGTGGAAATTCGATCACATTGAGATGGATTACGTCACCAGCTTCCCCAAGTCCAAGCAAGGAAATGATGCTATCCTTGTGGTGATTGACAAGCTCACTAAAGTGGCTCATTTCCTTCCAGTCAAAGAATCCATCAACGCAGCACAACTGGCAGAGTTGTACACCTCTAGAATTGTCTCTTTGCATGGTATCCCTCAAGTAATCTCCTCAGATCGTAGAAGCTTGTTCACTTCCAAATTCTGGGATTCCTTCCAGTCAGCTATGGGTACCAAGATTCGCTTCAGCACATCTTTTCACCCTCAGACTAGTGGTCAAGTCGAAAAAGTGAACCAAATTCTCGAAGATATGCTCGGCGCATGTGTAATCTCCTTTGGTATAAAATGGGAAGATTGCCTTCCATTTGCCGAATTCTCCTACAACAACAGCTTCCAAGCAAGTGCAGGCAAAGCACCGTTTGAAATTCTCTATGGCAGAAAGTGCCGTACCCCTCTCAACTGGTCCGAGACTGGTGAACGTTAACTCCTTGGAAATGATTTGATCTCAGAAGCCGAAGAGATGTGCAAAGTCATACGTGAGAATCTCAAGGCCGCGCAATCACACAAAAAGAGCTACTATGACGGCAAACACTGAGACTTGGCTTTCGACATTGGAGATTATGTCTATCTCCGTGTTTCTCCCATGAAGGGCACTCAGAGGTTCGGTATCAAGGGCAAGCTTGCTCCAAGATACGTGGGTCCTTTCAAGATAATTGGCAAGAGAGGCGATCTAGCCTACCAACTTGCGCTTCCCTCCAACTTTGTAAATGTGCACAATGTGTTTCACGTGTCACAACTATGCAAGTGCTTCAAGACGCCTGAACGCACCATTCCTTTCGAAGAGATTGATCTTCAGCAAGACTTGTCCTATCGTGAGCACCCCATTGCTATCCTCGAAGAAACTGAGCGCAAGACCCGCAACAAGTCCATCAAATTCTTGAAAGTGAAGTGGTCACACCATACCAACTATGAAGCTACATGGGAACGAGAAGATCATCTCCGTTCTGAGTATCCCGCTTTCTTTCAGTCCTAGATCTCGGGACGAGATCTTTTCGTAGTGGAGGAGAGTTTGTAACACCCCAGATGTAAAACTTCCTTATATGGCAATATATACATTTACCATTTGGTCCTTATCCTTTCCTTGGGGGTTCTTTTCCATTATGCCTTATCATCTTATTGCATTGTCATGTTTTCATTATTGCATTATCATGCATATTGCTTCATTACCATCATTGCATCATGGTCACAGCATATGGCATTCCATCTTGTCATTGTGCATTTCTCATCCTTTTATGTCAAGCGAGTTTTCCTTGCTCATGTTGTGGTGGTTGATGCAAGGGCATGCTAATTCCACAAGCACTTAAAACTTCACCACCTCCCCTTCTCTCTTTTTCCCTTTCCTTATAATTTTGCAAGTGCCTTTCTCCCTTCTCCTTTAATGTTCATCTTCTCCCAACTTCTATGGCACCTTGTCCTAAGCCACTTTGCAAAACATCACCCTATTTTAAAATGATTTGGTCACGTTAAAAAATGACAGAAGTTTGATTCATATTCACACTTGTTTTATTATTCTACCTCTAAAAATGTCCAACTCATTTTTATAAAATAGGGCATAATTCGAGGAGCTAGGGGATATTTTATTTCTCCCTAATTCCTCTCCTATCTACCTGGGCTTTTCCTTTTGTTTTTCTGCCTAAAGAAAAAGAAAAAGAAAAGCAGCAGCAACAGTGTAGTAACCAGCCGCAGCCCGCAGACCAGCCTGGGCCTCGGCACCAGGCCGGCCCAGCTAGCCAACGCAGCGGCCCGCAGCCAGCCAGCCCGCACGTCCCTCTCGCCCTCTTTCACCCGCGCACCCACGCACCCCCCTCTGCGTCGCCTCCACGTGGCCAGGCCGGGCCCACGCGTCAGCGACCGCGGACGCACCCACACCCGCCTTTTCGTCCTCCTCACTCTCGCGCCATGGGGACCGCAAGCCCGAGCATGCCGTCGTGCATCCCCATCGCCCTAGCCCCTTTTAACCACTCTCTCCGTGTCCACCTGCTCCCTAGGGCTCCCCTCTTCCTCTCCCCGCCACCAGGTGAGCTCTACGCCACCAGATCTCCCACCTGCACCGTGTCCCGAACGCATCTGAGAGCACGGCCTCGTCATCGGCATGCTCCCCGTCCTCCTCTGCCTCGCCGACCGTATCCGTCGTCTTCACCGTCGTCGACTACGTCCGCGGCGTCCACTAAGAGGAGCTGAAGGCCCTGCCTTCTTCCTCTCCTTCCTTGTCTTCAACTCGGGTCGCCGCGGGCATTCATCCACCCTCGCCGTCGACTCCGTCCCCTTCACGGCAAGCCGAGCGTGTCATCACGTTCGTGGTGAGCTCACGAACCTCCCCATCCCCTTTCCCCCTTGATCTCTCGCTCTAGCTGCAAGTTCACTGTGCGCTCGAGCTCGCCCCGTCGGACCTCGTCTCTAGCGAGTGTTTTGACCTCCGTAGCCCGTCCTTGCATGGCCAGCATCTCCGTCGAGTCGCGTAGGTGTTGTTGCGTGTCCTAGCCGCGCCCCTAGGTTCTGTTTTTTCTTCGCCGCAGCTCATCGCCGCCACCTCTGATAGTTGTCGCCGTCGTCGACTCCGTCGTCGTCTAGTGCATCCAGTGGCACCCAGGAGCACGGGATCCCTTCATGGACTCATTGCGCACCTTCGCCATCCTGTTTGGTCGCCGGAGCAGCCCCGAATACTCGCCGTCGTCTCTGTTCGCCGGAGCGCAGTGGCTGGCTCCCCGCTCTGAATATATTTCAGGCGCAGCTCCCTCTCTCTATCATTCGTACGCAGGCAGCCCAGCTGGTTCACTCCTCGCTCTGTTAACTCAGCGACGCGGGTCGAATCCCCTCAGGGCCATGGAAAATGCCCATATTTTTACACGGCATCGCCCACTGACACCCAGGCCCCACACGTCATTCTCTGCACACACACACACACGCATTTCCACACCCCATGCTGCCACCTCACCACCTCCCTTGACCCACTGGTCATAGTCTGTGGTTAGCCCAGGCCGAGTCTGGGGAGTTTTTATTTTCTTTTATGTTTGTTTGTTTTTTTAATTATGTTTGCATTTTGAATTCATCATATCTTTTAAACTATGCATCTGTTCAAAATGTTTTATATATGAAAACTGCTTAGCTTTTAGCGTAGATTATTAATATGCAATTTTACTGCCATGTTAAAAACATTTAAAATGTTGTTTGAATATATTTTGTTAACAACATGTATAAATTTGTTTAATTCATAACTAAATAACTGTTGCTCCAAATTTGACAAACTTTATATGTAAATGGGGTGGAAAATGTGTAGATTAACATGGTGATGTTACTTTACATGTTTATCAACTCTAAAATATGGTTACCACAGATCTGATCTACATAGTATTATTTGCACATGGGAGTTTCCGGAATTGTTGTTTGTTCCTTCCGGCCCATTTAAAATGCTTGCATGATGTTGTTGGTCTTTAGTTGCATTCCTTACCATGCTAAGCAACTTTTAAACTTGTTTGGTGCTTGGATAGTTCACCTAGATATCTACATATGTGACTATGTTTGTTCTTGCTTTCTTTTGCATGATGTGTCCCCTTACATGAATTGTGTTCTTGCATAATGCCATGCCACATGTGCACTCATCATGTTCCTTGAGATGCATCATATCCTGTCCATGCACATATGCATAATGTGTTTGAGCATTGCATGGTGATTGATTGTTGTTCCGGTGTTTGTATTGTTGTGTTGGTTAGAGCCCGGTGATGATTCAGAGTTCGAGGTTCCTGTCGAGACTGAGTTTGAGGAGCAAGGTTACGATCCTTCAGTGGACTTAACAGGTAAGATGACCATTCCCCGATATCACCTCTATCTTTGCCTTTCTAGTTGTCTCGCTCTTTAGCTATGCCTCGATGCCTATTCATGTTTTGTCAGCCTCCTATGTTGCCATGAAACACTCTAACCGCCTTCCTAGCAAACCATTGTTTGGCTAAGTACGCTTTTGCTCAGCCCCTCTTATAGCGTTGTTAGTTGCAGGTGAAGTTTTGAAGATTGCTCCACCTTTGGACTTTTTTTATTGGGTTAACACAATACTTATCTTAATTAAATTAATGCACATATATATTGGTAATGGGTGGAAGGCTTGGCCTTCTGCTTGGTGTTTTGTTCCACTCATGCCATCTTAGAACCCGATAAATCGGTTTTGTGTTCCTTGATTTTGCGTTCCTAACACGGTTGGGGTTTATGGGCCCCCTTGATAATTCGCATTGCTTAAAGCTTTTCCAGCGAGACCCAACATTGGTACTACATTTGCCTAACAACTAAAAAACCTGCATAGGGAGTTATAAACCCGAGTTCTTAATCCACCCCCCGGGCCAGTGCTCCTCATG
>LR738714.1:348426751-348623821 GCA_902687465.1 Secale cereale
AAGCGACGACGCGGCGTGTCACGGCGTCGCATGCTGAGGTGAGTCTGTAACATGACTTGCCCCAATTATCTATCTTAGGGTGTGTGGGTGCATGTAGGGGCAGACAGAATAACCGCATTACGCCTATCAAACAAGCAGACTATCGCGTTAGCACGAGGCTGTAGCAGGCGACGACGCGGCGTGCCGCGGCGTCGCATGCGGAGGCGAGTCCGTAACATGACTTGCCCCCATTATCTTATCTTTGTAGGGGAAAAACCAGCACCGTACCGAGGGCATAGTTGTACTGACATATCTTCCATGTATGGACTTGCCCCCATTATCTATCTTAGGGTGTGTGGATGCGTGTGGAGGGCAACAGAACAACCGCACTTCACCTGTCAAACGAGCGCACTACCGCGTTAGTGCGAGGCCGAGCCGGGGGGGTTGGGACACCCCCTCCCCCATCACGGCGAGGCCGACCAGGACCGAGCCATAGTAGGCGACGATGCGGCATGCCGCGGTGTCGCATGCAGAGGCGAGTCCATAACATGACTTGCCCCCATTATCTTATCTTTTTTAGGGGGAAAACTAGCACCGCACCGAGGGGCATAGTTGTACTGACACATCTTCCTTGTATGGACTTGCCCCCGTTATCTTATCTTTTTAGGGGCTTATTTAGGGGGGAAACCAGGACCGCACTGACGGGCATAGTTGTACTAACACATCTTCCTTGTATGGACTTGCCCCTATTATCTGTCTTAGGGTGTGTGGGTGCGTGTGGGGAGGATAGAATAACCGCACTGCGCCTATCAAACGAGCGCACTACCGCGTTAGCGTGAGGCCGAGCCGGGGGGTAAGGGGGTCGGGACCCCCCTCCCCCCTCCCTCATCCCGGCGAGGCCGATCCAGGAAGGAGCCGTAGCATGAGACGACGCGGTGTGTCACGGCGTGGCATGCGGAGGCGAGTCTGAAACATGACTTGCCCCCATTATCTTATCTTTTTAGGGGGTTTTTAGGGGGAAAACCAGCACCGTTATGAAGTATTATTTCAACTGTACTTTTTTGATAATTATAATTGTACTGTTGTGAGTTATTATTTGTACTTTAGCCGTTTGTTTTCTCCTTCTATATTAATTTTTTTATTGTATTTAATTTTGGTATTATCTTTAGTAACTGCCGAGAGATAGTGGGCTTTGCCACGATTGTGGGCTTTAGCCGTTGGTTTTCCCCCACTTATCTTTTAACCTCCGCTCTTCCCCGTTCCGCTCTCCTCCCCTCCACAAATCGATTCCTTTTTGTTCCCCTCCTCTCCTCTTCTCGCATAGAAGCTGCTTCTCCTGTTTCACCGCGGGAGCGTCGGCCGGCGGGTTGAACTTCAGGGGTGGAGGTATGGGTGCTCTATTTGCTCCTTTTGCTCTGCCATTGACTCCCTTTGTGTCCCCTTATGTACAGATTTTCCCTGTATTTCTAAGTTATTTCTCTCGTGTTGTCTCAGGCTGGATTCGCTAGGGTTCCTTTGCTCTTGAACGAGCGGTTCTCGTCAGTGATACTGGATTCAATGGTGGATTTTGTGTTTGCTGGTAAGAGTTTTGCTTTGTATGGCGTGCTTCGTTTCTGAAATAGACAAGAGCCCTAATTTTTGTTCATGTGTCTTGCAGATCTGGTTCAGCGGTTTTTTGGTATGTAGATCTCAATGGGTACATCATCTAGTCCAGACAAGCTGAATGCAGGTAATCTTTCCTGCAATTCGGATGATGTTTTGTCAGTTCTGGTGCTTAATAGGTTTTTAGTTGTATAGGTGTTGTCGTATGGACTTTACAAGTTGTATGGATTTTGATTGTTGTTATTATTGCCCTAGAATGTGTGGTGTGTCTAGTTTTTAGGTTGCTGTGAACTGCAGACAGGTTGCAGTACTGATCACCATGTGTAGTTGGAACTGTTGTCCTGGCATTTGAATAGTTTGTAGGAGTCTGAGAAGAACTACTATGATGTTGAAAGAGTTGTCATTTTGAAGTTTGGAGTGCCAGTGGTGGGGTGATATGGTTTTATTGGGTGCACTTGTAGTCTTCATATAGTTGAACTGATTGCTTGTTCATGTACTTTTCTTTTTTTACCTTTTTTGCTGATTATGATGTTGTTGCAGATGTTGGAGTGTCGGTGCCTCCTGATTCTGACAAATCAGAACGCTTTCTAGATCTTGTGAATGTTATTTTTGAGATACCAAATCCTCTAGAAGAACTTGCGAGTGTTGCTGGTGTTTCCCTTATATTTGCTCTTTTTTAACAGCCTTGAATATATAAATATGTTTAGTTACATCAGTTGTTCCTTTTGTTTGTGTCTGATGCTATGCGACTTATTTATCTTGTCTCTTGAATGTTAATTGTGTTTTAATTTTATATTTGTGTGCCTATGTTATTAGCTTATGGAGTTAATGACAGCCATGCTGCTACTGAGGACATTGGTGATGTTGTCAAATATATTAACGATGGAATGTATTCTCCTAACTTTGATGATGGTGATGGGAGCTTGCTGATGTCTGTTACTCAGTCATAGAGTGTTGATGGCACTGAGCCTGTTAATCGGGCTGAGGATGTTCCTATGCAGTCACGGCTCGAGGATGAAAGGATAAGAAATAAGAAGCATGATATTCAGAGGAGAAAGGAGTTGGAACGGCGTCAAAAGGTTGCTTGCGTGCAACGAAGCGATGATGATGTTGCTCAAGCTCCTAAAGGTGTAGGTGATGAAGGTGGCAATGTGGCCTTTTCAATTGTTGATGCAGGATCTCATGGAACTGACATGCGTGTGAAGACAAGCCTGTTGCAGACTCGTTTGACGCAAGTGTTTACTCGTGATGTAGTTAAGGCGAAGAAAGCCGTTTTGAAGAGGAAGATGTCAGATCCAAATGATGATGGCACACAGAGGCGTAGCCCACGTGTGAAAGCTGGTTCCCAACCCGGTAATAGCAAAGCTGGTGGAGATAGTGTTGCTGTGAAGATTGGTCCAGGCACACTTGGTGGCTACCCTGTTCATCGGAGTCCACAAGTTTTGACCAATAACAAGCCTTCTTCGTCTCCTCTTCCAGAGCGCTCTTTGTTGAAGGAAAATAAGAAGCGTAAAGTTCCTCCTGCGAAGGTGAAAAAAGGTGTGAAGAAGCGTGTTCATGACGAAGTTGAAGATCCTGTATCTGAAGAAGATGATATCGAAGTTGATTCTGAAGATGAACATGCAGTGGTACGTGTTTGTACTGTATGTGACTTACTAGTCGTACTTGCAATGATTTAATTGTGTCTGGGTTTGGTACACTGGCCAGGTTAGGGCTAGCCATTGTTTGCATCAATTGGGAGGTGGTACTGATGTTGTTTTAAGAGTTGAACTTGTGCAATCTTTATTTTTTTTCTTGCCTTCATATGTTTGTTTTGTTTTTTATATTCATTTAATTAAGTTGTGCCTTCTTTATTTTCATTTTTACAGCCTGTTAGTGTTATGGGTCCGGTTAAGCCGGTGAGAGGTAATGCCGGAAAAGTTTCTTTGCACAAAGGCGACCTACAGCGATTGAATTTAACTGTGCAATGTTCGTTGGGAGAGATTGGTGCTTGTGCTAAATTGCTTGAGAGTTGCGATGTGGCTAGGGTTCATGCAGCTGGTTTTGGTTCTATCTTCAAGTGGAAGGTGAAGTCTAACATTTCCCGCCCTCTGATGGGAGTTCTGTACCTGAAGATAGATCTTGATACGATGACTCTTGACATGGGTGAGGCTAATAAGAAGCTTCACATCACTAGCGGTGGTATACAACAATTATTTGGGTTCCCTCGTGGTGGTCGTTCTGCACCAAGGTCATCAGAGGAAAGCTAAGATGACGCTCTGATGAAGTTAAGATCAGAACTTGACATTAGCAGGAACAGAGATATCAAGACAAAGGATTTGAGGGACAGACTCAAGGTGCTTGTCAAGGATCCTAGCAAAGATGATCTTGATCTCAAAGTGTTCTTCATTATTGTGTTTATGAAGGTTGTGTTGCCTGGTGCCTCCCCTCGTGTTTCCAGGGAGGCAGCAATGTTTGAGGATCTCGTCATTGAGGACATGGCTGGCATGGATTATTGCCAGCTGATGGTTGATGAGCTTAGAAGGGTTGTTGTCAGGTACCAAGATGGTGTTACCCTTGGGAAGGCAATCACAGGCTGTGTTATAGGGCTTGTGCTAATGTACCTTGACTACATTATCCGTGGCAAGACTCTGAAACCTGACATGCGAGTCCCCCGCATATGTTTCATGGATCCTAACATGCTTTCTGATTTTGCTAATGCAGATTTGATAAAAAAAGGCAATGCAGATCCAAAGACTTGGGTGTTTGGAAAGCTTCCGGTGAATTGTATTTCTGTCGTGTCTTGCAGACCTTTTTTATTTAGGTATAGCTATTTTTTATGGAGTGAACATGTGTACTGCAGAGTTACATGTGTAGAATTTGTCATTTCTTAAGCTTTTTGAGGTTCAGGTACGATTTTCAGTACTGTTGTGTCATGTGTGTTTGAAATGAATCTCTTGTTCAACTGACATGTTTGTAAATACTAACAATTGGCACTGATAGTGAAAGATTGTTAGTGTTGCTGATTTAAATCTGTTAATATAATGTTTTATTTTTTCCTATGTGTTGCACTGATTAATTAACTCTTTTCCCCTTGTTTGTAGTGGAAAACTCAAGAGGAGGTTGTCTTTTTCTGAGTGTATAAACGGCCAGTCCTGGAGATGCCGTCGTCTCAGGTTCCCAAGATTTTATCTCTGCACGATGAGTTGAGAGATGGCCGTGGTGTTGAGGCTGCTGGTTATGTTCCCCCTAGCCCTAGTAATGCTAGTACTTCACAGAGGAAAGGTTTTGGTATTGATGTAGCTATTTCTGCGTTGGAGCGCGCTGAGCATATTTTTAGTAATGTTTGTTCTGAGCTGCAAAAGGTCCCAACTACATTGGAGCGTCTGAGATCTATTAATGGTATCCTTCCTGAAGGTCATCAATTTAATGCTGAGGAAGAAGTGGACGATATTGAGATGGAGAGAATTTTAATTAGTGATATGCGTGATGGTGCTGCTCAACTAATTCAGAGCTCGGTTCGTGTGTTGAACAACATGAAGCATTTCAAAACTATGCAAGACTGTCGCTGCAAGCCATATGAAGAAAGTGTTAATGTTGTTATCGGGCAGATTGAGCAGGATGAGGCTGCTGCCACCGACAGGAGGGTTGGTGATGGTACTGAGGCTAATGTTTCTGATCACCATACGGATGATGTTGTCTTAGAGCCCCCTGTTGTTAATGTGAGTCAGTCCTTGATGTTTGCAATTTTTACTATGCTGTTCTGCTGTCAGTATTGTAGTTGAACTTTCTCATCTTCATCTGTTTATTAATTTTTCTTTCATGCACGAGACCAATCATAATGTTGAGGTTGTTGTTGACTGTGGACTTAATGACCCATCTACTGATAAGTGCACGGTTATTTTTATTTTTATTGTGTTTATATATATTATTGAATTGTCAAGCGCACCAATGTGCACATTTTTCTATCCCACACCGTTAATAGTTTGTAGGTGATACCTACCTTTCTGTTAGTGTGGTTTAATTCCTTGTGTTTATTGTTGCTAATAATAGCATTGTTTTTTTGCTTACTATGAATCGGGGTCTCGTTGTTGGCGATGAGCCTTGTTCGACCATTGGTGATGTTCCTTTGAGTGGTAGTAGCAGCAAGATCGGTGATGTGGCTGTGAATGTTGTTAAGGTTTGTTTTTCTGTGCTTGTATTAATTTTATATGCAGTTTTCTCTGTTGTTTCTTTGTAGCTGTAATAGTTAGCCTGCGCACCTCTTGCTAGCTTTTTTGATTGTTAGTTTTGCTCATATTATTCACTTTTTGAATTTTATTTTTTTAGATGACTGATGTTGAGCATGAGGCTGCCGTTGTGTTGGAGATGATGCTTGTGGTGTTCCATTGAGAAGTGGTCGCGATGTTGGTAGCGAAGTTTTTGATGAGGATGTTGGTGCTGCCAGCATACTTGATGCCAAATCATCTGGTGTTGGTATTACTGGGACTGAAAATCTTTCTTATTGTGAAAATTTGCCGCCGGAAAATTTGCCGCCTAGAGGGCTTGATTATGGTGATGCATTGCAAGATGCCTCTAGCCTGGAGGAGGTGCCATCTGAGGATGATGATTTACTTCTGTCGATTTCTTCTGGCCCGTTAACGTAGGAGGCGCTCCTGTCATCCCAGGATTTTCTTTCTTCAGACCCTGAAAGTGCAGCCATATTGTTGTCCTCACAAGATCTTCCATCGTCAAACCCTGAAACTGGAGGCATATTAGTGTCATCACGAACTCCCGTCATCAAACGCTGATAGTGCAGGTAAGGACTTGTAAATGAGGCTTACTTATCATTTATGGCATTTTGGACATGTTCACTTGTAGTGCTTGAACTTGTTCTTTTTCCTCTTTTTTTCTACAAGCAGAAGGTGCTAATGTTGTTAAGGTTGATTTGTTTTTCTTCGTTGTTACGAGGTTGCGCACGAACCGTGGGAAACGGTTAGTTTGGGATTTTGCTCGTCTCATTTTCGTCTCTTTTACTTTCTCTCATATGACTATTGTTGTTATTGTAGTAGTTTTAATTCATGTTATATTTTATGTTTTCCTAGTGACAAGCCAATGTTTCAAAATAGCGAATGTGATGCCAGTGTTGGTTGTCTTGCTAAAGTGTTTGTCCCCACTAGCACGCTCAACTCAGACAGTTCTGACGTTGTTTTATATTCTCTATGTCAGAAGTATCGAGACACTGACAAGTTGATAGTTCCCAGATGGGTGACGGTCAGCATTTTGCTTTGTAGATGAGATGATAAGTTATTTTGGCAATTCTCTAACTATTATTGTTCTTTTTGTACAACAGACCAAGATCCGTGATGTAAATATTGATGCCAATGTGCTTCAGTGGTTCACGAGATCAAGGACTGATGGTTTTGACCAAGTAGGTGAACTTGAACTTATTGTACTCATAAACTAGAACTGTCATGTTTTCTTGCAAGTTTGGGAGGTGGGAATGAACTTGAGTAGCTTGCTTTTTAATGCTTTCACTTATGAATGATGTGTACTTCTTCTTTTTTTAAGTTGCACTTATTGTTGCGAGGAAATTAAATTGATATGTTTGTTGCAAGTTTGGGCGGTGGATATAAATTTGAGTAGCATTTATTTTTTGTAGTGGGTTGCTTACTCAATTAGAACTCATTATTGTAGCGACCACGATCCGAATGGACCGAAGTCTCTGTGTTCTGTGTCATCCCTGGATCGGTAATGCTAACACACAGTACTTGAAGGATTTATAACAGAGTGGCAATCACACACTTAATACATCGAATGTCTCCAATGAGAACTTATTACAAAATCTATGGCTTAAGGCCATCTAACAAAATAACAGCGGAAGGCTTGGAAGATAAGTGAGTCCATCAACTCCAACGGCATAGCTGAGTGCATGACAAACGACCTAGAACGTCTTATTCCTCGTCTGAAAAGTCTGCAACGTAATATGTTGCAGCCCAAAAACGGGTCAGCACATTGAATATGCTGGCAAGATAACACAGAAGATGCAAGTAACAGAATAAAGGCTATACTACATGCATATTTGGTCGGTGGAGGCTCTAAGGGTAAAGTTTTTGCGTAAAGCCAATTTTTCCCTACAACAAAGGAATAAATTTTATTTTAACTATCATGTAGGTTGAAAATCATTGAGAAGGTACCTCCAACTCAATCCCAAATTAAAAGTTCATCATTAACCCAACAAATTAAATTATAGAGTGATGAGATCAACCAATAATTCAAGTACCAGATACTCAAGATGTCCATAACCGGGGACACGGCTAATCATGATCAGATTGTACACTCTGCAGAGGTTTGTGCACTTTTCCCATAAGACTCGATCTCCTCCATTGGATTTCTCGCACTACATGGTGTTTGAGAAACGGATGACCGAGACACAGTCTTTCGGAAGTATTTACTCTTTACCCCGGGTGGACCGGTACACCTACTTACCCCTACATCTGCTAGTCCACCACTGAAAGAGCTCACACAACTTACTCATACTATGCCAGAGCCCATAATGGCATTGTGGCTGCACACGGAAGTTTCTAGCATGAATACTTTTATGATCCCTTTGAGCCTTGGTGGCATTCCATAGGAAAAATCACACGGTACCCCGGGATTTCCTAGGACAACACTGGATTCTCCAGGTGCCCTGCAACCAATCCACCCAGATGTGTATTCAAGTAGCCACCTTAAGTTGAATCCTTAATTAACAACTCACATTTGTCATGGATTTCACTCAAACCCAAACCACGTCTACGAGCATAGCATAGCAACCTAAGCAAACGTAGAAGTAACTCCCAAGGGTTTGAAAACAATGCAGGTAATAGGTTCTACCACAATCTACTTCCCATTCCAACAAATTAAGAGATCCTACTCATGCAATGTGTGAGGGTTTGATCTAATGCATAAAAAACTGGGTAATAAAAGGTATGATCAAAGTGTTACTTGCCTTGCTGACGATTCGCAAAACCTAGAGACTCGTAGTAGCACGCTTCACAGTCCGGGTATTCTATCGCAAGCAAACAATAGCATACATAAGCAAACAAGCAATGGTGCACAAACAAAACTCCAAAAAGAAGAGATCCAACCAGAAAGTTCAACTTAAGAACTCCTGTTTGCAAAAGAATCAACTCGAAAGAAGCAACGAAACTCAAACAGAGAAAGAAACGAGCTCAGGTTACTAATTGATCTAAAGTCAAATTTTACAGTAGCCAAAACTTTCTCCAAGTTGGTTAAACGTAAAGAGGGCATCAAGACGAAGATCTGGGATTTTGAATCACCTGATTCCGACTCTCGAGCGAAAAGAAAAACGAAAAACAAGATCAGGGCAGAAATCCCGATCAGAATAATCGCGGATAAATACCCCGAAAAAGAAAACTGACGAACAGGCTAACGAACGAACGTTCGCTGTCCGCGGCTAACGGACGAAAAACGTTCGTTAAAACGAACGTACGGACGAGCGTCCGCTAAAAAGCTAAACCGAAGAAAAACCGAACCGATCTAATTAAAAAACGAATCTACGATTTACGAAAAACCGATCGGTTTCTAAAAAAACGATAACTACCTCGTAACGACGAACTCCGACGAGACGGCGGGTCCGGCGGCGGCGGTCGGCGGTGCGGCGGCTGCAGGGCGGCGGCGCGGCTGCGGTGGGACGGCGGCAAGCCTGCGGTGGGGCGACGGCAAGGCGGCGGCGCGGCGCAGGCGGCGGCTAGGGCGGGGCGCGGCTAGGGTTAGGTGGCGGCTAGGCTGGCTTGGGCCGGGGCGCTATATAAAGCCCGAAGTCCTGGGCCAATACGACTCTAAGTCGGTTGCCTCTTTTTTCTAAAGGAGTCCTCGCACAGAAAAACTAACGAAAGAAATACTAAACGGACTCCAAAAATCCCGAAATAAATTTTCACCGTCCTCTAATAATATTTAGGACAAAGTGAACATTTTTCCTAAATGCAATTTTGAAAAACGCACACTTTTCGTATGCAAATAAAATCGCAAATAAATCCAGAAAAATACCAAAAGTGATTTTTACATTTTTCCTCCAATATTTCTGTCATTTTGGAGAAGTCATATTATCTCCGCTCATATATTGTATTTAGAAATATTTTTAGGAGAGAAAAATAATTAGAATCACACTGTCCTCGTACCGATATTCGAGCGAGCTCAAATACGAAAACGGTAAAATTCCCAACTCTCTCCGTAGGTCCTTGAGTTGCTTAGAATTTCGAGGAACGCCACAACTAAAATGCAAAGAGCATGCAATGCAGTATGATCTATGTATAACATTCCAAATTGAAAATTTGGGATGTTACAAACCTACCCCTCTTAGAATGAATCTCGCCCTCGAGATTCGACTTGGCTAGAGAACAGGTGTGGGTGGTCCTTGCGTAGATCATCTTCTCGTTCCCAGGTGGCTTCTTCCTCGGTGTGGTGACTCCATTGAACTTGGCAAAACTTGGTAACCTTACTATGGGTAACTCTGCTCGAAAATTCGAGGATCTTAACAGGCTTCTCCTTGTAGGTCAGATCACTGTCCAACTGAATTGCTTCTAGGGGTAATGTGTCTCTAAGTGGTATATCGGCCATCTCCGCATGGCACTTCTTAAGCTGCAAAACGTGAAACACGTCGTGCACTCCTGACAATCCTTCGGGTAATTCCAACTTATAGGCAACCTCTCCCGCGCGTTACAAAACACAGTAAGGTCCCACAAATCTCGGGGCTAGCTTTCCTTTAACTCCGAAACGTTTAACTCCTCGCAGAGGCGATACTCTCAAGTATGCTCTGTCGCCGATCTCATAGGCTATCTCCTTGCGCTTCGAGTCTGCATAACTCTTCTGCCTGGACTGGGCTACCTTCAATCTATCTCGAATCAACTTCACCTTCTCCTCAGACTCTTTGATCAAGTCTGGTCCAAACAACTATCGGTCTCCAACTTCATCCCACATTAACGGTGTTCGGCATCTCCTTCCATACAATGCCTCGAACGATGCCATCTTCAAACTGACCTAATAACTGTTGTTGTATGAGAACTCCACGTAGGGCAAATTATCATCCCAACTAGATCCATAATCTAACGCACAGGCTCTCAACATGTCCTCCAGGATCTAGTTGACTCTCTCGGTCGGTCCATCGGTCTGCGGATGGAAGGCGGTGATGAATTCCAGCCTCGTTCCCAAAGTTTGGTGTAGCTGATGCCAAAACTTTGAGGTAAACTGTGTTCCTCTATCTGATACAATGGTCCTCGGAACTCCGTGCAGACATACGATCCTGGTCATGTATATCCTGGTCAACGTCGCACTGGTATATGTGGTTTTCATGGGGATAAAATGGGCTACCTTCGTCAGTCGGTCCACTACTACCCAGATCGAGTCATATCCTGCTTTGGTCCTGCGCAATCCGGTGATAAAATCCATGCCAAGCTTCTCCCACTTGCATTCGGGTATCGGCATAGGTTGTAGCAATCCTGCTGGCTTCTGATGTTCTGCTTTTACTCTTTGGCATACATAGCAATATAGCATACTACTACATACTCGGAAATTTCCTTCTTCATTCCCGTCCACCAGAAACATTCCTTCAAATCCAAATACATCTTGGTGTTTCCAGGGTGTATCGAGTACGGCGAATCATGTGCTTCCTGCAGTATCAACTTCCTGATCTCCGGGTCGTTGGGCACATAGATTCGATCCTCAAACCACAAGGTGTCGTGTTCGTCCTCACGAAATCCCTTGGCTTTTCCTTCACTCATCCTTCTCCTTATCTCTGCAATTTCCTTATCATCCTTCTGGGCTTCACGTATCTTTCCCAGCAATGTCGACTGAACTTCCAATGTTGCAACGAAACCTCTAGGAACTATCTCCAAACGAAGCTCCCTGAGATGTTCTGCTAACTCCTACGGCAATCCCCCTTTTACTAGGGTATTGGCATAACTCTTCTGGCTCAAAGCGTCTGCCACGACGTTGGCCTTTCCTGGATGATAGTGCAGCTTCATATCGTAATCCTTTATAAGCTCCAACCATCTCCTCTTTCTGAGGTTCAGCTCCTTCTGTGTGAAAATGTACTTCAAACTCTTGTGATCCGTGTACACATCACAACGATTTCCAATAAGGTAATGTCTCCAGGTTTTCAGTGCGTGCACTATAGCTGCTAACTCCAGATCGTGCGTCGCGTAATTCAACTCGTGCGGTCGCAGTTGATGGGATGCATGGGAAACAACTCTTCCATCTTGCATAAGTACTCCTCCAAGTCCTAAGCGTGAAGTGTCGCAGTACACTTGGAAATCCTTGCGTATATCTGGCAATATCAGCACTGGGGCTGTCGTCAACTGTTTCTTCAACTCCTGGAAACTTTCTTCACATTCTTCAGTCCAATCAAACTTTGTCTCCTTCTTCAACAATGTTGTCATTGGCTTTGCAATCTTGGAGAAATTTTCTATGAACCTCCGGTAGTATCCCGCGAGTCCAAGAAAACTGCGGATTTCTCCAACTGAAGTGGGTGCCAACCACTCAGTGACTGCCTGCACTTTGACGGGGTCTATTGCTATACCTTCTCCCGATATAACATGCCCTAGGAATCCGACTTCCTTCAACCAAAACTCGCATTTGCTAAACTTGGCATACAACTGGTGTTCTCTGAGCTTCTCCAATACCAAATGCAAATGCTCTGCATGTTCTTCCTCATCCTTCAAGTATATCAGAATATCATCTATGAATACCACGACAAACTTATCCAAGAACTCCATAAACACCTTGTTCATCATACTCATGAAATAGGCAGGCGCGTTAGTCAATCCAAATGACATAGTCGTATACTCATACAGCCCGTACCGTGTGGTGAAGGCTGTCTTAGGTATATCCTTCTCTCGGATCTTCAATTGGTGGTATCCAGATCGTAGATCTATCTTGGAGAATACTTTCGCTCCCTAGAGTTGGTCGAACAAATCATTGATCATCGGCAGCGGGTACTTATTCTTAATAGTCACTTCATTCAGCGCACGATAATCAACGACCATTCTTAATTATCCATCCTTCTTATCGACCAAAACACTGGGGCTCCCCAAGGTGATGAACTTCGGCGAATGAAACCTTTCTCGAACAACTCCTTAATCTGCTTCTTGATCTCCTCCAGATCATTCGCTGGCATCCGATACGGTCTCTTAGATATTGGTCCAGTGCCAGGCAACAACTCAATCAAAAACACAATATCTCTATCCAGTGGCATGCCAGGTAACTCCTCTGGAAACACATCCGGATAATCCTTTACTACTGGCACTTCCTCCTGAACAACTCCCGTGAGAGAATGTACTTGAGTCCTTGTAGGCGAATGCCTAGATACATACTTAATCCTTTTTCCCTCCGGGGTGGTGAGCAAAATAGACTTACTGGCACAATCAATATTACCTCCATACTTCGATAGACAATCCATACCAAATATCACATCCAATCCTTGGGACTCCAGAACTATTAGGTCAGAGGGGAAAGTGTAGCGTCCTATGGTCAATGGCGTCTAAAAACATCCTTGGGGTGCCATATACTCTGCTCCTGGTGAACTTACTAACATGGGGGTCTTAAGGACTCGGGTGGACATCCTATGTCTATTTACGAATCCCCTTGAAATGTATCAATGCGATGCACCAGTATCGAAAAGAACTATTGCGGTAAATGTTTTAACCAAAAACTTACCGACAACAGCATCTGGTTGCTCTTCTACCTCCTCCACGGTCACGTGGTTCACTTGTCCTTTGTTGAACGGGTTGGGATTCTTCCCGGTGCTTCCATTGTCGTTCCCATTCTTAGCTTCAGGGCAGTCCGTGGCATAATGTCCATTCTTCCTGCACTTGAAACAAGTGATGTGGCTGAAATCCTTCTTAGCGGGTGTGGACGGGGTAGAGCGGCTCTGGTTACTACTTGCTCCGTTCCCATTTCCAATCTTAGGGCCATTGGGGAATTCCATGGTTATGGGCATATCCTCCCGAATTCGGAGTGAATCGGGGCTTCTGTTGGGCTCCAGAATTATTCCTTCCTTGTCCATACTTCCTCTTGCGGCTTTCAATCTGCTGGTGCTTCCCTTCAATCATAAGAGCTTTATCTACCAACTCCTGGTAGTTGTTGAAAGTTGCCACCATCAACTGTACGCTCATCTCATCATTCAGCCCTTCCATAAATCTCTGCTGCTTAGCGGCATCTGTGGCCACATCATCTGGGGCATAACGAGATAGGGTCCTAAACTCATCCATGTATTGTGCCACTGTACGGTTTCCTTGGCGCAAGTTGCGAAACTCCCGCCTCTTCATGCTCATAGCTCCAGTTGAGACATGGGCAGTACGGAAAGCATGCTGAAACTGCTACCAAGTAACATTGGCTATGGGGAAAGTGGATGTGTAGTTCTCCGTGAAGGAAATATGCCCTAGAGGCAATAATAAAATTGTTATTTATATTTCCTTATATCATGATAAATGTTTATTATTCATGCTAGAATTGTATTAACCGGAAACTTAGTACATGTGTGAATACATAGACAA
Source organism: Secale cereale (assembly GCA_902687465.1). Taxonomy (NCBI): domain Eukaryota; kingdom Viridiplantae; phylum Streptophyta; class Magnoliopsida; order Poales; family Poaceae; genus Secale; species Secale cereale. Next base: position 348,440,845 of record LR738714.1, read on the forward strand.
AACAGAGTGTCCCTAGTATGCCTCTACTAGACTAGCTCATTGATCAAAGATGGTTATGTTTCCTAACCATAGACATGAGTTTTCATTTGATCAACAGGGTCACATCATTAGGAGAATGATGTGATGGACAAGACCCATTCGTTAGCTTAGCACTATGATCATTTAGTTTTACTGCTATTGCTTTCTTCATGACTTATACATGTTCCTATGACTATGAGATTATGCAACTCCCGAATACCGTAGGAACACCTTGTGTGCTATCAAACATCACAACGTAACTGGGTGATCATAAAGATGCTCTACAGGTGTCTCCGAAAGTGTTCGTGGTGTTGGCATAGATCAAGACTAGGATTTGTCACTCCGAGTGTCGGAGAGGTATCTCTGGGCCCTCTCGGTAATGCACATCATAATAAGGCTTGCAAGCAAAAGACTAATGAGTTAGTCACGAGATGATGTATTACGGAACAAGTAAAGAGACTTGCCGGTAACGAGATTGAACTAGGTATAGAGATACCGACGATCGAATCTCGGGCAAGTAACATACCAATGACAAAAGGAACAACATATGTTGTTATGCGGTTTGACGGATAAAGATCTTCGTAGAATATGTAGGAGCCAATATGAGCATCCAGGTTCCGCTATTGGTTATTGACAGGAGATGAGTCTCGGTCATGTCTACATAGTTCTCGAACCCGTAGGGTCCGCACGCTTAACGTTTGATGACGATTGGTATTATGAGTTTATGAGTTTTGATGTACCGAAGGAGTTCGGATTCCCGGATGAGACCGGGGACATGACGAGGAGTCTCGAAATGGTCGAGACATAAAGATCGATATATTGGACGACTATATTCAGACATCGGAAAGGTTCCGAGTGATTCGGGTATTTTTGGAGTATATGGGCCTTATTGGGCCATATGGGAATAGAGGAGAAAGGCCAAAAGGAAGGAGGCGCGCGCCCCCACTCTGATCCGAATTGGACAAGGGGTGCAGCCCCCTTTTCCTTCTCCCTCTCCACCTCTTTCCTTCTCTCCTACTCCGGAAAGGAAAGGGGATTCCTACTAGGACTTGGGAGTCCTAGTAGGACTCCCCACACTTGGCGCGCCCCCTCTAGGGCCGGCCTCTTCTTTGCTCCTTTATATATGGGGGCAGGGGGCACCATAGGACACACAAGTTGAATTGTTCTAGTCGTGTGCGGTTCCCCCCTCCACAGAAACACACCTCGGTCATACCGTCGCAGTGCTTAGGCGAAGCCCTGCGCCGGTAGATACATCATATCCATCACCACGCCGTCGTGCTGATGAAACTCTCCCGTGAAGCTCAACTGGATCAAGAGCTCGTGGGACGTCATCAAGTTGAACATGTGCTGAACGCGGAGGTGCCGTACGTTCGGTGCTTGATTGGTTGGATCGTGAAGAAGTTCGACTACATCAACCGCGTCACTTGACGCTTCCGCTTCCGGTCTACGAGGGTATGTAGACACACTCTTCCCTCTCGTTGCTATGCATCTGGTAGATAGATCTTGCGTGATCATAGGAAAATTTTAAAATACTACGTTTCCCAACAGTGGCATCAGATCCAGGTCTATGCGTAGATGATATGCACGAGTAGAACACAATGAGTTGTGGGCGATACTAGTCATACTGCTTACCAGCATGTCATACTTTGCTTCGGAGGTATTGTGAGATGAAGCGGCTCGGACCGACATTACGCGTACGCTTACGCGAGACTGGTTTCACCGTTATAAGCACTCGTTGCTTAAAGGTGACTGGCGGGTGTCTGTCTCTCTCACTTTAGCTGAATCAAGTGTGGCTACGCCCGGTCCTTGTGAAGGTTAAAACAGCACATACTTGACGAAACATCGTTGTGGTTTTTGTATGCGTAGGTAAGAACGGTTCTTGCTAAGCCTGTAGCAGCCACGTAAAACTTGCAATAACAAAGTAGAGGACGTCTAACTTGTTTTTGGAGGGCATGTTGTGATATGATATGGTCAAGACATGACGAGTTATACGATTTTGTATGAGATGATCATGTTTCGTAATGTTATCGGCAACTGGCAGGAGCCATATGGTTGTCGCTTTATTGTATGAAATGCAATCGCCATGTAATTGCTTTACTTTATCACTAAGCGGTAGCGATAGTCGTAGAAGCAATAGTTGGCAAGACGACAACGATGCTACGATGGAGATCAAGGTGTCGCGCCGGTGACGAAGGTGATCATGATGGTGCTTTGGAGATGGAGATCAAAAGCACAAGATGATGATGGCCATATCATGTCACATATTTTGATTGCATGTGATGTTTATCTTATTATGCTTCTTATTTTGCTTAGTTCGACGGTAGCATTATAAGATGATCCCTTACTAAATTTCAAGGTATAGGTGTTCTCCCTGAGTATGCACCGTTGCGAAAGTTCGTCGTGCCGAGACACCACGTGATGATCGGGTGTGATAAGCTCTACGTTCAAATACAACGGGTGTAAGCCAGTTTTGCACATGCAGAATACTCGGGTTAAACTTGACGAGCCTAGCATATGCAGATATGTCCTCGGAACACTGGAGACCGAAAGGTCGAGCGTGAATCATATAGTAGATATGATCAACATAAGATGTTCACCATTGAAACTACTCCATCTCACGTGATGATCGGACATGGTTTAGTTGATTTGGATCATGTGATCATTTAGATGACTAGAGGGATGCCTATCTAAGTGGGAGTTCTTAAGTAATATGATTAAATTGAACTTTAATTTATCATGAACTTAGTCCTCGTAGTATTAGCATATCTATGTTGTAGATCAATAGCTCACGATGTTGCTCCCCGTTTATTTTTTATATGTTCCTAGAGAAAACTAAGTTGAAAGATGTTAGTAGCAATGATGCGGAATTGTTCCGTGATCTAAGGATTATCCTCATTGCTGCACAGAGAATTATGTCCTTGATGCACCGCTAGGTGACAGACCTATTGCAGGAGCATATGTAGACGTTATGAACGTTTTGACAAAAGCTCGGTATGATGACTACTTGATAGTTTAAGTGCACCATGCTTTACGGCTTTAAACCGGGACTTCAAAAACGTTTTGAACGCCACGGAGCATATAAGATGTTCCAAGAGTTGAAATTAGTATTTCATACTCATGCCCGTGTCGAGAGGTATAAGACTTCTGACAGTACTTTGCCTACAAGATGGAGGAGAATAGCTCAACCAGTGAGCATGTGCTCAGATTGTCTGGGTACTACAATTACTTGAATAAAGTGGGAGTTAATCTTCCAGATAAGATAGTAATTGACAAAGTTATCTAGTCACTATCACCAAGTTAGTAGAACTTCGTGATGAACTATAATATGCAAGGGATGACGAAAGGAATTCTTGAGCTCTTTGCGATGCTGAAGTCGGCGAAGGTAGAAATCATGAAAAAGCATCAAGTGTTGATGGTTAACAAGACCACTTGTTTCAAGTAAAGGGCAAAGGGATAGAAGGGGAACTTCAAGAAGAATGAAAAGCAAGTTGTCACTCCCGTGAAGAAACCCAAAGCTAAAACTCAAGCCTGAAACTAAGTGCTTCTACTGCAAAGGAAATGGTCACTGGAAGTGGAACTGCCCTAGATACTTGGCGGATAAGAAGGATGGCAAAGTGAACAAAGGTATATTTTGATATACAGATTATTGATGTGTACTTTACTAGTGTTCATAGCAACCCCTGGGTATTTGATACCGGTTCAGTTGCTAAAATTAGTAACTCAAAACGAGAATTGCAGAATGAACAGAGACTAGTTAAAGGTGAAGTGACGATGTGTGTTGGAAGTGGTTCCAAGATTGATATGATCATCATCGCACACTCCCTATCCTTTCGGGATTAGTGTAAAACCTAAATAAATGTTATTTGGCATTTGCGTTGAGCATGAATATGATTTGATCATATTTGTTGCAATATGGTTATTCATTTAAAGTAATAGAATAATTGTTATTCTGTTTACATGAATAAAACATTCGATGGTCATACACCCAATGAAAATAGTTTGTTGGATCTCGATCGTGGTGATACACATATTCATAATATTGAAGCCAAAAGATGCAAGGTTAATAATGATAGTGCAACTTATTTGTGGCACTGCCGTTTAGGTCATAATGGTGTAAAGCGCATGAAGAAACTCCATAGTGATGGACTTTTGGAATCACTTGATTATGAATCACTTGGTGCTTGCGAACCATGCCTCATGGGCAAGATGACTAAAACTCCGTTCTCCGGAACAATGGAGCGAGCAACAGATTTGTTGGAGATCATACATACAGATGTATGTGGACCAATGAGTATTGAAGCTCGCGGCGGGTATCGTTATTTTCTGACCTTCACTGATGATTTGAGCAGATATGGGTATATCTACTTAATGAAGCACAAGTCTGAAACATTTGAAAAGTTCAAAGAATTTCAGAGTGAAGTGGAGAATCATCGTAACAAGAAAATAAGAGTTTCTACGATATGATCGTAGAGGTAAAATATTTGAGTTAGCGAGTTTGGCCTTTAGTAAAAACAATGTGAAATAGTTTCACTACTCACGCCACCTGGAACACCACAGTGTAATGGTGTGTCCGAACGTCATAACCGTACTTTATTAGATATGGTGCGATCGATGATGTCTCTTACCGAGCTACCACTATCGCTTTTGGGGTTATGCATTAGAGACAGCTACATTCACGTTAAATAGGGCACCATCTAAAACCGTGGAGATGACACCGTATGAACTATGGTTTGACGAGAAACCTAAGCTGTCATTTCTTTAAGTTTGGGACTGCGATGCTTATGTGAAAAAGTTTCAACATGATAAGCTCGAACCCAAATCGGAGAAGTAAATCTTCATAGGATACCCAAAAGAAACTGTTGGGTACACTTTCTATCACAGATCTAAAGGCAAGGTCTTTGTTGCTAAGAGTGGATCCTTTCTAGAGAAGGAGTTTCTCTCGAAAGAAGTGAGTGGGAGGAAAGTAGAACTTGATGAGGTAATTGTACCTTCTCTCGAATTGGAAAGTGGAACATCACAGAAACTAGTTCCAGTGATTCCTACACCAATTAGTGAAGAAGCTAATGATGATGATCAGGAAACTTCAGATCAAGTTTCTGCTGAACTTCGTAGATCAACCAGAGTTCGTTCCGCATCAGAGTGGTACGGCAACCCGGTTCTGGAAGTCATGTTACTTAACCATGATGAACCTACGAACTATGAGGAAACGATGATGAGCCCAGATTCCGTAAAATGGCTTGAGGCCATGAAATCTGAGATGGGATCCATGTATGAGAACAAAGTGTGGACTTTGGTTGACTTGCCCGATGATCGGCAAGCCATCAAATTAAATGGATCTTCAAGAGGAAGACTGATGCTAATGGTAATGTTACTGTTTACAAAGCTCGACTTGTTGCGAAAGTTTTTCAACAAGTTCAAGGAGTTGACTACGATGAGACTTTCTCACTCGTAGCGATGCTTAAGTCTGTCCGAATCATGTTAGCAATTGCCGCATTTTATGAAATCTGGCAAATGGATAACTAAACTACATTCTTTAATGGATTTATTAAAGAAGACTTGTATATGATGCAACCAAAAGGTTTTGTCAATCCTAAAGGTGCTAACAAAATGTGCAAGCTCCAGCGATCCATCTATGGACTGGTGCAAGCATCTCGGAGTTGGAATATACGCTTTGATAAGTTGATCAAAGCATATAGATTTATACAGACTTGCAGTGAAGCCTATATTTACAAGAAGTGAGTGGGAGCACTACAACCTTTCTGATAAGTATATGTGAATGACATATTGTCGATCGGAAATGATGTAGAATTTTCTGGAAAGCATAAAGGAGTGTTTGAAAGGAGTTTTTCAAAGAAAGACCTTGGTGAAGCTACTTACATATTGGGCATCAAGATCTATAGAGATAGATCAAGACGCTTGATAAGACTTTCGACGAGTACATACCTTGATAAGATTTTGAAGTAGTTCAAAATGGATCAGTCAAAGAAGGAGTTCTTGCGTGACTTGTAAGATGTGAAGTTGAGTAAGACTCAAAGCCAGACCACGGCAGAACAATATAGAGAGAATGAAAGTCATTCCCTATGCCTCAGCCATAGGTTCTATAAAGTATGCCATGCTGTGTACCAAACATGCTGTGTCCCTTGCCATGAGTTTGTCAAGGTGGTACAATAGTGATCCAAGAGTAGATCACTGTACAGCGGTCAAAATTATCCTTAGTAACTGGATGACTAAGGAAATGTTTCTCGATTATGGAGGTCATAAAGAGTTCGTCGTAAAGGGTTACGCCGATGCAAGCTTTGACACTAAATCCAGATGACTCTAGGTATCAATCTGGATGCGTATTGAAAGTGGGAGCAATTAGCTAGAGTTGCTCTATGCAGAGCATTGTAGACATAGAAATTTGTGAAATACATACGGATCTGAATGTGACAGACCCGTTGACTAAACTTCGCTCACAAGCAAAACATGATCACACCTTATTACTCTTGGGTATTAATCACATAGCGATGTGAACTAGATTATTGACTCTAGTAAACCCTTTGGGTGTTGGTCACATGGCGATGTGAACTATGGGTGTTATTCACATAACGATGTGAACTATCGGTATTAAATCACATGGCGATGTGAGCTAGATTATTGACTCTAGTGCAAGTGGGAGACTGAAGGAAATATGCCCTAGAGGCAATAATAAAGTTGTTATTTATATTTCCTTATATCATGATAAATGTTTATTATTTATGCTAGAATTGTATTAACCGGAAACTTAGTACATGTGTGAATACATAGACAAAACAGAGTGTCCCTAGTATGCCTCTACTAGACTAGCTCATTGATCAAAGATGGTTATGTTTCGTAACCATAGACATGAGTTGTCATTTGATCAACGGGATCACATCATTAGGAGAATGATGTGATGGACAAGACCCATCCGTTAGCTTAGCACTATGATCATTTAGTTTTACTGCTATTGCTTTCTTCGTGACTTATACATGTTCCTATGACTATGAGATTATGCAACTCCCGAATACCGTAGGAACACCTTGTGTGCTATCAAACGTCACAACGTAACTGGGTGATCATAAAGATGCTCTACAGGTGTCTCCGAAAGTGTTCATGGTGTTGGCATAGATCAAGACTAGGATTTGTCACTCCGAGTGTCGGAGAGGTATCTCTGGGCCCTCTCGGTAATGCACATCATAATAAGCCTTGCAAGCAAAAGACTAATGAGTTAGTCACGAGATGATGTATTACGGAACGAGTAAAGAGACTTGCCGGTAATGAGATTGAACTAGGTATAGAGATACCGACGATCGAATCTCGGTCAAGTAACATACCAATGACAAAAGGAACAACGTATGTTGTTATGCGGTTTGACCGATAAAGATCTTCGTAGAATATGTAGGAGCCAATATAAGCATCCAGGTTCCGCTATTGGTTATTAACCGGAGATGAGTCTTGGTCATGTCTACATAGTTCTCGAACCCGTAGGGTCCGCACGCTTAACGTTTGATGACGATTGGTATTGTGAGTTTATGAGTTTTGATGTACCGAAGGAGTTCGGAGTCCCGGATGAGACCGGGGACATGACGAGGAGTCTCGAAATGGTCGAGACGTAAAGATCGATATATTGGACGACTATATTCAGACATCGGAAAGGTTCCGAGTGATTCGGGTAATTTTCGGAGTATATGGGTCTTATTGGGCCATATGGGAATAGAGGAGAAAGGCCAAAAGGAAGGAGGCGCGCGCCCCCCCTCTGATCCGAATTGGACAAGGGGTGCAGCTCCCTTTTCCTTCTCCCTCTCCACCTCTTTCCTTCTCTCCTACTCCGGAGAGGAAAGGGGAATCCTACTAGGACTTGGGAGTCCTAGTAGGACTCCCCACACTTGGCGCGCCCCCTCTAGGGCCGGCCTCTTCCTTGCTCCTTTATATACGGGGGCAGGGGGCACCCTAGGACACACAAGTTGAATTGTTCTAGCCGTGTGCGGTGCCCCCTCCACAGAAACACACCTCGGTCATACCGTCGCAGTGCTTAGGCGAAGCCCTGCGCCGGTAGATACATCATATCCATCACCACGCCGTCGTGCTGACGAAACTCTCCCGTGAAGCTCAACTGGATCAAGAGCTCATGGGACGTCATCAAGCTGAACGTGTGCAGAATGCGGAGGTGCCGTATGTTCGGTGCTTGATCGGTTGGATCGCGAAGAAGTTTGACTACATCAACCGCGTCACTTGACGCTTCCGCTTCCGGTCTACGAGGGTACGTAGACACACTCTTCCCTCTCATTGCTATGCATCTGGTAGATAGATCTTGCATGATCGTAGGAAAATTTTAAAATACTACGTTCCCCAACACTCCCACCATGCTGCGGCTGGTCCAGACAACTGGTGTGCGGCAAATCGCACCTTCTCAGCATCCGAGCAATTGGCGGTGGTCAAATCCCTTCCAATCTTGCGTAGCCAGTCATCAGCCACTATTGGTTCGATGCTACTAGCAAACACGGGTGGTTGCAACCTTAAGAAACGTGTCAGGTTGTCCACGGGTGGTGGTGGTGGATTGTTGTTGTTGTTCTGGTTGTTCTGAGTGCTCTGGACAAGAAGTTGCATCAGGGTGTTCTGCTGCTGGATCAACTGAGTGAGCTCAGGGGGAAACTCAAATCCGGGCTCACGTCTTGGAGGCATCTGGTGGGTGTAGAGGGAAGAGATTAGAATAGAATTGAGGTCTAAGGGAAAATCACTACCCATATGCACATGAGGCAAACACAATCATATCACACCAATCAATTTCAAGCAAGATCTTACAAATCTAACTACCGTTACAAAAGTGCTCTAAAGCTAATATATGGGGGTAAACTACTAGTCATAGGGTGGTCATCTAAAAATAATGATCAGCGAATGATTCCATGATGTCTGCTCCAGCTTCATCTTCGTAGTATTCGTCTTTACTATCATCGGGTTCTGAATCCGTGTCATCGATGATAATGTAATTTTCAGGAGGAATTTCCTTGGGTTCTTCTTCCTCTTCTTCACCTCCTGGTGCTGGATCTCCCATGAATACTCCTAGCTTCCTTGTCAAATCATCCTTCTTCTCCACTAGTATCAACATCTCCTCCTCGTATCCGTCACGAGTAGACTTAAGTTCCTCTTCTAGCTCCAAATTCCTGTTTAGTGCCTTCTTCAACTCTATCATCCCAGTGCACATCTGGTGCTCCTATCGTCGAATGTGCTGGTTCAACTCCTGGATGAATGCTGCAATGGACCTATCCTTCCGGGTGCTGATCATATCCCAATTCTCATCTCGGCGTCCACAAATCTGGTAGATGGTGTCCTTCAGCTCCTGCTTGTAGACTTCTCCGATCCTTCCCATTGTGATGTGGGCGGCCATGCTCTTACCTAGACTCCAAGTTGGCGCATCAAAAGAAAACTCTATTGGCTCAGTGGATGGGGCAAAGGTTCTTTCGGGAATTTGAACTTGAACGCTCCATCGCTCCTCTTCCGGTAAAGTGGCGGTGTAGGTCCCGGTAAAGCTTGGTATTCCTATGTTCAGGTACCTATTGACTTCCTTCAAGTGTCGTCCAAATGGTGTGTCTTCATCCGGTTGAGTGAACTTGTTCCTTGGGTCCACCATCCTAAAGAAGTAGAAAATGGAGAGAAGTCAAAATGAGTAGAGTAGAGTGATCTAGGGTGTGTCTTAGTGGTCGTGTCCTACATTCAGCGTGTGCTCTGATACCATCTTTGTAGCGACCACGATCCAAATGGACCGAAGTCTCTGTGTTCTGTGTCATCCCTGGATCGGTAATGCTAACACACAGTACTTGAAGGATTTATAACAGAGTGGCAATCACACACTTAATACATCGAATGTCTCCAATGAGAACTTATTACAAAATCTATGGCTTAAGGCCATCTAACAAAATAACAGCGGAAGGCTTGGAAGATAAGTGAGTCCATCAACTCCAATGGCATAGCTGAGTGCATGACAAACGATCTAGAACGTCTTATTCCTCGTCTGAAAAGTCTGCAACGTAATATGTTGCAGCTCGAAAATGGGTCAGCACATGGAATATGCTGGCAAAATAACACAGAAGATGCAAGTAACAGAATAAAGGCTATACTACATGCATATTTGGCTGGTGGAGGATCTAAGGGTAAAGTTTTTGCGTAAAGCCAATTTTTCCCTACAACAAAGGAATAAATTTTATTTTAACTATCATGTAGGTTGAAAATCATTGAGAAGGTACCTCCAACTCAATCCCAAATTAAAAGTTCATCATTAACCCAACAAATTAAATTATAGAGTGATGAGATCAACCAATAATTCAAGTACCACATACTCAAGATGTCCATAACCGGGGAAACGGCTAATCATGATCAGATTGTACACTCTGCAGAGGTTTGTGCACTTTTCCCACAAGACTCGATCTCCTCTGATGGATTTCTCGCACTACATGGTGTTTGAGAAACGGATGACCGAGACACAGTCTTTCAGAAGTATTTACTCTTTACCCCGGGTGGACCGGTACACCTACTTTCCCCTACATCTGCTAGTCCACCACTGAAAGAGCTCACACAACTTACTCATACTATGCCAGAGCCCATAATGGCATGGTGGCTGCACACGGAAGTTTCTAGCATGAATAGTTTTATAATCCCTTTGAGCCTAGGTGGCATTCCATAGAAAAAATAACACGGAACCCCAGGATTTCCTAGGACAACACTGGATTCTCCAGGTGCCCTGCAACCAATCCACCCAGATGTGTATTCAAGTAGCCACCTTAAGTTGAATCCTTAATTAACAACTCACATATGTCATGGATTTCACTCAAACCCAAACCACGTCTACGAGCATAGCATAGCAACCTAAGCAAACGTAAAAGTAACTCCCAAGGGTTTGAAAATAATGCAGGTAATAGGTTCTACCACAATCTACTTCCCAGTCCCACAAATTAAGAGATCCTACTCATGCAATGTGTGAGGGTTTTATCTAATGCATAAAAACTGGGTAATAAAAGGTATGATCAAAGTGTTACTTGCCTTGCTGACGATTCGCAAAACCTAGAGACTCGTAGTAGCACGCTTCACAGTCCGGGTATTCTATCACAAGCAAACAATAGCATACATAAGCAAACAAGCAATGATGCACAAACAAAACTCCAAAAATAAGAGATCTAACCAGAAAGTTCAACTTAAGAACTCCGGTTTGCAAAAGAATCAACTTGAAAGAAGCAACAAAACTCAAACTGCGAAAGAAACGAGCTCCGGTTACTAATTGATCTAAAGTCAAATTTTACAGTAGCCAAAACTTTGTTCAAGTTGGTTAAACGTAAAGAGGGCATCGAGACGAAGATCTGGGATTTTGAATCACATGATTCCGACTCTCGAGCGAAAAAAAAAAACGAAAAACAAGATCAGGGCAGAAATCACGATCGGAATAATCGCGGATAAATACCCCGAAAAAGAAAACTGACGAATAGGCTAACGAACGAACGTTCACTGTCTGCGGCTAACGGACGAAAAGCGTTCGTTAAAATGAACGTACGGACGAGCGTCCGCTAAAAAGCTAAACCGAAGAAAAACCGAACCGATCTAACTAAGAAAAACGAATCTACGATTTACGAAAAACCGATCGGTTTCTAAAAAACGATAACTACCTCGTAACGACAAACTCCGGTGAGACGGAGGGTCCAGCGGCGGCGGTCCGGCGGTGCGGTGGCTGCGGGGCGGCGGCGAGGCGGCGGTGCGGCGAGGCGGCGGTGCGGCGGCGCGGGCGGCAGCTGGGGAGGGGTGCAGCTAGGGTTAGGCGGTGGCTGGGCTGGCTTGGGCCGGGGGCGCTATATAAAGCCCGAAGTCCTGGGCCAATACGACTCTAAGTCGGTTGCCTCTATTTTTTTTCTAAAAGAGTCCTGGCGCAGAAAAACTAACGAAAGAAATACTAAACGGACTCCAAAAATTCAGAAATAAATTGTCACCGTCCTCTAATAATATTTAGGACAAAGTGAACATTTTTCCCGGACCTAAATGAATTTTTGAAAAACGCGCATTTTTCCTATGCAAATAAAATCACAAATAAATCCAGAAAAATACCAAAAGTGATTTTAACATTTTTCCTCCAATATTTCTGTTATTTTGGAGAAGTCATATTATCTCCGCTCATATATTGTATTTAGAAATATTTTTAGGAGAGAAAAATAATTAGAATCACACTGTCCTCGTACCGGTATTCGAGCGAACTCAAATACGAAAACGGTAAAATTCCCAACTCTCTCCGTAGGTCCTTGAGTTGCTTAGAATTTCGAGGAACGCCACAACAAAAATGCAAAGAGCATGCAATGCAGTATGATCTATGTATAACATTCCAAATTGAAAATTTGGGATGTTACAATGATTATCTGATTTGTTTGTACATCTGAATTTCAATTTCCCTCTTATATTTTATTGTTTGGGGGCTAAATTTTTTGTTTCATTATGATTTGTTAAATTCATTTTTCCTGTGCGATTTTTTTATAGCTTATTTTCCCTACTTTTGATCCGCCGTCATTTGCGGCTGCCATGAAGCCTACAGAAGAATCTAGGCATTGGTGCTTGATTGTTCTGAATTTGAGGTTCCATCGTTTTGAGTGTCTTGATTCACTCCGCGATGAAACCTGGAGTGATGCAGTTACATAAGTACTATGGCAGATAACATAAAGAAGCTTTGGAGGGAGTCTAGCGTAGACAGGGCCAAACTGTTCTCGCCAGCGCATATTGATGGTTTCCCTTGCAAGTTTGTGCGGGTGCCGCAACATAAGAACACGTGAGTATCCGTTTTTAATGATTTTTATTAGTTGTTTTTGTTGCTGGTAGGATGGTGTTCCTGTATTTTCAAATTCGTGATGTGGCCTTTTTTGTTAACAGGCATGATTGTGGCTTCTTTATGCTAGAAAACTGTAAACCCTATCATTGTCGGGAGGATGGTGTTATTGAAATGTTGGATTACAGCCACGAAGACATTCTTGACATTAGAAATATGTTGTTGTATACCTGCGCAACTAGTTTGATGTTGACTTCCGGGGTTTGTTTGGCATCGAACCCTGTACGTATGCATGACCTTTATGCATCGAACCCTGTACTTATTGAATAGTAATGTCATGAATTATGTATTTGAACTTATGCTTGGTGCGCTCCTTCTTTTTTTATTTTGCAGGTGAGTGGCTGAATCTTGGTGAGCATGACTACATGATCTTTGGCATCCAGTTCTCGGAGCTCGAGCGTGTAGCTATTGATTTTCGCCAGGGGCGTTCTCCTGAAAAGACAAGCTTTGGTGTTATGAAGGGGCGGTTGGGAGCTCTGAAAGGTTCTACGGCTACTTGTGCAGAGAGCCCCTCTACACCCAAGAATCCCATTGTGGAATTGATAGACAGTGATGATGATGCGTTTGACAAGATTGCTGGCATGGGAAGAGTCACCATGAGCGCTGCTGCCAAGGGTTTATCCCGCCTTGCTGGAATAGTGGCCCATAGAGCTGGTGTTGCTAGGAAGGATCCTGCTTTGGATTTTGGCAATGTTACAAGCACGAAGCATGCACCCAGAGCTCCTATAAAGTTTTGCTCCCCTGTGCAGCAGCTTCACCCTCATAAATTCCCTCACCTGGACAAGGCTTGCAAGTTGTATAATATGTTGCTTAGTGATGAAGTACTTGAGAAGTATGTCAAGTGAGTATCTCTTATTATCTTTCCTCTTCTTTTCTTCTGTTGTTTCTAACTGCTAGATAAATATGATCTGAACTGTTCCTTTTTATACAACTTGAACTGCTATGAATTCCTTATCCTGCTTCCCCTATTTTTTGTTCTTGTGTGTGCTGCAGTAATGCATTCTCAATGATACCTGAGCCTGATGATAACGTAACTAGCTTCATTGGGAAACGCATTTGGGAAGTTTTTGCACCTGGGCAAATGATGGAAGGTGATCTAATGGACTTCCCCATTGATGGTTGGAAGCAAGATCCCGAGAGAAATGCTGATTTCGCATCTGGAAAAAGGGTATTGCTAAGTCCATATTTCATCACCGTAGTCAATCAGATCATTTGTTTCTGTTAAACAAGACTGCCTATTGTTTCACGAGTTTTAGTAATACTTTGCTTGTTGATCCTTTCCCCCTCTCTATTTCTTTTCGGCTTTTTGCAGGTTGTGCTTGACTGTATGTTTTACGGTGATGAACATAAATAGTTTAATGTGGAGAGTGCAGCAAGAGATTTCAAGAGCTATGTTAAAGATGAGGAAGACTTGCTCACTACCGACCTTGTGAGATCTACTAGCTGATTTTTGGTTTTATTTTTTTGTTGTGATGCTGGTTTTTATTTTGAATATTTAATATCTCTTTTTTGGTGATTTATTTTTAGATCATGATGCCTCTTTTCAAACCTACGGTTTTATCAAAGGATAGGAAAGTGAACCAATTTTCCTTATATGTCATGAATCAGTACCGAAGTAGTGTCGACATCCTTGACTCTTAAACTTATAATAAGAACCATCGTCCCTCGAAGAACACCTATCATAAAGACTGCCAGAAGATTGTGAGTGACATTTATTGTCTGTACTCGATTAATTTTTCCGCATCTTTGTTTCTGCTTTTCTGAGACCTGAAAATGTGTGGTTTCTTTTCTTTTTTTACAGATCTCTAGATTGGTCCATGTAATGAAGGATGTGTATGGCGATGCTCAGTACAATGCGAGCAAGCAGCCCAAATGGGAGGTTTTTGCAAAGAAACCAACATTTGTCAAGGTTCCACTTCAAGGGTCGAATGAATGTGGCCATTATACTCTAAAGTTTGCGGGGACCTATGATGGTGAAAAGATCGTTGAGAACATTCGAAATAATGACGTGGGTTCTAGTTGAGCTTTTCACTTTCTTTGTTTGGCTTATTGTGTATTCTTTTTTTTATGTGTCATGATTTTTGATAAAAAAAAATTATTGTTTTCCAGCCTCATATTGTTGATTGGAACATTGAGGATCTGTATAAAGTTGTGTTCAATCGGAATAACCAGTTTCTGGTGACAGAGCTTCCCAAGGAGGTTCAGGCTTTGGCTCCTGATGCATAGAAGAAATGGTCATCATTTGCGTAGTGAATGGGATAGTTGTGTGATATATCTCTTGAAAGCATTGTAGGCTTTGTTTGTAGTGGTTCGATATCTTGTCAACTACTATGTAATAACTGGTATATTTTGTGATGTGTTTAAGTGTGGCACAATGTTTAACGAACTTTTTTTCCATGATGATAGTGTTGTTGAATAGCTGTTTAACTTGTGTATGTTTCATCGGGAATTCATTTTGGTTAAGTTTTATTTGTTGAATTGAAGTATTATAAACTAGTTGAACTGAAAACACCTTTTTTCAAGTGCATTACGAGTTGTTGCTAAAAGTGAGATTTATTTTATTTTCATCTGTCCCTACCTAAGTTGGACCTTTATAGTTTATGTACGCTCTTTTCTTATACTTATTGTATAGTTCTGTGAGTACTGAATTGTAATCTCATTCAACGTAATTCTTTTAAAATCTGGTGTCACAATAGCACTTGTGGATCTACCGTGAGTGGGTGATGCTTCATTGTTATGTAGAACCGATGTCATATAATGTCTTAGAACTGAAGGTTTTTTTGGGATTGAAATTATTTATGACGAAGTTGCTGCGTGATCTCTAGCCATATTTTATTTAAGTATAAGAAATTTAGCAAAATTTGAGAGCCAAATTTTTGTTTGAACTTCTTGAATTTTAGTAGTTGAACTTCATAATAAAAGTTAAAGCACTGGCACTGGATTCAATTAGCTACATTTAACATATAGCCCTATTAAGTTCATAATTACTTGACTAGTCAATGTGGACTGATGCTTCTGTTGTTTGTTTTTGTGAATTTTTGTCCTTGGTTGAACTATAATCTATTTGGTTGAGTCTTGGCCTTCTTTCTCAAGGCATTAATTGGTATCATCATAGCACTTACCGAATAAATTAAGTTGTACTGAGATTTCAATTGTGCTAGTACTTTGATCGTTCTTATTTTTTGTGTTGTTTGAAACTAGTACCTCAGTGGTCAATGTGGGCTGATGCTTTTGTTGTCTTTCTTGTGATTTTTCTCCTTGGTCGAACTGATATCTTTTTTGATTTAGTTTTGGCCTTCTTTTTCTAGGCTGCAGTTCTTCTCAAGGCAATATTTGGTATCATCATAGTACTTGCCATATAGACTAAGTTGTACTGAGATTTCAATTGCACTAAGACTGTTATTCTTAGTGTGTCACTGTTTTAGGGAATGCGAACTGAAGAGTCACGTTCTTTTTTATTTTTGTAGGATGAATGTACTGTGTGTTCAAGTGTACCAGTACTTTCAATCCTAGCATGATAATGACTATGAAATACGTACTGATGGTTCTTTGCTTTTCCTATTGCAGTACTTAGTACTTTTCTAACTACTATTAGCATGATGTTGTTAGTACTGAATGTTGTCCTCGGCTGAAACTTAATCTTTTTACTGCTCTTTTGAAACTAAGAACTGAATTTTTAGTGTGATAGTACTACCGTATATGACTTTGTAGAATGGGTGGATGACGCTGGCTGCAACATCGGCCTAGGAGTCATACTTTTTCATGGTGGTCGGAACTTTCCACTTGCACTGCATGTCGATGAAGTTATTGGGGTTGATCTCCAAACTAGACCTATTCATCACCCGCTTGTCACCTCCAATGCTGAAACTGGCAAATGTGTACAATTTCTCCTCCTGCGGGAACTTTTTGAAGTGCTTGGGCATGCAAGGGGGAGACACATATTAAATATTAGTGTTCTTTTTTCAAGATTTAATTCTTTTGTTTTTTGGTTTACAAGTGATAATCCATGAGGTAGATGCTTATATAGTATAAGTCATGGATGAATATAGTTCAGAAACTAGTACACAAAGTTCTGAAATTAAATTCAACTACACCATGTCATTTTTCTTTTTTGGTATTTTAAGTGCTTCACCAAATGGTTCACCAAGTTCAAGAACCAATAACCAGAGTAAATGATCTATGTGCTGCTTCCTTAAAGTTTAGTTTCCTTTTTGTTGAATAAAAGACCTATACCAGTGCTTCACCAAGCTCTTAATTACTTCATTTTTTGCTACTGAAAATTACATCAGACCTGGTCAGAAACTACTTGTGTACATCAAGTTGAAAAACATCTTTTAATACATCAATTCTATGAACTATACTAGTGCATCAACATCAGAATCTATGCTAGTACATCAAGTTCAGAAATTAATTTAGTGAAACAATTTTCATATGCTAATCCAGTGCATCAGTTTCAGATGCTAATCTGGTGGAACAATCCACTTCACAATTTCAGAGATGCATGTAACTTGAGAAACATGTACTCGTTCATCCACTTCACAAACTATAGTAGTTCATCTAGTTGGGAAACAAGTTTAATGAAATTTTCAAGGAGTAGTACTAGTAGAACAGATGAATGAACAGTAGTATGGGTTACCATTTTGTGGCCACTGCGATGTGATACACCAAGCAGAGTTCCTCCACACACAACTACAGGACCGCTACCATCTAGGGAGGTTCATCTTCGCTGGTGTACTCCACATCAACTCTGATGAAGCTAGGATACAAGCCGCCGCCCATCCTGAGCCTGCTCATCACCTCGTCGGCCTTGTCTGGTTCGCTGGTGCAGATGATCTCCAGCGTCTCCTTTCCGTGGAGCTCAACCCCTTTGAGGGTTTTTGTGTACTCACGCTTCTCGTCGGGGACATGAACGTCGTCGAGGTTGCTGCTCTTGTCGGACGTCTCGCCATGATGCACTTGGCGGACGGTTCATCCGCCATCGCCCTCCTCCGGTGACTGTGGGCTTGGGTGAGAGAAGTTTTTGGTTTGCTTAAAGTGGAGATGGAAGCGGCAATGGTCGTTCTGGGAATGCGGCAGAGATGAAAGACAATGGGTTATTTCCAATGCACGGACGGGGGTGTGTGGGAGGCGGTTCGTTGGGGACATGGGTGTAGTGGTCGTGGGGTCGCCGTTTGTAGTCCCTTGTAGCAACCACCCAGTGGGTGGCACGGGTGGTGGCCTGGAGAAACCAACCGTTCAATTCAAGGGTTTTTACCGTCGCATTGATTCGTCTTGTCAAGCTGTACTTATCAGCTGCTTATCCCACTTGCACGTCTCAGGGGTGGTGATGATGGCATTTTGCACTGTTTAAGTGACGTATGCTTTGTGATGTTTTTTCGTGTGGAGGTTACGTCTTTTTTTCCACTGACGTCTTATGCACTAGTTAATCTCAAAACATTTTTCAGTGCCCTAGGAGTTGTTGCTCCAAATTGGGACTTACTTTATTTTCATCTGTCCCAACCTAAGTTAGGCCTTTATATTTTTTGTATTCTCTTTTTAGTGCGCTTATGCTTTAGTGTTGTGTGAACTGAATTGTAATTTCATACATCGTACGGTTTTAAAATTTGGTGTCACGGTGGTGTGAGTGGCCTGACTATTCCTGCTTTTTTAGTACTGATGTCATATGTATGTTTGAACTGAGTTTTTTTGGGAGGGATTGAGATTATTTAGGACGAAATCGTTCGTTGAGGTGTGGACATATTTTATATAAATAGGAAATTTAGCAGAATTGACAAACAATATCTATTTGAACTTCTTGCATTTTAGTAGTTGAACTTGTCTGATTTTATATAAATAGGAAATTTAGCAGAATTGACAAACAATGTCTATTTGAACTTCTTGCATTTTAGTAGTTGAACTTGTTCGATTTTATATAAATAGGAATTTAGCAGAATTGACAAACAATATCTATTTGAACTTCTTGCATTTTAGTAGTTGAACTTGAAAGTAATATTTAATTCGGTGTTTTAAATTATGTACATTTAACAGATAGGCTATTAAGTTCTCTGCTTTTTACAGTTTCATTGTTTTTGTATCATATTGTTTCCTTTTTTTATCATCCGGGGTGCAGAGCTAAAATTATTTTTATTTTTATTTTTTGTATTTAAAATTATTGCATGCGAACTAGTATTTGAACTTTTATATTTTCAGTTTTTGAACATTTTTTTAGTTTATATTTCTTTGCCCCACGCTCTGCTTTGTTTAAGTGGCCTTATTGGTGGGCTGTTTGTAGACGATTGAGGCTATTGGGCCGTTTTCCGGCCCAAATGGCCCTCGCGGGCTATTTGGGGACTGCTGGATGTGCGTGTGCTCTGGGCTTAGTCCCACCTCGCTAAGGGAGGAGGCTCTCGACTTCTTTATAAGTGCGGTTGAGTCCTACTGGTCGAACTCCTCCGAATACTTACCTGAGCGCTTATACACGTCGCTCGCTCTCTCTCATGACCTATGGGCCCTGGTCGGCTGGTCCTGCGTTGTGCGGATTACTAGGGATTCGCCAATGGTTCCGTCGTGGGCTCGAGTTCAAGTATCTAGCAGCATCATGGCCTGCCTTTCCCTGGGCGGTCAATTTTTACATATTTTGGTTTGAATCTAGTACTTGACTCCACCAGTAATTTGGACTGATACTTTTTGTTCTAGTACATGACTCCACCAGTAATTTTGACTCACACTTTTTGTTCAAGTTCTTGTGATTTTTGTGGAAGTGTTATTTTTTCATTTGAGTTTTTTACCTTCTTTTTGTGTTTGTTTTTGTGATTATTCTCAAGGGTCTTCTGGTATCATTTTCAGCACTATGGTACTTGCATGTATACTA
Organism: Secale cereale; assembly: GCA_902687465.1. Lineage (NCBI taxonomy): Eukaryota > Viridiplantae > Streptophyta > Magnoliopsida > Poales > Poaceae > Secale > Secale cereale. The sequence continues at coordinate 348,460,563 of LR738714.1, forward strand.
AGTTGTACTGATAGTCCATTCATAGTAGCACTTATGTTCTTAGTCTGGCATTTGGGGGGGGGGGTTACGAACTTATGCTTCTTTGTACTTTATATTGTAGTAAGTATGTATTGTCTGATAAAGTGTAATAGTAATGTCATTCTTAGTCCGCGAGTGACCAATATAATTGTGTGCTGATGCTTCTTAACTTTCTAGCAGCTACATAGGAAGCTAGAACAGTACATGAAGTACTAAGAATTTCTGCTTCAACTTTTGAAGCGTTGTTAAGCAACTCAAATTGCACTCATTGTTTTGAACGTTATGTTTTATATACAATATTGAATCGAAACTACACATGGAACATCGTTGTGTGATTAGTTGCTTCATAAGTAGTATTGAAGAGCAGCCACAAAGTTCCATTCAGAAGCTACTTTCAGTTTGAAATGATGGATTAACAAAATACGAAGCTGCCAAACTTATATAATGAGATAAGCAAAACAATGTACTTGATGACATAAGTAAACTTGTTCAACCATGACAAGCACGGCATAATCATACTGGTTCAACCCAACAAGAGCAAACTACGATTTTGAAACAACAAGATAAAAGGCAAGCACAAGCGGAAGCAAAACGAAAGCAGGCTTTGATGTATCTTCATCCCTAAAAGGGGCAGTCATAGTGGGGGTCAGCCTCCCGCGCTTTTGAAATCTCCCAACCATTTGTGATGTTATCGATCATGTTCCATGACTTGTACATGGCGTACGCATCTACTCGTGTGTACTCAATGAGGTTGTCTAGCAGCGGGCTGATCCCCCACAGTTTGTGGTCTTCTGCGTGTCGATGTCATTCTTCGTGCCTTCGTAGAATGGGTGGATGACGTTGGCTGCAACATCAGTCAAGGAGTCGTACTCTTTTCCGATGTACGGAACTCCCCAGATGCGCTGAATGCCAACGAACTTGTTGTTGGAAATATGCCCTAGAGGCAATAATAAAATGGTTATTATTATATTTCCTTGTTCATGAGAACTGTCTATTATTCAAGTTATAATTGTATTAACTAGAAACTGTAATACATGTGTGAATACATAGACCACAACATGTCCCTAGTGAGCCTCTAGTTGACTAGCTCGTCGATCAATAGATGGTTATGGTTTCCTGACCATGGACATTAGATGTCGTTGATAACGGGATCACACCATTGGGAGAATGATGTGATGGACAAGACCCAACCCTAAGCATAGCACAAGATCATGCGGTTCGTTTGCTAAGAGCTTTTCTAATGTCAAGTATCATTTCCTTAGACCGTGAGATTGTGCAACTCCCGGATACCGTAGGAATGATTTGGGTGTATCAAACGTCACAACGTAACTGTGTGGCTATAAAGGTGCACTACAGGCATCTCCGAAAATGTTTGTTGGGTTGGCACGAATCGAGACTGGGATTTGTCACTCCGTATGACGGAGAGGTATCTCTGGGCCCACTCAGTAATGCATCATCATAATGAGCTCAATGTGACTAAGGAGTTAGCCACAGGATCATGCGTTACGGAACGAGTAAAGAGACTTGCCGGTAACAAGATTGAACGAGGTATGGGGATACCGACGATCAAATTTCGGGCAAGTAACATACCGATGGACAAAGGGAATTGTATACGGGATTGATTGAATCCCGACATCGTGGTTCATCCGGTGAGATGATCATGGAACATGTGGGAGCCCATATGGGTATCCAGATCCCGCTATTGGTTATTGGCCGGAGAGGTATCTCAGTCATGTCTCCATGGTTCCCGGACCCGTAGGGTCTCCACACTTAAGGTTCGGTGATGCTAGAGTTGTTATGGGAATAGTATGTGGTTACCGAAGGTTGCTCGGAGTCCCCGTTGAGATCCCGGACGTGACGAGGAACTCCGGAATGGTCCGGAGGCAAAGATCGATATATTGGACGAAGGGTATTGGAGTCCAGAATTGTTCTAGGCGTACCGGGTGACGACCAGCGTGTCCGAAAGAGGTTTCGGAGGCCCCGGCAAGCGTCGGGGGGCCTTATGCGCCAAGGGGAGGGGGCACACCAGCCCACTAAGGGGTTGTGCGCCCCTCCCACCCCATCTCACGTAACGTGGAGAGGTGGGGGCTCCTCCCCTAGGGCAGATGCCCCTCCCAGCTTGGGGGCAAGTTTCCTAAGGGTGGGGGCGCCCAAACCCATCTAGGGTTTCCCCTATGGCCGCTGCCCCTTCTCTAGGTAAACCCTAGGGAACCTCCTCCCCCTTCCCCCCTATATATAGTGAGGGAGGGAGAGGGCAGCCGAACCCCTTCCCTGGCGCATCTCTCCCCCCTTCCAACTCCTCCTCCTCCTCCGTAGAGCTTGGCGAAGCCCTACCGGAGAACAGGAAGCTCCACCACCACGCCGTCGTGCTGCCGGAGCTCTTCCCCAACTTCTCCTCCCCCCTTGCTTGATCAAGAAGGAGGAGACGTCCCTGAGCTGTACGTGTGTTGAATGCGGAGGCGCCGTTGATCGGCGCTTGGATCGGAATCGACCGTGATCTGAATTGCTGCGTGTACGACTACACCAACCACGTTCTAGTAATGCTTCCGCTTTATGATCTTCAAGGGTATGAAGATGCACTCCCCCTTCTCGTTGCTGGTCTCTCCATAGATTGATCTTGGTGATGCGTAGAAAGTTTTGATTTCTGCAATGATCCCCAACAGTGGCACCATGAGCTAGGTCTATGTGTAGTTTCCTTGCACGAGTAGAACACAAGTTGTTGTGGGCGTCGATTTTGTCAATTTTCTTGCCGTTACTAGTCTTATCTTGATTCGGCGTCATAGTGGGATGAAGCGGCTCGGACCAACCTTACACGTACGCTTACGTGAGACCGGTTCCACCAAAGATGCACTAGTTGCATAAGGTGGCTAGCGGGTGTCTGTCTCTCCCACTTTAGTCGGATCGGATTCGATGAAAAGGGTCCTTATGAAGGGTAAATAGAAATTGGCATATCACGTTGTGATTTTGGCGTAGGTAAGAAACGTTCTTGCTAGAAACCTATAGCAGTCACGTAAAAAACTTGCAACAACAATTAGAGGACGTCTAACTTGTTCTTGTAGCATATGTTGTGTGATGTGATATGGCCAAAAGGATGTGATGAATGATATATGTGATGTATGAGATTGATCATCTTCCTGTAATAGGAATCACGACTTGCATGTTGATGAGTATGACAACCGGCAGGAGCCATAGGAGTTGTCTTAATTTATTGTATGACCTGCGTGTCAATGAAAACGCCATGTAATTACTTTACTTTATTGCTAATCATTAGCCATAGTAGTAGAAGTAACAGTTGGCGAGACAACTTCATGGAGACACGACGATGGGGATCGTGATGATGAAGATCATGGTGTCATGCCAGTGACGATCATGATCATGGTGCCCCGAAGATGGAGATCAAAGGAGCAAAATGATATTGGCCATATCATGTCACTATTTGATTGCATGTGATGTTTATCATGTTTTACATCTTATTTGCTTAGAACGACGGTAGCTTAAATAAGATGATCTCTCACTAAAATTTCAAGAATTGTGTTCCCCCTAACTATGCACCGTTGCTAAGGTTCGTCGTTCCGAAGCACCACGTGATGATCGGGTGTGATAGGCTCTAACATTCGCATACAACGGGTGTAAGCCAGATTTACACATGCAATACACTTAGGTTGACTTGACAAGCCTAGCATGTACAGACATGGCCTCGGAACATAGGAGACCGAAAGGTCGAACATGAGTCGTATAGAAGATACAATCAACATGGAGATGTTCACCGTTGATGACTAGTCCGTCTCACGTGATGATCGGACACGGCGTAGTCGATTCGGATCATGTATCACTTAGATGACTAGAGAGATGTCTACATGAGTGGGAGTTCACTATATATTTTGATTAGTTGAACTCATTATCATGAACATAGTCTAAATTGTCTTTGCATATTATGTTGTAGATCAATAGCTCATGCTTTAGCTCCGTGTGTTAATACGTTCCTAGAGAAATACTAAGTTGAAAGATATTGTGAGCAATTGTGCGGACTAGGATCGTAATCTGAGGATTGTCCTCACTGCTACACAGAAGGCTTTTGTCCTTGATGCACCGCTGGGTGTGCCAACCCCTCTAGCGTCGTCTGTGGATGTTGTGAACGTCTGGCAGACACGTTCTGATGACTACTTGATAGTTTAGTGCGCCATGCTTTACAGCTTAGAATCAGGGCTCCAAAGGCGTTTTGAACGCCATGGAACATATGAGATGTTCCAAGAGCTGAAATTGGTATTTCAGGCTCATGCCCATGTTCAGGGGTTTGATACCTCTGATAAGATCTTTGCCTACAAGATGGAGGAGAATAGCTCAGCCAGTGAGCATGTGCTCAGAATGTCTGGGTACTTCAATCGCTTGAGTCAAGTGGGAGTTAATCTTCCAAATAAGAGATTGATTGACAAAATTTTTCCAATCACTATCACCAAGCTACTAGAACTTCATGATGAACTATAACACACAAGGGGTGGAAATGATCCTGGAGCAGTTCGCGGTAGGCCGCGGAAGTAGAAATCAAGAAGGAGCATCAAGTGTTAATGGTTAACAAGACCACTGGTTACAAGAAGGGCGAGGGCAAGAAGGGAAACTTCATGAATGGCAAGCCAGTTGCCGCTCCAATGAAGAAACCCAAGGTTGAACCCAAACCCGAGACTAAGTGCTTATATTGCAAAGGGAACGGTCACTTGTAGTGGAACTACCTCAAATACTTGGTAGATAAGAAGGCTGGCAGCTTCAACAAAAGTATATTTGATATATGTGTTATTGATGTGTATCTTACTAGTACTCCTAGTAGCACCTGGGTATTAGATACCGATTCAGTTGCTAATATTGGTAACTCAAAACAAAAGCTACAGAATAAACGGAGACTAGCTAAGGGCGAGGTGACGATGTGTGTTGGAAGTGTTTCCAAGGTTGATGTGATCACCATTGCATGCTCCCTCTACCTTCGGGATTAGTGTTGAACCTAGATAAATGGTGTTTGCATTAGTGTCTGCGTTAAGCATGAACATGATTAGATCATGTTTATTGCAATACGGTTATTCATTTAAGTCAGAGAATAATGGTTATTCTGTTTACATGAATAACACCTTCTATGGTCATGCACCCAATGTAAATGGTTTATTAAATCTCGGTCGTAGTGATACACATGTTCATAACATTGATGCCAAAAGATGTAGAGTTGATAATGATAGTGCCACTTTCTTGTGGCACTGCCGCTTAGGTCATATTGGTGTAAAGCGCATGAAGAACCTCCATGTCGATGGACTTTTGAAGTCACTTGATTTTGAATCACTTGACACATGCGAACCATGTTGCATTGGCAAGATGACTAAAACCCCGTTCCTTGGAACAATGGAACGGGCAAGTGACTTGTTGGAAATCATACATGCTAATGTATGCGGTCCGATGAGTGTTGACACGTGCGGTGGATATCATTATTTTCTCACCTTCACCGATGAACTGAGTAGATATGGGCATGTTTACTTAATGAAGCATAAGTATGAAACGTTTGAAAAGTTCAAGAAATTTCAGAGTGAAGTTGAGAATCATCGTAACAAGAAGATCAAGTTCCTACGATATGATCAAGGGAAGAGTATCTGAGTTATGAGTTTGGCGATCACTTAAGACAAAGTGGAATCGTTTCACAGTTGACGCCACCTAGAATACCATAGTGTAATGGTGTGTCTGAACGTCGTAATCGCACTCTATTGGATATGGTGCGATCTATGATGTCCCTTACCGATCTACCGCTGTCATTTTGAGGTTATGCATTAGAGACAACTACATTCACTTTAAATAGGGCACCATCTAAGTCCGTGGAGACGACACCGTATGAACTATGGTTTGGCAAGAAACCTAAGTTGTTGTTTCTTAAGGTTCAGGGTTGCGATGCTTATGTCGATAGGCTTCAGCCAAAAAAGCTCGAACCCAAAGCAGACAATTGTGTATTCATAGAATACCCAAAGAAGACAATTGGGCATACCTTCTATCTCAGATCTGAGGGAAAAGTGTTTGTCGCTAAGAACAGGTCCTTTCTCGAGAAAGAGTTTCTCTCGAAAGAATTGAGTGGGAGGAAGATAGAACTTGATGAGGTTGTTGAACCTTTACTTCAACCAGAGAGTAGCGCAGCACAGAAGATGCTTCTGTGGCACCTACCTCAGTTGAAAGAGAAAGCTAATGATGATGATCATAGAGCTTCAGATCAAGTTACTATCGAATCTCGTAGGTCGACAAGGGTGTGTACAACTTCTGAGTGGTAACCCTGTCTTAAAGGTCACGTTGTTGGACAACGATGAACCTATGAGCTATGAAGAAGCAATGGTGGGCCTGGATTCCAACAAATGGCTAGGAGCCATGAAATCCGAGATAGGATCCATGTATAAGAACAAAGTATGGACTTTGGTGTACTTGCCCGATTATCGGCAAGCCATTTAGAATAAATGGATCTATAAGAAGAAGACAGACGCTGATGGTAATGTCACCATTTATGAAGCTCGACTTGTTTCAAAGAAGTTTCCGACAAGTTCAAGGAGTTTACTATGATGAGACTTTCTCAATCATAGCGACGCTAAAGTCTGTTAGAATTATGTTAGCAGTTGCTGCATTTTTCATTTACGAAATCTGGCAGATGGATGTCAAAACAAAGTTTCCTTGACGTTTTCCGTGAGGAAAGGTTGTATGTGATACAGCCAGGGGGTTTTGTCGATCCTAAGGATGTTAAAAGGTATGCAAACTCCAGTGATCCTTCTATGGAATGGAGCAAGCATCTTAGAGTTGGAACATACGCTTTGATGAGGTGATCAAAGCATTTGGGTTTATAAGAAGTTTGCAAGAAACTTGTATTTTCAAGAAGGTGAGTGGGAGCACTACAACATTTTGATAAGTATATGTGGATGACATATTGTTGATCAGAAATGATGTAGAATTTCTGGAAAGCATAAAGTGTTGTTTGAATGGAGTTTTTCAAAGGAAGACATGTGTAAAACTGCTTACATGTTGGGTATCAAGATCTATAGAGATATATCAAGACGCCTGATAAGACTTTCATAGAGCACATACCTTGACATGATCTTGAAGGAGTTCAAGATGGATCAGTCAAAGAATGAGTTCTTGCCTGATTTGCAAGGTGTGAAGTTAAGACTTGAAGCTCGACCACGACAGAAGAAAGAGAAAGTACGAAAGTCGTCCCCTATGCCTTAGCCATAGGCTCTATACGATATGCCATGCTGTGTACAGCGATGTGCCTTGCCACGTGTCTGGCAAAGGGGTATAAGAGTGATCCAGGAATGGATCATTGGGCAGCGGTCAAAATTTTCCTTGAGAATAAGGAAATGTTTCTTGATTATGGAGGTGATGAAGAGTTCAGCGTAAAGGGTTACGTCAATGCAAGCTTTAACACCTATCCGGATGACTTTGAGTAGCAATCCGTATACGTGCAGTGGAGCAACCATTTGGAATAGCTCCAAGTGGAGCATAGTAGCAACATCTACAATATGAAATAGAGATTTGCGAAGAACACACGGATGTGAATCTTGCAGACCCGTTGACTAAAACCTCTCTTGTAAGCATAACATGATCAAACCCTGGAACTCATTGAGTGTTAATCACATGGTGATGTGAACTAGATTATTGACTCTAGTAAACTCTTGGGTGTTAGTCACATGGCGATGTGAACTATGAGTGTTGATCACATGGTGATGTGAACTAGATTATTGACTCTAGTGCAAGTGGGAGACTATTGGAAATATGCCCTAGAGGCAACAATAAAATGGTTATTATTATATTTCCTTGTTCATGATAATTGTTTATTATTCATGCTATAATTGTATTAACCGGAAACTGTAATACATGTGTGAATACATAGACCACAACATGTCCCTAGTGAGCCTCTAGTTGACTAGCTTGTTGATCAATAGATGGTTACAGTTTCCTGACCATGGACATTGGATGTCATTGATAACGGGGTCACATCATTGGGAGAATGATGTGATGGACAAGACCCAATCCTAAGCATAGCACAAGATCGTGTGGTTCGTTTGCTAAGAGCTTTTCTAATGTCAAGTATCATTTCCTTAGACCATGAGATTGTGCAACTCCCAGATACCATAGGAATGCTTTGGGTGTATCAAACGTCACAACGTAACTGGGTGGCTATAAAGGTGCACTGCAGGTATCTCCAAAAATGTGTGTTGGGTTGGCACGAATCAAGACTGGGATTTGTCACTCTGTATGACGGAGAGGTATCTGTAGGCCCACTCGGTAATGCATCATCATAATGAGCTCAATGTGACTAAGGAGTTAGCAATGGGATCATGTGTTACGTAACGAGTAAAGAGACTTGCCGGTAACGAGATTGAACGAGGTATGGGGATACCGACGATCAAATCTCGAGCAAGTAACATATAGATGGACAAAGGGAATTGTATACGGGATTGATTGAATCCCCGACATTGTGGTTCATCCGATGAGATCATCGTGGAACATGTGGGAGCCAATATGGGTATCCATATCCCGCTATTGGTTTTTTACCGAAGGGGTATCTCGGTCATGTCTGCATGGTTCCCGAACCCGTAGGGTCTACACACTTAAGGTTCGCTGACGCTAGAGTTGTTATGGGAATAGTATGTGGTTACTGAAGGTTGTTCGGAGTCCCGGATGAGATCCCGGACGTGACGAGGAACTCCGGAATGGTCCGAAGGCGAAGATTGATATATTGGACGAAGGGTATTGGAGTCCAGAATTGTTCCAAGCGTACCGGGTAACGACCAGCGTGTCCAAAAGAGGTTTCGGTGGCCCCGGCAAGCGTTGGGGGGCATTATGGGCCAAGGGGAGGGGGCACACCAGCCCACTAAGGGGATGTGCACCCCTCCCACCCCATCTCACGTAACGTGGAGAGGTGGGGGCGCCTCCCCTAGGGAAGCCGCCCCTCCCGGCTTGGGGGCAAGTTTCCTAGGGGTGGGGGTGCCCAAACCCATCTAGGGTTTCCCCTGTGGCCGCCGCCCCTCCCCTAGGGAAACCCTAGGGAGCCTCCTCCCCCTTCCCCTATATATAGTGAGGGAGAGAGAGGGCAACCGAACCCCTTCCCTGGCGCAGCTCTCCCCCCTCCCAACTCCTCCTCTTCCTCCGTAGAGCTTGGCGAAGCCCTGTCGGAGAACTGCAAGCTCCACCACCACGCCGTCGTGCTTCAGGAGCTCTTCCCCAACTTCTCCTCCCCCCCCCTTGCTGGAACAAGAAGGAGGAGACATCCCCGGGCTATACGTGTGTTGAACGCGGAGGCGCCGTTGTTCGGCGCTTGGATCGGAATCGACCGCGATCTAAATCGTTGCATGTACGACTACACTAACCGCTTTCTAGTAATGCTTCCGCTTTGCGATCTTCAAGGGTATGAAGATGCATTCCCCCTTCTCATTGCTGGTCTCTCCATAGAGTGATCTTGATGATGCGTAGAAATTTTTGATTTCTGCAACGATCCCCAACACTTGTTGGGGTTGATCTCCAAACCAGACATCTTCAGCTTCTCTTTGTTGCTTTCAATGCTGAAACCGGCAAATGTGAACAACCTCTCATGCTTCAGCATCTCGTTGAGGCGCTTGGGCCTACAAGGGGAGAGACATTTTGAAGATTAGCATTACTTTGATGTTTGAATTCTTCAATTTTTTTTGTTTTACAAGCGATGAATCCATGAATTAGATGCTTATATAGCATAATTAATGGATGAATGTACTTCACAAACTAATAAACAAAGTTCTGGAACTAAATTCAAGTATATCATGTTATTTTTCTTTTTGGATTATACACAGTTTGAGTCAATGTTGTATGTGCTGCTTTAGTACTAGTTTAGTTCACTTTTGTTGAATAGGACAACACATACCAGTGCTTCACCAAGTTCTTAGTTTTTTTGCTTATGAAAATAACATTAGACCAAATTCTGAAACTACTTCACTACATCAAGTTGAGAAACATCTTTTTAATACATCGAGTACAGAAACTACACTATCGGATCAAGATCAGAAACTACACTAGTACAACAACTTCAGAAGTTAATCTTCTGCAAGATTATTCAAATAGTAATACAGTGCATCAGGTTCAAAAATACATTTATAGTGGATCTACTTGAGAAAATGCAGTAGTGCATCCACTTTCACAAACCATGCTAGTACATCTAGTTGGGAAACAAGTTTGATGAAATTTTCATGATACGGTACTAATTAAATAGATGAACCAAACAGGGCAAATGAGTAGGACGGGTCACCATTTTGTGGCCGCTGCGATGTGGTACACCAGGCAGAGTTCCTCCACGCACAACTACAGGACTTCTGCCATCTAGGGAGGTTCGTCTTCCCCGGTGTAGTGCACACCAACGCCGACGATCTTACGATACATGCCGCCAACCTTCATCCAGAGTCTGCTGATCATCTCGTCGACCTTGTGTGGTTCGCTAGTTCAAACGATCTCCAGCGTCTCCTAGCCATGGAGCTCAACCCCTTCGAGGATTATGATCTACTCGCTCTTCTCGCCGGGGACGTGAACGTCGACGAGGTTGCTGCTCTTGTCGGACGTCTCGCCATGATGACGTTTGGCGGACGGTTCCTCCGCCATCGCCCTCCTCCGGCGATTGTGGGCTTGGGAGAGAGAAGTTTCTGGTTTGCCTGCAGTGGAGATGGAAGCGGCGATGGTTGTTCTGGGAATGAGGAAGAGATGGAAGACAATGGGTTATTTCAGTGTGTGGACGGGGATTTGTGGGAGGCCGTTGGTCGGGGACGTGGATGTAGCGGTCGTGGGGTCGTTGTTTGTAGTTCCTTGAGGCAACCGCCCAGTGGGTGGCGCGGGCGGTGGCCTAGAAGAACCAACCGTCCAAGCCAATTTCTTTGCCAGGGTATTAATCTGGTTGCACTGAGTAGTCTTGTCAAGATGTACTTACCAGTTGCTTGTCCCACTTGCTCATCTCAGGGTCGGTGATGATTGCATTTTACTGTCATAGGGATCCGTCTTTTCAAGTTGTACTTATCAGCTGCTTATCCCACTTGCACGTCTTAGGGTTGGTGATGATGGAGGTTTGTACTCCTCTACTGTGGGTACTTGGACTGGTGATTGAAGCGTAACTGAACTTACCAAATACCAGTCAGACTGTGTGTGTCATGTTAATCTTTTTTTTAAACAGTTTTTCTTTGAAAGAATTGTGTATATCAACATAATCTTTGAAAGTATTTTTATAGATAAATTAGTTTTTCATCAGTACAAGTGTATTATATTTGCACAACGATCATTTTTTTTGTTTGCTTGAGGTAATTATTTTTATGTACTACTAGACATTCTGAACTAGGACTTGCAAAACGAGACATAGCTTGTTTTGACATAGATTGTTTTTGAAACGATGTTTTTTGAGGTGTTCACGGGTGTGTTTGGTTACACTGCCTTGTACTGACGAGTGAGAATTATCAGTATTGATGTACTATAAGAGTTTAAATTTTCTTTAACATACTTTTGCTTAGTTACTAGTCGACAGTAGTGTTGGCTTCACATAAATACAGATAAGTTTTTTCAAATATATTTGTGACTGCATTCAAAAGGATTATAAAATGGTTTACATAATAATCTCACTTGTCCAGTGGGTACAAATCACAAATTATATCTTAACTATAATACTGATCAAGAAACTGATGATAAAGCTAAATAAGTTTTGGTAACGACAGTGTTTCTGATATGTCTCCTCATTGTGTACCGAGGCAACTGAGAGTATAAGCTTATTTTTCAGTTGACGCAGCAGCATAACCACCATGGATTCTTCAGTCTTGAGCTCCTCCTAACTGGCCTCAAATGTTGTCCCTTGCCGGCGCCCTTTCCTGGTTGAGCCTTGGCAGCTTCATCGTCAGTTTCAGTTTCCTCGTCCCCAATACTGTCATGTTCATTGTCTTCGTATGATTGGTCATCATTCTCGTCAACCTCTTCTTCTTCATCCTCTTCTTTTGATTTCTTGGAACTCTGGACCTTGCTCTGTTTCTGTTCAGCACCACTGACCTCCTTGCCCACTTTGCATGTGCAGGCATTATGTCCGTCAGTTTCCCCACACTTGCGGCAAGTGTAGCTGTTACGTGTGTCATCTCCATTGGTAGAAACCTGGGCGGCTCCAATTTGCTTCTGCAGCTTTTGCTTGTTGACAATGGCATCTGTGCGGAGTGGGCATGTGCGGTAATTATGATTGGTCACGACGTTGCAGATTCCGCATGCCCTTATCCCAAGAGGTTTTCCGTCTGGGCCAAATTCCACGCGCCTGATGGGGCGTGGCGGCTTTTTGGCTGCTGCTTTCGTTGCTTGCGTCTTACTCTTCTTCCCCTTTGTGTTTGAGAATATGGGTGGTTTAATTACCCATTCCTGCTGCTGCTGGTAGGATGTCCTGTTGTCATGTCGTTCTCCTACAACACCATCAAACTCATGATCTTGCATGTGAGCATGTTGCTGCTCTTGAGTATGTACATGGGCAAGCTCTGGTTGTTGTTGCTCCTCTTCCTCATTGTCGAATGGGTCAATAGCTCCCACATGGTGCATCTTGGATAAGATTGTAGCAATATCCTTCTCAATGGCTTCATTGTCCGTGAGACCTCCGTTTTGAGCAGAATGCATGGCGTCGAGTTCTTATTCAAGTTTGTCCATGACGACCTGTGACCTCGCCATTTGCTCTTGGCTTCTCGAGCTTTTTCTATGCACCCTCATGTTCAACTGCAGCAGTGAGCTTTCAATGCAGCATTGGGAGGCCTTGTTTGGCGCTTCTGTCCTCAAGTCATTTCTGTTGAATGTTGGCTGGATGTTCGTGCGTTTGGTGTATCTCCTGATGATGTATTTCTCTAGAACGCTGGTAGCCTTAATTGTCTGCATCATGCACAGGACATGCACGCAGAAAATACCTATATTTTTTGGAAGAGGTGCATGTTTTTTGTCAATTCATTCGAACAAAAACTTTGCAAAAATAAGTAGTACAGTATGTAACATCTTTTTTTGGGTCCTCACATGTGTGGTCCAATAGCTTGCACCAGCAGTCATATATTTCTCCCACGGGGTCTGCAACCACCTGAACGCGTGCTGAGACCATGCAGACAGTTTTTGCGGGTTGTTGTAGTGCACGAGGTACTTTGTGGGCTCTTCTGTCTCTGTCTCCGTGAAGAGTGTGCTCAGTTTTAGCCTTTTTCTGATCTCGATGTACACATCTCGTGAGTAAAGCTTTGCCATCTGGGTGCCAAACTCATAGAAGGTCAGCGTGTTTTGTTCCTTTTGCCCATGCAAGAATGATGACCAAATTATTAGTTTTCTCGCAGCAAAACTTGTCTAACTAATAAAGTTTTACTTTAGTAAGCATGTTATTTTGTCTTGCGACAGGTGATAGAGCTATACCCGGTTACCCATTATCTCCTGGTTCTCTATGTGCCTCCTGGTTTTGACGCATGAGTTTACTTGGCTGACAAACCGATGGAGGTTTTGTCTCTCACTTATGAAGTTCTTCTTGAGCACATAGTTCAGGCTCTCACTTCGTTCTGTGGATGTCATTTTGGCGCAGAAAATTTCTTTGTAGTAACTGATATCCATCTCTCATGCTCATTCCACATGGCCACCATCGTGGCATCATCATAGAGGTTGTAGTTATCCATGAGTCCTTTCCAGGCAATCTCAAACTCAGTTGGCATGAGGGGCCAGTTGAGGATTGATATCAATTCAGCCTTAAAGTCTTCGTGGAGGTTGTATAGGTATGTAAGGCGTCCCTGTACTTCTTCATGATGTGCTAGCGGCACACCTTGTGTACTGTGTTCCTGAAAGCATGTGGGATCGCCAAAGCCATTGTCGGGCACTGGTCTGGTAATGAGAAAAGAGACGTGGAGTGGTCGGCAGATGGTAGTGCATATATACAAATAGAACTGACACAACATTTTACTGTGTTATTTTCCTTTTTGGGGGGTGGTTTTGGCGGTTGTACCTGTGAGGATGCATGCAGGAGTCTTCCCTCTCGTGCACCTTAAAAATGCCATCTGAATGAATCTGCATCCTCATCTCTTACCAGGGTGAAAGCAAAGAATGTACTCTGTAAGTGGTTGTTAGTACCCACAAACACCCCAAGTGGCATATGGTACTTGTTAGTCTTATATGTGGTTTCAAACGTTATGCAGTCACCAAAGTCTTGATACGCCCCTCGGCAGCTTGCGTTTGCCCAGAATATGTTCTTAACTCTGTCAGACTCATCAAGTTGCATGTCATAGAAGAATTCCCTGTATATAGCTTTCATCTCCCTAAAGAAGTTGACAGTTCTTAGGACATTGTCCACATCATCCATCCTTGAATTCTTTGCTTTGTTGCATATTAAAAGTGATCAGTCATTCAAAAATGCATGTTGAACTGACGTCAGGTCATGCGTTGCATAATATGTTTATACTGACAGAGGAAAAAGACGGAGGGGGTTTATGGGAGGATAACAAGTTTGTACTTACATGTTAATCAGGTCTTTGGCATTCATTTTGAGGAAGTAGCTACCAGGTTCATCGCCGCCCAGTATGCTCATGATTTGCGCGTGTTCAATGCCTTTGAACTACATGTACTTGACGTACTCCAAGATTGTTTTGTCAAAGTTTTTGTGGAAGTGCAAGAAGACAAGCATTTGGGGGGAGAGCTGTAGCCTATGGTTGTGTTCCCATACTATCTCTTTTACGACAAGTGTTCCATCATTTTCCCTCTTCGGCCACATTTTATCCCCGCAGTTAGTCCTGGCTGTCGTCTTGTTCCGTTATCTATTTGCTTCTGACACCTTCCTCTCCATAGCACGTGCAATAAAGGTAGACTCTGGTCTCAACCTTGGAGCCTTCCCTGACAGCAAAACCCGCGTGCTTTGCATAGACGTTGTAGAAGTCATTTGCTTCTTTGAAAGTTTCAAAGCGCATCTCTAGGCATGGCAGAACGTAAGCTTCAATGTTAGGTGGTTGCACGCAACAGTGAGCAAACAAAAACGTAGTTCTGAAAATGTTAGATGGGGTGGTCACAGTATCAGGGTATGGACTGTGCTTTGTATGTTTTTTTTCTGAAATGATACTTACATGTGTATAGCTCTATGCTGCCTCTGGTGTTTGTTGTTCACCCTGGTGTATGGGCGCGGGTGGTGTCACCCTTGGCACATGCAACAATGCTCTCTTGGAGGGAGCAATGTTGATGAAGCTCTTCGTCTCTCATTGTACGGCCGTCTCCCCTCAGATTCGTTATGAGGTTGCTCCTGTCTATATGGCTCATATCTTCTACTTTGCACGCTACTAGAGTGACCAAAATTTCTGTCTCTTTGGGCTGGTCTTCCCGTCGCAACCGCTTTTGCAGCACGGATGATTGATGTTGACGGAGCGACTGGTGGAAGCCTGTGTGTCCTCGCCTTTCTGCACGACTGACGGAGCGACTGGTGTAGTTTGAAATCTGCTTGTATTGTTGAAGTATCCAGGTGCTATTTCTGGTGTTATCCAACCAGGCGGTGCCCCATATCTGCTTGGCACATCTAACCCTCGCTGCGTGTGCCACCTTGCATGTTTCTGCAATGACATTCAACAGTTTCGGGATTAATCTTTTCTGCATTTTCTCGTATACATGCCATGGGTAACATGTCATGCACTGAAGGCAATGTACCAGTTGAACTTGCATCGCTGGGCGTTATTAAACTTTGTTCTCTATTTTGTATCTGGTTTAGTTTCAGTCGAACTGATGAATGTACATGTTCAACACTGATGTACTAATGTACTAATTTTAAGCACTGCTTGTAAACTGAACATTGAACTTCATTTGTTATGGAAAGTTTTTTAATCCTTTTCCCTATGTCTGATGCATAAACATTTGGTGCACTGCTTGCATTTTGAACATTGAACTTCACAGATGTATGGATATGCATATATATAAAACTGACGCATGTCTTATCTTTTTTTCATCTATAACTTATGCAACTACACTAGAAGTACTCCCAGTTTATATGTCATTGAACTTACTGTGTAACAAGTGTATACTTTTTTCAACAACATTCTTTTACTAGTTCAAACTGACGCAACTACACGACATATACTATTAGAAATAACATCATACAACTTGTAGTGGTAGCTGAACCTTATATAAAGCCTAGTAGCTACTTGGACTGGTGCATAATTTTATGTTTTTTTGGCTTGAACTGAAACTAGCATATTAGAGGTACTGACAGTAACCTCGACATCCAAATTGTGCATCAAGTGGCAGGGGTGTAATGAACTGATGCAGCACACATGTAGTACTGATGAATGTGATAGTGTAACATGTAGGCACAGCATAGTGTGTGCATTTTTTAAACCGAATCTTCTTCATAGCAGGACTGATGAACTGACACAAAATTAGTGTGGGAAGAAGACATCACCTCAAGTGGCAGGTTCTTGGATCTGACTTCTTCTTCTTCCTCTCGTGGGCGGCGTACTGGCATGTTCTTGAGAGGCGGCGCCATTCATGCAGGCAAGGAGCTTGGGGAGACGACAGCGCTCCTGCTTGCGGTGGACGTCCAACGACGAGGTCCAAGGAGGCAGCGATTGGCGGGGATCACGGGGTCGGCGAAGGAACCCCGACGAGGGAGGGAGGCAGGAGGCGGTGATCAAGGCCCCGGCGAAGGAGCCCCGGCGAGGGAGGGAGGCAGGAGGCGGGGATCACGGCCCCGGCGAGGGAGGGAGGCAGGAGGCGGGGATCACGGCCCCGGCGAAGGAGCCCCGACGAAGGAGGGAGGCAGGAGGCGGGGATCACGGCCCCGGTGAAGTAGCCCCGACAAAGGAGGGAGGCACGAGGCGGGGATAACAGCCCCATCGTTGCTTTGCCACCGAGGAAGGGGATGGCGGCGGTGGGTCCGCCGCCGGCCAGTCACGGCGCTGCAGGCTCCCTCGCTCCGGCTGCCGTCGTCGCTCGCTCGCCCACGACGGATGCCTCCGGTGGAAGAAGGTGGGTTGGATTCAGGCTGGGTCGGGGAGATTATACGGTGTAGGCACGTCGCGCCCTATATAGGGTCGGGGGTAACATAATATTATTCTGTTACGGGTAACAGAATAGTCCAACCCATAATATATATATATATATCCGATCTATTCTGTTAATATTACCAAAATAGTTATTCTGCTAACACTTACGAACTGCACGCTCAACGTCACAACACTGCACCTTCTGTAGCAAATGTACTGCAATACACAGACTAGTGAACTTCATGTCGGAATAAACTGCACGAAGTGTTTTTTCGGTACATTTTTCGCTCTAATTTTTTAACAATTTATCGGAACGAGACGTGTAATAGATGGTTGAAAAGCTATGGATTAGGCGCAACTTCACCATGTTGAACACTTTTCGAGATTCTTTATGGTTTAAGAGCAGTTTCGAAAAAGGTGCAGCACACGACGAGTGGGAGCGAGCATTTTTCTCGTTATTTACTAAACCGCTCATCGGAATGAAGCAAATGATACGCCGTTGGAAAGATATCATCGAGGCGCAACTTTTTCATATGTATATTTTTCTCTAATTTGTTGCGGTTTAAGAACAGTTTTAAATTTAGTAAATCGTGGAATTGTATTTTTCAAAAAAAATAATTTTTGGTATTGTTTTCGCTCCAGTTTTTTACCCGTTTGTCGAAACGAGGCGTGTGATACGCCGTTGAAAAATTAAGTATGAGGCGCAACTTTAATATGTAGAAATGTTTTTGAGGTTCAATATGATTGTAAGTTAATTTTGAAAATCGTGCTGCGGACGAGGAATGGCGGCGGCCGTTTTTCGTGAAATTTTTACAAACCGCTGGTCGGAATGATTCAAATCATACACAGTTGTAAAGATATCGACGATACACAACTTTTTCATGTAGAACACTCTCTCTAATTCCTTACGGTTTAAGAGCAGTTTTGATTTTACCGAAAAGCGGACACTTTGTTTTTCGTGAGACCAAAATCATCGTGTGACAGAAGAACGCACTGCTTCAAACTGAAAACCGCACTGCATCAGGCAATCAGGTGAACATCATGATTTCCTTTGTCAGACGTAAATTTTCTCGGACGAGTAAGTGGTTAGTGCTTCATGTCGGGCGTAAGTGAACCACAACACTATCGAGAAATGAACTGCATAGTTTCTTTGTCGTTTCTGTAACAATTTTCTGCACTTCAAAATTTGAGAGTAAGTGAGCCGCAACACTACAGGAAGTGAAACAACGAGTGAGTGAGTGAACTACATAAAAAAAGAAGTGAAGTTCTTTGAGATGTTTTTTCCTCTTGTTTACCAAGTGAAGAACAAAGGAGTTTTCTCTCGTTTTCCAACTTTTTGATAAATGCATCAGGACACTTTTAGATAAACGCATCAGAACAGCGGGACCAAGTGAACCACATCATGTTTTGCATATCATGTTCTAAAAATATACTCCCTCCGTCCGAAAATACTTGTCATCAAAATGGACAAAATGGGATGTATCTAGAATTAAAATACATCTAGATACATCCCTTTTTACTCATTTTGATGACAAGTATTTCCGGACGGAGGGAGTACTATAAACTAAGTGAGCTGCCTTGATAAAGTGAAGTTTTTTTAGCTCACCGAAGTGAACTTATTTTTGGAGTTCTCTAACATATTCTTTTGTCAGGTTTGATTGACGTCAATCTTGGCTGCGAGACAAACCGAATGAACTGCATTTTCTTATTATTTTTTTGTAATAAAATGTGAATATGGACTGCATGGCGCCTGGGTATTGAAAAAGTGAACCTCTCAAAAACACAAACTTTGTAATTGCAAACATATTCAGCGCTTCATGTGCCCATCATGTGTTTTTACACAGTGGACGTGTGGTTTTCTCCGTGAGCATAAGGTTTGCAACATTTAATTTTTTTTTGTCCCTGATAATTTCAAACAAACTATAATAAGTAGATCTCCTAGATGAACCTCTACGGGAGTTCATATGACTGCTCCTAGATGAACTCATCTGCAGATGAACACCGCAATTTTGCAGAAACAAACTCTGACAGAAAAAATACAATATAACCCTCGTGGGGTTACTACATGGCACAGAGGCACTACAACTCTGTCCGCCGACGAACTGCAAATGTCTGGCAAGTGAATAGGGGCTGCCAAACTGAAACTTAAGTGCACCGACACGTAGATTGCCCGAGAACACAAATAAGCTAGCTGCTAGTCCAGGTGCCCCAAACTGCAAGCGCATTGCAAATAAAAGGAATGAGAACCGCAACCATTTGAAGAAGTTTGTCCAAGAAGAGATGTAGCTACTCATGGTTACCGCAGACCACTCCCAGCCGCACTGCTACTTGAGGTTGTTGTGGCGCGTGGGAGGATCACCGAACTGCACGCCGTCGTATGCCCTACTGCATGCTGTCGTTGGCCGCACTGCACGCCGACGTTGGCCGCACTGCATGCCACACATCTTGCCATTCGGGCGACGGCGATGCACGACACACAGCCACAGGCAACCAAATCAGTGAACAGGGAATGGGCGATGCAGCTCGTCGGAGTCACACCTCGAGAATGGGTTGATCTGGCCAGGGGAGAGGGGAGGCCCGGGAGATGTCAGACCTGCAGCCCACCGATGCTGCACGTGAGGGTACCCGCACGCCGGGGCGGGGGCCGAGCTGCATGCTGGGGTGAGCTGCACTGCACGCCACAGTCGCCCGCACTGCATACTGTGCAATTCAGATAAAGATAGAGGGGAGTCCGGTGGGGAAGCCAGGGGCGCGGCACCGGCAGTGGCGGCCCGGATTCACCCGCGGTGTAGAGCGGAGGTGGTGGCGGCGAGGGTCAGGATCCGGGGTGGATGGTCCGCGCCGGAGGAGGGGGCGCCCAAGCCTCGTCGGAGAGGAGGAAGAGAGCCGACCGCTCTCCTTCCTCGGGCCTGGTTGGATCGATGGAAGATTGGGAGGATGGGTAGGTTGGGCGCCAACGCGGTTCCATGGCGGCAGCCAAGCGCCGGAAGAAGTAGTGCGCGAGCGCAAGGCAGGGGACAACGGGGGAGCTCGGGGGAGGGGATTCCACGACGGGGATATCGCTGGGATGGTGGCTTGGTGGGCGGATGGCACAGCGCGGGGGACGGAGCAGGAGCGGCATAGCTTGTTGGGCCCGATCTAGCGGCGCAGGGCATCGCCGGGAGCCGTGACTGCCCGGATCTGGTGGCGTGGGGTCAGCGGCATCTCGGATCCAGTAGTGGGATGGCAGGGGGTGGCACCGATGTGGGCGGTGGCGCGCCGAAGGTAGCGGGGGTAGTGCTGAATATGAGATGGGCTTTGGGCCCAGTTAGCAATTACAGAATAATCTCTAAGGACTCATGCTGCCTAGTAAGTGGTGGGAGTTTAGTCCCACATTGCTAGTTGAGAGAGATGTACACCAACTTATAAGGTGAGACATTCTCCCACTAGTATGAGTTGGTGTGAAGGAAGGAGAGGTGTTTCACACGCGCACTCTTCCTCCTCCGCCGCGTCGCGGGTTGCGGGAATCTCGCCGAGCCGATGTGTTCTTTTTGTCACGCAGGATTGGATTTTGAACAGTCAACTGAAAACGATCAATGGAAAATGAATACGAGCTGAAACGTTTCGTCTTAAATACGGCCGTTACCAGAATTCATTATGTGCGCCTCGGTTGACTGCTTCATCTTCGTCTGCGTCGCCTTCGCCATGAGCACCAGCACCGACGCTGACAAGGCTGCTGCCGACAAGGCCGCCTCCGACAAGCGCATCGCCGACGAGGCCGCCGCCTCTGCTGCTGATCCGGCCAACTGGCCTACTGGAGGGTATAACATGCTTACCCTTATCCTGATTATTTCCATGTGTGCAGTACTAGTGGTTTGCGTAGATGTTTCTACTATATGTCTAGTATGTGCGTACATCATGAATTTTCAGTATGTCATTAGCACTGTCTATATCATGTTCATGATTTATTCTTGGATTAAATTAATCGAACAATTGCTTAATTTCTCAACAATCCAAAAACCTAATCTGTGTAGGCAATTTTCGATCCATGGTTTTGATGCTGCACTGAAACCTGCCCCGTTTACGGGGACGTACTTTAAGCGATGGCAGACCAAAATCGTCTTATGGCTCACGGCGATGAACGTGTTCTGGGTCGCCGGTGTGACTCCCACGGGAACGATTGCTCCTGAACAGGAGAAGGCGTTCAGGGAGGCCACCGTCGTCTTTGTTGGATGCGTTCTGAGCGTGATCGGAGATAAGTTGGTTGATGCATATTTACATATGCGGGTTGCCAAGGACTTGTGGGAGGCGCTCGAATCTAAATTCGGCGCAACCGATGCTGGAAGAGAGATGTATATTATGGAGCAGTTCCACGATTACAAGATGGTTGAAAACCGTCCTGTATTGGAACAGGCTCATGAGATACAGTGCATCGCTAAGGAACTTGAGGTTCTGAAGTGTGTGCTGCCGGGCAAATTTGTCACGGGATGCATCATCGCTAAGCTACCCAATTCCTGGAGGAATTTTGCTACCACTCTGAAACATCAGAGGCGTGAATTCTCAGTTGAGAATGTCATTGGCCATCTGAGTGTTGAGCAGAACTCGAGAGCAAAGGACTCGAATGGAAAAGGGAACGAAGGGACCTCTGTCGCCAACATGGTGCAGAAGAACTTCAACCCCCACAAGCCCAAGGGAAAGACTGGTGTCCAACAGAATACCGAGTTTAAGAAGAAGGGCAAGAAGCCTTTCAAGAAGGATAAGAAGAAGGGTGGCTGTTTCACTTGTGGTTCTGATGAACATTGGGCTGTCAAGTGCCCACACAAGTTCAAGAAGCCAGGACAGGACTCCAAGACTGTCAACATGATTGTGAGCAACAATGAGAGTGGGCCATCTGGGTACGGTAATTTGTTTACTGTATTTTCAGTTTGCCAGTCTACCGATTGGTGGATTGACACAGGTGCAAATATTCATGTGTGTGCTGACATTTCATTGTTTTCTTCTTATCAGGCCACAGGAAACGGGTCCGTACTGATGGGGAATGGCGCGAGTGCTTCTGTTCATGGTGTTGGCACGGTCGATCTGAAGTTTACTTCGGGAAGGATCGTGCAACTGAAGAACGTGCAGCATGTCCCCGCCATCAAGAAGAATCTCGTTAGTGGTTCCCTTCTATGTAGAGAAGGGTTTATGCTGGTTTCGAGTCTAATAAAGTAGTTGTTACGAAATATGGACTGTTTGTTGAAAAAGGTTATGAATGTGGAGGTCTATTCCGCTTTTCCCTCGCTGATTTTTGTAATAAAGTCGTGAACAATATTCATTCAAATGTTAATGAAACAGAAGTTTGGCATTCACGTCTTTGTCACATTGGTTTTGGTTGTATGACGCGGTTAGCAAAGTTAAATTTAATCCCAAGTTTCACTTTAGCCAAAGGTTCTAAGTGCCATTCGTGTGTGCAAGCAAAGCAACCTCGCAAGCCCCATAAGGCTGCGGAGGAGAGACACTTGGCGCCATTAGAACTCATACATTCTGACCTTTGTGAGATGAATGGTGTGTTGACTAAAGGTGGAAAGAGATACTTCATGACACTGGTAGATGATTCTACTAGATACTGCTATGTATATCTTTTAAACACTAAAGATGAGGCTCTACACTACTTTAAAATCTATAAGGCAGAAGTTGAGAATCAACTTGAAAAGAATATAAAACGAGTCCGGTCAGATCGTGGTGGAGAGTATTTCTCTAATGAGTTTGATTCCTTTTGTGCGGAACATGGTATTATTCATGAGAGGACGCCTCCCTACTCACCTCAGTCAAATGGGGTTGCCGAACGGAAAAACCGTACTCTAACTGATTTGGTTAACGCCATGTTAGATACATCGGGTTTATCCAAGGCATGGTGGGGGGAGGCTATATTGACATCATGTCATGTCCTAAATAAATTTCTGACAAAAGACAATGAGATCACTCCCTATGAACAATGGGAAAAGAGAAGAACAACACTCTCATACTTACGTACTTGGGGCTGTTTGGCGAAAGTCAATGTGCCGATCCCCAAAAAGCGTAAGCTTGGACCAAAGACTATGGATTGCGTTAATTTGGGCTACGCTAAGAATAGCGTCGGCTATAGATTTCTGGTAGTGAAATCTGAGGTACCTGACATGAAAGTCGGTACGATTATGGAGTCTAAAGATGCTACATTCTTTGAGGATATTTTTCCTATGAGAGATATGCAAAGCACTTCTAGACTGGAATCTGATGAGACTCCTGAACCTGCCATTCCGATGAAATATTATGAACAAACACATGATGAAAATCCT
This sequence comes from Secale cereale, assembly GCA_902687465.1. NCBI lineage: Eukaryota > Viridiplantae > Streptophyta > Magnoliopsida > Poales > Poaceae > Secale > Secale cereale. Next base: position 348,483,877 of record LR738714.1, read on the forward strand.
GAGGAGGAGGACAAGGAAACCCTTGGTAGGAGCAAGAGACAGAGGACTGCAAAGTCCTTTGGTGATGATTTCCTTGTGTACCTTGTGGATGATACTCCCACTTCTATTTCAGAAGCTTATACGTCTCCGGATGCTGACTACTGGAAAGAAGCGGTCCGTAGCGAGATGGACTCCATCTTGGCTAATGGGACATGGGAAATCACAGAACGTCCCTATGGCTGTAAACCATTGGGATGTAAGTGGGTGTTCAAAAAGAAGCTTAGGCCTGATGGTACGATTGAAAAATACAAGGCTAGGCTTGTGGCCAAGGGTTATTCCCAGAAAGAAGATGAGGATTTCTTCGATACTTATTCACCTGTGGCCAGACTGACCATCATTCGAGTATTATTCTCGTTGGCGGCCTCGCATGGTCTTCTCGTCCACCAGATGGATGTTAAGACAGCTTTCCTGAATGGAGAGCTAAACGAGGAAATCTACATGCAACAGCCAGATGGCTTTGTGATAGATGGTCAGGAAGGAAAAGTGTGTAGGTTGATAAAATCTTTATATGGCCTGAAACAAGCACCTAAGCAATGGCATGCTAAGTTTAATACAACACTGACATCTGTTGGCTTCGTTGTTAATGAAGCTGACAAATGTGTATACTATCGCCATGGTGGGGGCGAAGGAGTTATATTGTGCTTGTATGTTGATGACATACTGATATTCGGAACCAACCCCAAAGTAATTGAGGAGGTCAAGTCGTTTCTATCTCAGAACTTTGAGATGAAAGACCTTGGTGTGGCTGATGTTATCTTGAACATCAAGCTACTGAGAGATAATGAGGGTGGGATTACACTTTTGCAATCCCATTATGTTGAGAAGGTGTTGAGTCGTTTTGGATACTCGGACTGCACACCATCTCAAACACCATATGATCCTAGCGTGTTGATTCGAAAATCCAAAGGCACGGCTATAGATCAATTGAGATACTCTCAAATCATTGGTTCACTGATGTACCTAGCTAGCGCTACGAGGCCTGACATCGCTTTTGCTGTGAGCAAACTGAGTCGGTTTGTATCAAAACCGGGTGATGTACATTGGCATGCTGTTGAAAGAGTTATGCGTTATCTAAAGGGTACTATGAACTATGGACTTCACTATACCGGATACCCGTCGGTACTTGAAGGGTATAGTGATGTGAATTGGATCTCTGATGCTGATGAGATGAAGGCCACAACTGGGTATATGTTTACTCTTGGAGGTGGCGCTGTTTCCTGGAAGTCTTGCAAGCAAACGATCTTAACGAGATCGACAATGGAAGCAGAATTAACAGCATTAGACACATCTGGTGTCGAAGCGGGATGGCTTCGAGATCTCTTGATGGACTTGCCATTGGTTGATAAACCGGTTCCGGCTATCCTTATGAACTGTGACAATCAGACCGTCATCACCAAGGTGAAGAGTTCAAAGGACAACATGAAGTCCAACAAACACATAAGAATGAGATTAAAAGTTGTCAGAAAATTGAGAAACTCCGGGGTGATAGCGTTGGAATATGTCCATACGGCTAAGAATCTGGCAGATCCCTTTACAAAAGGGCTATCACGTGTTGTGATAGATAATGCATCGAGGGAGATGGGCATGAGACCCACATGAGTTGCCATGGTGGTAACCCAACCTATGTGATCGGAGATCCCGTGAAGTAGGACCTGGGAAAACAAGCCAGTGGTGAACTGAGGAGAGTAACTATACTAACCCACTCCGCTGGAGATGCAATACTCTCAATACTGTATGGGAGGATGACTACTGTCTTAATGTGTTCCAAGGCTTATATGTATAAGCAAGATGCTATCCTACAGAGCGATCTTTGGAGGAACACACCTATATGAGCCCGACTACTGGTCACAGTCTATGAGATTGGGGTGATCTCTAGTAAGCTCATGAACAGGCCAGGAGTGTGACTTATATGCTCCACCCGAGGGGTCAGCCTTCGGCAGCCTAGTATCAGTAAGACATGTGGTGAAACTTCTTTACGCCAAACTGACAATTCAAGGCTTAGTCCATTGTTCAGTTGTGGAGGGGTGTAGCTATTTGCTCTAGGTGGATGTTCAATCTTAACAGGTCTCCACTGAAATACTGGTATATCAAAACAGAGTTTGGAACAGAGTACAACACCATGGGCCTTTGGGATCTGGTCGGGGATTGCTGAATATGAGATGGGCTTTGGGCCCATTTAGCAATTACAGAAAAATCCCTAAGGGTCCATGCTGCCTAGCAAGTGGTGGGAGTTTAGTCCCACATTGCTAGTTGAGAGAGATGTACACCAACTTATAAGGTGAGACATTCTCCCACTAGTATGAGTTGGTGTGAAGGAAGGAGAGGTGTTCCACACGCGCGCTCCTCCTCCGCCGCCCGCTCGTCTCGTCACGACGCGCCGTGGGTTTCGGGAATCTCGCCGAGCCGATGTGTTCTTTTTGTCACGCAGGATTGGAATTTGAACAGTCAACTGAAAACGATCAATGGAAAATGAATACGAGCTGAAACGTTTCGTCTTAAGTACGGCTGTTACCAGAATTCATTGTGATTCATTATGTGCGTTTATGCTGGACCGTTTGTCTCCTCCTCTGCGCCTATATAAGAGAGGTCGCTCCTCTCCAGAGAACAACACAGATCACATCTGCTCTGCCACCACCACCTCTGTTGTTCTGTAATGCCCAGGATGGAATTATACCTCCTACGTGTCGAGGCACGACTTAAAGGCATAAGTCCATCCTAGAATGATCTCAAGTTTGGTAATCTTTGCACAACTCATGTAAAAGGGGGAAAGTAAACTTAAAAATAGTTGGCTTACAATCGCCACGTCACAGAATAACAGTACAAGTCTCAAACATCAATACAATAAGATCACTACAACCCTCTAAGGGCAAAACCAAATGTCAAAGTACCAAACTCAGATAAGTAAACAACCACAGGCGGATCGAATCCTAGTAAGAGTCTCCACTACTGATCGTCCGGGTAGCGCACGTAGTAACGACTACGCTCCTCGTTGTACTCCCAATCCAGCTCGGTGCCATCACCTGGATAGCTCACGGCTGGACCTGCATCTGGTGTGGTGAAGTAACTGTGAGCCACAGAGGACTCAGCAATCCCGTTCCCGGGTAACAGAACTATCAAAGCCTTTAGGTGAGGGAAAGGCTGAAGAAAGAAAAGAGGTGACGGAACAACAAAGAGTCTGCAGCAGCAACTAGCACTAACTTACGCAAGAGAGAGCGAGAAGAGAGGGCAAAGCGAGAAGAGATCACGAAGTGATCCTAGCTACAAGCTCACAAACATAACCCCTCCGTGTTCAACTCCCGAATCCCGATTCGGAAATTGACAGTCACGGAACACACGCTGGTAGTGTATTAGTATCATTGTGTCAAGTTATCTACAACCGGAATTAACAAGCTCCCATCTGCCACATAACCGCGGGCACGGCTTTCGAAAGTTCAAACCCTGCAGGGGTGTTCCAACTTGACCCATTACAAGCCCACGATCCGCGGAGTCGCAACTCCAAAGTGGGAAGACCCGAGTATCCTCGGAATCCCGTGCTCAAGATATACCGAGCTAAGGTAAGGCTAATCCAGCAAATCCTCCCGGCGTGCCGACACCCTGATAGTAGCCGCGCGTATCTAGTCTCAGGCCACGACCGGATGAGCACAGCGTACAGTGGCCGAAATACCCAAGTTGCCAAGGGGGGCCCCGCACACGACTCTAGTTTGGACCAACACTCAATCGAGCACTGGCCCAGGGGGGTTGAATTAATTAAGCCTCGGGTTAATTACTCCCTCGGAAAGGTTTTAGTTGTGTTAGGCGAATAGTACCAATGTTGGGACTTGCTGGAAAAGACTTAGCACATAGCGGTTTATCGAGGGGGTCCCATACACCCCAACCGTGTTAGGAACGCATAATCAAGGAACATAAAACCGGCTTATACGGATCCTAACGGCATGAGTGGAACAAAACACCAAGCAAAAGGCTTAGCCTTCCACCCTTGCCAATATATAGGTGATTTCCATTAAAGCATTTATGTAGTGTGATATAACCCAACCAAACTTCATCAAGAAGCAAGCATCTTCACTTCACCTGCAACTAGCAACGCTATAAGAAGGGCTGAGCGAAGCGTACTTAGCCAAGCAATGGTTTGCGTAGGTAGGGTGGTTAAACATGGCAATTGGTTACAAGTAGGAGGCTGACAAGAAGAACATGGGCATCGAGGCAAAACTATAGATCGAGACTACTAGCAATAGACAAAGATAGTAATGTTATCGGGGTTCGGTCATCTTGCCTGAAGAGAAGAAGTTCGGATCAAAAGAAGGGTCCTCTTGCTCAAACTCGTTGGAAACCTCGTGATCAACCTCGTTGGAAAACTCGTGCTCAACTTCGTGCTCTAAACAAGACAAACACAACAAGCACCAATCAACACGATGCAATGCGCACTCGATAAACATGTATGCATGATGGATGCACTAGAGATGCACATGGAGCACGTAAAACATCACTCAAGCAAAACACCTCAAAACAAGATAACAACCTGATATTATTAATCTACACAGAAAAACACCCAAGTTTGATATAAAGATCGCTGAAATCGGAGTTACGGGCTAAAAGTTATGCCCGAAACAAGATTTGAGCGAAAACTGCAAATTACAGCAACATAGCATCTTGGGAGCTCAAAATAATTAATCTACAGCACCCAAAAAGCATGGCAAAGGACTTGAACATAAACTAGATATAATGTACAGCAAGTAGGTCCAAAGTGCACCCCAAACGGAGTCACGGATCACTAGCAATGATCTTGGACATATTGAACTTTGAAATAAAATTCTGGCAGCAGAATTTTATTGAAAGTTTGGAGCAAAAGATAAACATGCTACAGCACCTCAAGTGGACATGTGAGGACATGGATGGAAAGACAACAATATATACTTCATGGAACAATCAAAATCCACCCCAAAACTATCATGCTTTGTCCTACAACATCACACGAACATGGCATCGGAACGTTACAGATTTCAGACTTAGTGAAATTTCACTAAGTCCTAAAACAGCAACATCATCATAGCAACAAAAAGAGCATGTTTAAGACACCTCGAAACTAAACATGGCAAAGGGTAAGCACCTCATCAAAATACATATGAAGGTGATCCCGAAACACACAAGCATGCATCAATGTGGTGAACACACCGATTACAACGAGCTCAACAAGATGGCATTTCATAACAAGTGAAAACACAACATGTGAACATGGCATCTTGCAACGATGATAACACGGAAACAATACATCTACCATGCAACCTATCACACACAACACGTAGTTCGTGTCAAGACGAACACGTGGACATGTCATTTGCTTCGTTTGGACAAACGAGCTAAAAGTTATCACATGTCAAAGGTGGCACAAAAATATCACACAACAGCAGTTTATATCATCATACACTCTTGCAACAGCAAAACAAGGCCCTAGATGATCTCTAACATGCATGACTACAACAGGTAAAACGGAGAGGGCATCTCCACGAACATCTGGACATACTACACGCGCAAAACGGAGCAACACAGAGAAAGTTATGCATGGTCAAAGTAGACATCTCAGATCAGGAAAACAGGGGATTAGGTCAACCTCAACGGATCTGAGATCCGGATGAACAGTGACGGGCTGATGAACAGTGCGGGCGGCTCGGATCTGAGGAAGAGTGGCCCGGCGCGGCTCGGCGGTGCTGGATCCCAGGGATCCAGGAGATTTTTGTGGATCTGAGATCTGAAAAAGAAAAAAAAGATAGAGGGAAGGAGGAAGAAGAAGAGGATGCCCAAATAGACCTAGGGTCTATATATAGCAATTAGACTAGGGTTTGAGACTAGGGGATGTCTAGGAGCCCTCCGATCTGATCCAACGGATCCGATCGCGGGGATGATTTAAAAGGACCAGACGGAGATAAAAGACTGCAGCAGGGGTATTTTCGGGACACGAAGTAAGGGCACTTCGGACCCACACGGACAACGGAGGGAAAAGTCAACGGAGTCCAAACGAGACGAGATTTGAGAGGCAGGTTGCACACAACAAAACAACAACACACAACACAACCTCGCGGCACACCGGTAACGAAAAACGCCCGAACAACAAAGAAGGCCTACGGGACGTCACGGACACGTGAGGGAGCTCCGGAACACGAAACAGACAACGGGAAGAAACGCCACGAACCGGAAACAACCCACAACACAGATGCAATGCAATGCACATGTCTACATGATATGAATGAATGCCACACACTCACACAACAAAACGACGAAACCCCGAAAGGCAAAGAACCCGAAATGGAAATAGATGAAGCCGGAGATTTATTATAAGCCCAAAAGGGAAAGTATTACATCCGGGGCATTACAAACTCTCCTCTACTACAAAAAGATCTCGTCCCGAGATCTAGGACTGGAAAAAGGAAGGGTACTCGGAACGAAGATGATCTTCTCGTTCCCAGGTAGCTTCTCGGTCTGTGTGATGTGACCACTTGACTTTCAGAAACTTGATGGTCTTGTTGCGAGTCTTGCGTTCAGTTTCTTCGAGAATTGCAACTGGATGCTCTCGGTAGGAAAGGTCTTGTTGAAGATCAATCTCCTCAAACGGAATCATACGCTCAGGTGCCTTGAAGCATTTGCGAAGCTGAGACACATGAAAGACATCATGAACATTTGCAAAGTTGGAAGGGAGCTCGAGCTGATAGGCTAGATCGCCTCTTTTGCCAAGAATTTTGAAAGGACCGACGTATCTAGGAGCAAGCTTTCCTTTGATACCGAACCTCTGGGTTCCTTTCATCGGAGACACTCGGAGATAGACATGATCACCGATGTCGAATGCCAAATCACGATGCTTTCCATCATAGTAACTCTTCTGACGCGACTGGGCGGCCTTGAGATTCTCACGTATGACTTTGCACATTTCTTCGGCTTCAGAGATCAAATCATTGCCAAGAAGTTGGCGTTCACCTGTTTCAGACCAGTTGAGAGGGGTACGGCACTTTCTGCCATAGAGAATTTCAAACGGTGCTTTGCCTGCGCTTGCTTGGAAGCTGTTGTTGTAAGAGAATTCTGCAAATGGAAGACAGTCCTCCCATTTCATGCCGAAGGAGATGACACAGGCTCTGAGCATATCTTCAAGTATCTGATTCACACGCTCAACTTGACCACTAGTCTGAGGGTGAAAGGCAGTGCTGAACCTGATCTTCGTGCCCATGGCGGACTGAAAGGAGTCCCAGAACTTTGATGTGAACAAGCTGCCACGGTCTGAGGATATCACTTGAGGAATGCCATGAAGAGACACAATTCTGGAAGTGTACAGCTCTGCAAGTTGAGCTGCATTGATTGATTCTTTGACTGGAAGAAAGTGAGCAACTTTGGTAAGCTTGTCAATCACCACAAAGATAGCATCATTGCCTCGCTTGGATTTAGGAAAGCCAGTGACGAAGTCCATTTCAATGTGGTCGAACTTCCACTCAGGAATAGGAAGAGGTTGGAGAAGACCGGCTGGACGTTGATGTTCTGCTTTCACTCTTCTGCATACATCACATTCATTCACGAATTGGGCAATTTCCCTTTTCATGCGTGTCCACCAGTAAGACTGCTTGAGGTCTTGATACATCTTGGAACTGCCAGGATGAATGGAAAGGAGAGAGTCATGAGCTTCTTCCATTATGAGCTTCCTGAGATCACCTTTGGGAACAACGAGTCTGTCCTCGAAGAACAAGGTATCTCTCTCATCAACACGGAAGCACTTGTATTTTGGAGTGCCCTTTGCAATCCCATGTTTCACCTTCTCCACCATGGTATCACTGAGCTGGGCCTCACGGACTTGATCTTCCAAGGTAGGAGCAATTTGGAGATTTGCAAGAAAACCCTGCGGAACAACCTGAAGGTTGAGCTTCCTGAAAGCTTCACAAAGCTCAGGCTGGTGTGGCTTGATGAGAAGGCTGTTGCAATATGCCTTTCTGCTCAAAGCATCTGCAATCACATTCGCCTTGCCTGGAGTGTACTCAATGCTGGGGTTGTACTCTTGGATCATCTCGACCCAACGAGTCTGGCGGAGGTTCAGATGCGGCTGCGTGAAGATGTACTTCAAGCTCTTGTGATCAGTGAAGATGTCGACCTTTCTGCCCAACAACAGATGTCTCCACGTAATCAGAGCATGTACCACAGCTGCTAGCTCGAGATCATGTGTGGGATAGTTCTTCTCAGCTGGCTTGAGCTGACGTGAAGTGTATGCCACAATTCTCTTCTCTTGCATAAGCACACCACCAAGGCCTTGAAGAGAAGCGTCACAGAACACTTCATAGGGCTTGGATTCATCTGGAGGAATCAGAACTGGAGCTGAGACAAGCTTCTCTTTGAGTGTTTTGAAAGCCACTTCACACTCAGGAGACCAAAAGTATTTGACATTCTTCTGGAGGAGGTTGGAAAGAGGCTTGGCAATCTTGGAGAAGTTCTCCACAAACCTTCTGCAATAGCTGGCAAGACCCAGAAAACTGCGGAGCTGCTTGACGTTCTGAGGAGCTTCCCAGTTGACAATTGCTTCAACTTTCTCGGGATTAACCGCAATACCGTCAGCTGAGATAATGTGGCCCAAGTAGAGAACCTTATCGAGCCAAAACTCGCACTTGGAGAACTTGGCATAGAATTTGTGCTCTCGGAGTCGATCAAGAACCAGACGCAAGTGCTTTTCGTGATCTTCTTCATTCTTGGAAAACACCAAAATATCATCCAGATACACAAGCACAAACTCGCCTGTATAGGGGTTGAAGATGTAATGCATCATCCTTGAGAAGGTAGGAGGAGCATTGGCGAGGCCGAAGGACATGACGGTATACTCATATGAACCGTAGCTCGTTCTGAACGCCGTCTTGGGAATGTCTTCCTCGCGAATGCGAATTTGATGGTAGCCCATTCGGAGGTCAAGCTTAGAGAATACTTTAGCTCCTTTGAGCTGCTCAAAGAGTTCATTGATGTTGGGGAGCGGATACTTGTTCTTAATCGTCTTCTTGTTCAGTGGCCGGTAGTCAACACAGAGACGCTCCGTGCCATCTTTCTTCTTGACAAATAAGACACCACAGCCCCACGGAGATGTACTCGGTCTGATGAGACCCATACGCTCCTGTTCATCCAACTGTTTCTTCAATTCCTTCAATTCATCTGAAGAGAGCTTGTATGGACGCCGGCAAACAGGTTCGGTGCCCGGCTCGAGTTCAATGACAAACTCCACCTGACGGTGTGGAGGCATTCCTGGAAGTTCTTCTGGAAAGACGTCTTGGTATTCATTCACCACTGGAATTTGCTCTATAGCATTAATTTCACCCTTATCATTAAGAGAGAAAAGCCGAATAGTATTATCCCTGGAGGCGAAGATAATCACATCTTCATCAGAATGAGTCAACTTGACTTCCTTTTGAGCGCAATCAATGTGAGCATCGTGCTGAGAAAGCCAATCCATTCCGAGAATGAGGTCGATGTCAGAATGACCAAGAATCACCGGTTTAGCCAGAAAACGATAATCTCCCATGCGAATAGAAACATCCGGAGCATAAACACTAGAAGTCATGATCTTGCCTGGAGAAACAACTTGCAACTTCTGAGGCAAATTTGAAGTGGCAATATCGTGCTTGGATGCAAATGGTTGAGACATGAAAGAGCATGATGCACCCGAATCAAATAACACTTTAGCCGGAAAAGAGTTCACTGGAAGGTTACCCAAAATGACATCAGAAGAAGCCTCTGCTTGTGCTGCATTCATCAGATTGACCCTTGCAGCCTTTGGATCATGCTTGACCATAGCGGTACCGACAGGAGGAGGAGGCGGAAGGCGCCTTGGGTTGTTGCACTTGTTGGAATAATGACCCTTCTGGCCACACTTGTAGCAAGTCACCTCAGAAAGCGGACGGGTAGGAGGAGCATTGGACTTGGAGCCTTGAGACTGAAACTGCTTCTTCGACTGGTTGCTTGGGTTGGGTGGGTGGGAGAAACCACGACCACTAGAGTTCTTGTTGTTGGAGTTGTTGAAGTTGCTGGAGTTGTTGTATGGAGCTCGAATCGCTGGAGGAGGAGGAAGCCAGAATTTCTGTTGTTTCGCAGCCAACTGAGACGATGAGGTAGAGTGAACAGCATCTCGAATTCTCTTCTTAGAAGCCTCCATCTTAAGCTGAGCTGCTTCTTGTTTCAAAGCCATATTATAGAACTTATCGAATTCGTCTGGCTCGAACAAAGTGAGAGCAAGCTGAAGTTCATCTTTGAGACCTCCACGGAACTGATAGATTTTGCTCTTTGCATCAGGAATGTCTTGCTTTGCATAACGAGCGAGGTTTTGGAACTTGACATTATACTGATAGACTGTCATGGAGCCCTGCTTGAGGTTGCGGAATTGCTCACGCATACCCTCGATAACACTTGTAGGAATGTGATGCGAGCGGAAATCCTTGCAGAAATTCTCCCATGAGATCACTTGACCCGGCCTTGAGTCTTTGTACTGCTGCCACCAGTCAGCTGCTTGATCTTTCAGTTGGAAGGCTGCAAGCTTCACATAGTCATCTTCTTTCACGTTACTGCACTCAAAATGCTTCTTTATGTCGGTCAGCCAATCTTCAGCATCAAGAGGGTCGACACAGTAACTGAAAGCTTTAGGATTGTTAGCCAGGAACTGGTTGAGAGTAGCATGGTGCTGCTGGAAGAAGTTGCCTTGGTTCATTGGAACACCCTGATTAGCTTGATTAGCTTGCATAGCCTGCATTTGCTGCATCATCTGCATCATCAACTGAGTGTTCTGAGCAGTAGTCTGCATAATTGCTCTCCAAGCCTCAGGCGGAGGAGGAGGAGAAGGAGGACGTTCTGGGACCTCTTCACCCTCTGGGTTGGCATTCGGAACCTTTTTCGGAGCCATCCTGTAAGAGATGACCACGAATCAGCAATTGATTGACAAAAGGAATAAGCTGAATCAATGGAATGAATTGCAACAAGTCTTCACAATAATCATTCGAACAATAAGAACGAATGAAATCATCCGAACAAGAGGAACGAATGAATTTCTTAGTTAATTGATAACATCAGTCTTCACGAGAAGCCACATAGGGATCAAAAGGATAAATAATAAAAAAACAACAAGGTACGGAAAAGAACAAACACAAGAGAGGAGTTTCGTTCTAACATCTTTGTGCTGAAAGCATATGAACGCGTTACGAAAAGGTTTTGCAATCCCCGGATCAGCATAGCCAAGGACCCTTTAAGATGCAACTCCTGATAGTAACCTCGGTCATATAACCCCTTCACTCAATGTCGAACCCCGAACTCACTAACCTGCATTCGTTGGAAGAATGCCTACGATCTACTGGATAAAACCCACCTATAGCTTTCCGAAAGATTCCAGTTATGCAATCAGGTGTTGGGGATACACGGGAAGCACCGCGCAATCAACTCTAACCTACATCCAGGTGTATCCATCCTTCAACACATAACCAGTCTTTATCGGAAACTGTGTACCTCGGACCTTCGAAAAGCATCCACTATAACAAGCTATGGCAATACTCCCGAACTACCTCCCCAGTACTGGGTGATGTCGGGGTTATCTTGCCACTGGCCGTATAGGGGAGATTTTCGATGTCGGCCGTCTTAAGTATTTAGTACTGTCGCGATATGCTTGTTACAATGATACCCCGAAGCTCAACTCCTCGGTAACAGGAGGCATCGAGAACAATATCCTTGTCACAAGAACATCGAAACAATCCCAGAATACTCGCGGGATTCCTAAAAAAAAATTTGTGCAAATTTTGAAGATAGGAGAGACAAGAGTAGACGTCAGGAGTCCTCACCAGAGAGAAAGGGGATGGGAAGCAAAGAAATCCTACTCTCCGATATAATATAGGACTCAAAAAGTTTTTAGTGTGTGCCTAGACTCAACCGTCAACGGTTCGATCAAACAGTGGGGGCTCCTAGGTCGGAGAAGGCTCTGAATACCAACTTGTAATGCCCAGGATGGAATTATACCTCCTACGTGTCGAGGCACGACTTAAAGGCATAAGTCCATCCTAGAATGATCTCAAGTTTGGTAATCTTTGCACAACTCATGTAAAAGAGGGATAGTAAACTTAAAATAGTTGGCTTACAATCGCCACGTCACAGAATAACAGTACAAGTCTCAAACATCATACAATAAGATCACTACAACCCTCTAAGGGCAAAAGCCAAATGTCAAAGTACCAAACTCAGATAAATAAAACAACCACAGGCGGATCGAATCCTAGTAAGAGACTCCACTACTGATCGTCCGGGTAGCGCACGTAGTAACGACTACGCTCCTCGTCGTACTCCCAATCCAGCTCGGTGCCATCACCTGGATAACTCACAGCTGGACCTGCATCTGGTGTGTGAAGTAACTGTGAGCCACAGAGGACTCAGCAATCCCGTTCCCGGGTACAGAACTATCAAAGCCTTTAGGTGAGGAAAGGCTGAAGAAAGAAATGAGGTGAAGGAACAACAAAGAGTCTGCAGCAGCAACTAGCACTAACTTACGCAAGAGAGAGCGAGAAGAGAAGGCAAAGCGAGGAGTGATCACTAAGTGATCCTAGCTACAAGCTCACAAGCATAACCCCTCCGTGTTCAACTCCCGAATCCCTATTCGGAAATTGACAGTCACGGAACACACGCTGGTAGTGTATTAGTATCATTGTGTCAAGTTATCTACAACCGGAATTAACAAGCTCCCATCTGCCACATAACCGCGGGCACGGCTTTCGAAAGTTCAAACCCTGCAGGGGTGTTCCAACTTGACCCATTACAAGCCCACGATCCGCGGAGTCGCAACTCCAAAGTGGGAAGACCCGAGCATCCTCGGAATCCCGTGCTCAAGATATACCGAGCTAAGGTAAGGCTAATCCAGCAAATCCTCCCGGCGTGTCGACACCCTGATCGTAGCCGCGCGTATCTAGGTCTCAGGACACGACCGGATGGGCGATTCTACAGGTTTTTACCAAACCTCGAGTTTCCTTGAGGTGGCCCCGCAGACTCCCCGTTTCGGACCAACACTCATGTGGAGCACTGGCCCGGGGTTGTTGATTAAGAAAGAGGGTTAATTACTCCCTATGCATGTTTAGTTTGTTATTAGGCAAATAGTACCAATGTTGGGACTTGCTGGAAAAGACTTAGCACTTAGCGGTTTATCGAGGGGGTCCCATACACCCCAACCGTGTTAGGAACGCATAATCAAGGAACATAAAACCGGCTTATACGGATCCTAACGGCATGAGTGGAACAAAACACCAAGCAAAAGGCTTAGCCTTCCACCCTTGCCAATATATAGATGATTTCATTTAGAGCATTTATATAGTGTGATATAACCCAACCAAACTTCAACATGGAGCAAGCATCTTCACTTCACCTGCAACTAGCAACGCTATAAGAAGGGCTGAGCGAAGCGTACTTAGCCAAGCAATGGTTTGCATAGGTAGGGTGATTAAACATGGCAATTGGTTACAAGTAGGAGGCTGACAAGAAGAACATGGGCATCGAGGCAAAACTATAGATCGAGACTACTAGCAATAGGCAAAGATAGTAAAGTTATCGGGGTTCGGTTATCTTGCCTGAAGAGGAGAACTTCTCCAAGATTGCCAAGCCTCTTTCCAACCTCCTTCAGAAGAATGTCAAATACTTTTGGTCTCCCGAGTGTGAAGTGGCTTTCAAAACCCTCAAAGAGAAGCTTGTTTCCGCTCCAGTTCTGATTCCTCCAGATGAATCCAAGCCCTATGAAGTGTTCTGTGACGCTTCTCTTCAAGGTCTTGGTGGTGTGCTTATGCAAGAGAAGAGAATTGTGGCATACACTTCACGTCAGCTAAAGCCAGCTGAGAAGAACTATCCCACACATGATCTCGAGCTAGCAGCTGTGGTACATGCTCTGATTACGTGGAGACATCTGTTGTTGGGCAGAAAGGTCGACATCTTCACTGATCACAAGAGCTTGAAGTACATCTTCACACAGCCGCATCTGAACCTCCGCCAGACTCGTTGGGTCGAGATGATCCAAGAGTACAACCCCAGCATTGAGTACACTCCAGGCAAGGCGAATGTGATTGCAGATGCTTTGAGCAGAAAGGCTTATTGCAACAGCCTTCTTATCAAGCCACATCAGCCTGAGCTTTGTGAAGCTTTCAGGAAGCTCAACCTCCAGGTTGTTCCGCAGGGTTTTCTTGCTAATCTCCAGATTGCTCCTACCTTGGAAGATCAAGTCCGTGAGGCCCAGCTCTGTGACACCATGGTGAAGAAGGTGAAACATGGGATTGCAAAGGGCACTCCAAAATATAAGTGCTTCCGTGTTGATGAGAGAGATACCTTGTTCTTCGAGGACAGACTCGTTGTTCCCAAAGGTGATCTCAGGAAGCTCATAATGGAAGAAGCTCATGATTCTCTCCTTTCCATTCATCCTGGCAGTTCCAAGATGTATCAAGACCTCAAGCAATCTTACTGGTGGACACGCATGAAAAGGGAAATTGCCCAATTCGTGAATGAATGTGATGTATGCAGAAGAGTGAAAGCAGAACATCAACGTCCAGCCGGTCTTCTCCAACCTCTTCCTATTCCTGAGTGGAAGTTCGACCACATTGAAATGGACTTCGTCACTGGCTTTCCTAAATCCAAGCGAGGCAATGATGCTATCTTTGTGGTGATTGACAAGCTTACCAAAGTTGCTCACTTTCTTCCAGTCAAAGAATCAATCAATGCAGCTCAACTTGCAGAGCTGTACACTTCCAGAATTGTGTCTCTTCATGGCATTCCTCAAGTGATATCCTCAGACCGTGGCAGCTTGTTCACATCAAAGTTCTGGGACTCCTTTCAGTCCGCCATGGGCACGAAGATCAGGTTCAGCACTGCCTTTCACCCTCAGACTAGTGGTCAAGTTGAGCGTGTGAATCAGATACTTGAAGATATGCTCAGAGCCTGTGTCATCTCCTTCGGCATGAAATGGGAGGACTGTCTTCCATTTGCAGAATTCTCTTACAACAACAGCTTCCAAGCAAGCGCAGGCAAAGCACCGTTTGAAATTCTCTATGGCAGAAAGTGCCGTACCCCTCTCAACTGGTCTGAAACAGGTGAACGCCAACTTCTTGGCAATGATTTGATCTCTGAAGCCGAAGAAATGTGCAAAGTCATACGTGAGAATCTCAAGGCCGCCCAGTCGCGTCAGAAGAGTTACTATGATGGAAAGCATCGTGATTTGGCATTCGACATCGGTGATCATGTCTATCTCCGAGTGTCTCCGATGAAAGGAACCCAGAGGTTCGGTATCAAAGGAAAGCTTGCTCCTAGATACGTCGGTCCTTTCAAAATTCTTGGCAAAAGAGGCGATCTAGCCTATCAGCTCGAGCTCCCTTCCAACTTTGCAAATGTTCATGATGTCTTTCATGTGTCTCAGCTTCGCAAATGCTTCAAGGCACCTGAGCGTATGATTCCGTTTGAGGAGATTGATCTTCAACAAGACCTTTCCTACCGAGAGCATCCAGTTGCAATTCTCGAAGAAACTGAACGCAAGACTCGCAACAAGACCATCAAGTTTCTGAAAGTCAAGTGGTCACATCACACAGACCGAGAAGCTACCTGGGAACGAGAAGATCATCTTCGTTCCGAGTACCCTTCCTTTTTCCAGTCCTAGATCTCGGGACGAGATCTTTTTGTAGTAGAGGAGAGTTTGTAATGCCCCGGATGTAATACTTTCCCTTTTGGGCTTATAATAAATCTCCGGCTTCATCTATTTCCATTTCGGGTTCTTTGCCTTTCGGGGTTTCGTCGTTTTGTTGTGTGAGTGTGTGGCATTCATTCATATCATGTAGACATGTGCATTGCATTGCATCTGTGTTGTGGGTTGTTTCCGGTTCGTGGCGTTTCTTCCCGTTGTCTGTTTCGTGTTCCGGAGCTCCCTCACGTGTCCGTGACGTCCCGTAGGCCTTCTTTGTTGTTCGGGCGTTTTTCGTTACCGGTGTGCCGCGAGGTTGTGTTGTGTGTTGTTGTTTTGTTGTGTGCAACCTGCCTCTCAAATCTCGTCTCGTTTGGACTCCGTTGACTTTTCCCTCCGTTGTCCGTGTGGGTCCGAAGTGCCCTTACTTCGTGTCCCGAAAATACCCCTGCTGCAGTCTTTTATCTCCGTCTGGTCCTTTTAAATCATCCCCGCGATCGGATCCGTTGGATCAGATCGGAGGGCTCCTAGACATCCCCTAGTCTCAAACCCTAGTCTAATTGCTATATATAGACCCTAGGTCTATTTGGGCATCCTCTTCTTCTTCCTCCTTCCCTCTATCTTTTTTTTCTTTTTCAGATCTCAGATCCACAAAAATCTCCTGGATCCCTGGGATCCAGCACCGCCGAGCCGCGCCGGGCCACTCTTCCTCAGATCCGAGCCGCCCGCACTGTTCATCAGCCCGTCACTGTTCATCCGGATCTCAGATCCGTTGAGGTTGACCTAATCCCCTGTTTTCCTGATCTGAGATGTCTACTTTGACCATGCATAACTTTCTCTGTGTTGCTCCGTTTTGCGCGTGTAGTATGTCCAGATGTTCGTGGAGATGCCCTCTCCGTTTTACCTGTTGTAGTCATGCATGTTAGAGATCATCTAGGGCCTTGTTTTGCTGTTGCAAGAGTGTATGATGATATAAACTGCTGTTGTGTGATATTTTTGTGCCACCTTTGACATGTGATAACTTTTAGCTCGTTTGTCCAAACGAAGCAAATGACATGTCCACGTGTTCGTCTTGACACGAACTACGTGTTGTGTGTGATAGGTTGCATGGTAGATGTATTGTTTCCGTGTTATCATCGTTGCAAGATGCCATGTTCACATGTTGTGTTTTCACTTGTTATGAAATGCCATCTTGTTGAGCTCGTTGTAATCGGTGTGTTCACCACATTGATGCATGCTTGTGTGTTTCGGGATCACCTTCATATGTATTTTGATGAGGTGCTTACCCTTTGCCATGTTTAGTTTCGAGGTGTCTTAAACATGCTCTTTTTGTTGCTATGATGATGTTGCTGTTTTAGGACTTAGTGAAATTTCACTAAGTCTGAAATCTGTAACGTTCCGATGCCATGTTCGTGTGATGTTGTAGGACAAAGCATGATAGTTTTGGGGTGGATTTTGATTGTTCCATGAAGTATATATTGTTGTCTTTCCATCCATGTCCTCACATGTCCACTTGAGGTGCTGTAGCATGTTTATCTTTTGCTCCAAACTTTCAATAAAATTCTGCTGCCAGAATTTTATTTCAAAGTTCAATATGTCCAAGATCATTGCTAGTGATCCGTGACTCCGTTTGGGGTGCACTTTGGACCTACTTGCTGTACATTATATCTAGTTTATGTTCAAGTCCTTTGCCATGCTTTTTGGGTGCTGTAGATTAATTATTTTGAGCTCCCAAGATGCTATGTTGCTGTAATTTGCAGTTTTCGCTCAAATCTTGTTTCGGGCATAACTTTTAGCCCGTAACTCCGATTTCAGCGATCTTTATATCAAACTTGGGTGTTTTTCTGTGTAGATTAATAATATCAGGTTGTTATCTTGTTTTGAGGTGTTTTGCTTGAGTGATGTTTTACGTGCTCCATGTGCATCTCTAGTGCATCCATCATGCATACATGTTTATCGAGTGCGCATTGCATCGTGTTGATTGGTGCTTGTTGTGTTTGTCTTGTTTAGAGCACGAAGTTGAGCACGAGTTTTCCAACGAGGTTGATCACGAGGTTTCCAACGAGTTTGAGCAAGAGGACCCTTCTTTTGATCCGAACTTCTTCTCTTCAGGCAAGATGACCGAACCCCGATAACATTACTATCTTTGTCTATTGCTAGTAGTCTCGATCTATAGTTTTGCCTCGATGCCCATGTTCTTCTTGTCAGCCTCCTACTTGTAACCAATTGCCATGTTTAACCACCCTACCTATGCAAACCGTTGCTTGGCTAAGTACGCTTCGCTCAGCCCTTCTTATAGCGTTGCTAGTTGCAGGTGAAGTGAAGATGCTTGCTCCATGTTGAAGTTTGGTTGGGTTATATCACATTATATAAATGCTTTAATTGAAATCACCTATATATTGGCAAGGGTGGAAGGCTAAGCCTTTTGCTTGGTGTTTTGTTCCACTCATGCCGTTAGGATCCGTATAAGCCGGTTTTATGTTCCTTGATTATGCGTTCCTAACACGGTTGGGGTGTATGGGACCCCCTCGATAAACCGCTAAGTGCTAAGTCTTTTCCAGCAAATCCCAACATTGGTACTATTTGCCTAATAACAAACTAAACTTGCATAGGGAGTTATAAACCCTTTTCTTAATCAACAACCCCGGGCCAGTGCTCCACATGAGTGTTGGTCCGAAACGGGGGTCCTGCAGGGCCACCTCGAGGAAACTCAAGGTTTGGTAAAAACCTGTAGCATCGCCCATCCGGTCGTGTCCTGAGACCTAGATACGCGCGGCTACGATCAGGGTGACGACACGCCGGGAGGATTTGCTGGATTAGCCTTACCTTAGCTCGGTATATCTTGAGCACGGGATTCCGAGGATACTCGGGTCTTCCCACTTTGGAGTTGCGACTCCGCGGATCGTGGGCTTGTAATGGGCCAAGTTGGAACACCCCTGCAGGGTTTGAACTTTCGAAAGCCGTGCCCGCGGTTATGTGGCAGATGGGAGCTTGTTAATTCCGGTTGTAGATAACTTGACACAATGATGCTAATACACTACCAGCGTGTGTTCCGTGACTGTCAATTTCCGAATCGGGATTCGGGAGTTGAACACGGAGGGGTTATGTTTGTAAGCTTGTAGCTAGGATCACTTCGTGATCACTTCTCGCTTTGCCTTCTCTTCTCGCTCTCTCTTGCGTAAGTTAGTGCTAGTTGCAGCTGCAGACTCTTTGTTGTTCCTTCACCTCATTTCTTTCTTCAGCCTTTCCTCACCTAAAGGCTTTGATAGTTCTGTTACCCGGGAACGGGATTGCTGAGTCCTCTGTGGCTCACAGTTACTTCACACACCAGATGCAGGTCCAGCTGTGAGCTATCCAGGTGATGGCACCGAGCTGGATTGGGAGTACGACGAGGAGCGTAGTCGTTACTACGTTCGCTACCCGGACGATCAGTAGTGGAGTCTCTTACTAGGATTCGATCCGCCTGTGGTTGTTTTATTTATCTGAGTTTGGTACTTGGACATTTGGCTTTTGCCCTTAGAGGGTTGTAGTGATCTTATTGTATGATGTTTGAGACTTGTACTGTTATTCTGTGACGTGGCGATTGTAAGCCAACTATTTTCAGTTTACTATCCCTCTTTTACATGAGTTGTGCAAAGATTACCAAACTTGAGATCATTCTAGGATGGACTTATGCCTTTAAGTCGTGCCTCGACACGTAGGAGGTATAATTCCATCCTGGGCATTACAAGTTGGTATTCAGAGCCTTCTCCGACCTAGGAGCCCCCACTGTTTGATCGAACCGTTGACGGTTGAGTCTAGGCACACACTGAAAACTTTTTGAGTCCTATATTATATCGGAGAGTAGGATTTCTTTGCTTCCCATCCCTTTTCTCTCTGGTGAGGACTCCTGACGTCTACTCTTGTCTCTCCTATCTTCAAAATTTGCACAAAAATTTTTTTTAGGAATCCCGCGAGTATTCTGGGATTGTTTCGATGTTCTTGTGACAAGGATATTGTTCTCGATGCCTCCTGTTACCGAGGAGTTGAGCTTCGAGGTATCATTGTAACAAGCATATCGCGGCAGTACTAAATACTTAAGACGGCCGACATCGAAAATCTCCCCTATACGGCCAGTGGCACGATAACCCCGACATCACCCAGTACTGGGGAGGTAGTTCGGGAGTATTGCCATAGCTTGTTATAGTGGATGCTTTTCGAAGGTCCGAGGTACACAGTTTCCGAGAAAGACTGGTTATGTGTTGAAGGATGGATACACCTGGATGTAGGTTAGAGTTGATTGCGCGGTGCTTCCCGTGTATCCCCAACACCTGATTGCATAACTGGAATCTTTCGGAAAACTATAGGTGGGTTTTATCCAGTAGATCGTAGGCATTCTTCCAACGAATGCAGGTTAGTGAGTTCGGGGTTCGACATTGAGTGAAGGAGTTATATGACCGAGGTTACTATCAGGAGTTGCATCTTAAAGGGTCCTTGGCTATGCTGATCCGGGGATTGCAAAACCTTTTCGTAACGCGTTCATATGCTTTCAGCACAAAGATGTTAGAACGAAACTCCTCTCTTGTGTTTGTTCCTTTCCGTACCTTGTTGCTTTTATTATTTTATCCTTTTGATCCCTATGTGGCTTCTCGTGAAGACTGATGTTATCAATTAACTGAGAAATTCATTCGTTCCTCTTGTTCGGATGATTTCATTCGTTCTTATTGTTCGAATGATTATTGTGAAGACTTGTTGCACTTCATTCCATTGATTCAGCTTATTCCTTTTGTCAATCAATTGCTGATTCGTGGTCATCTCTTACAGGATGGCTCCGAAAAAGGTTCCGAATGCCAACCCAGAGGTGGAAGAGGTTCCAGAACGTCCTCCTTCCCCTCCTCCTCCGCCTGAGGCTTGGAGAGCAATTATGCAGACTACTGCTCAGAACACTCAGTTGATGATGCAGATGATGCAGCAAATGCAGGCTATGCAAGCTAATCAAGCTAATCAGGGCGTTCCAATGAACCAAGGCAACTTCTTCCAGCAGCACCATGCTACCCTCAACCAGTTCTTGGCCAACAATCCTAAAGCTTTCAGTTACTGTGTCGACCCTCTTGATGCTGAAGATTGGCTGACCGATATCAAGAAACATTTTGAGTGCAGTAACGTGAAAGAAGATGACTATGTGAAGTTTGCAGCCTTCCAACTGAAAGATCAAGCAGCTGACTGGTGGCAGCAGTACAAAGACTCAAGGCCGGGTCAAGTGATCTCATGGGAGAATTTCTGCAAGGATTTCCGCTCGCATCACATTCCTACAAGTGTTATCGAGGGTATGCGTGAGCAATTCCGCAACCTCAAGCAGGGCTCCATGACAGTCTATCAGTATAATGTCAAGTTCCAAAACCTCGCTCGCTATGCAAAGCAAGACATTCCTGATGCAAAGAGCAAAATCTATCAGTTCCGTGGAGGTCTCAAAGATGAACTTCAGCTTGCTCTCACTTTGTTCGAGCCAGACGAATTCGATAAGTTCTATAATATGGCTTTGAAACAAGAAGCAGCTCAGCTTAAGATGGAGGCTTCTAAGAAGAGAATTCGAGATGCTGTTCACTCTTCCTCATCGTCTCAGATGGTCTCGAAGCATCAGAAATTCTGGCTTCCTCCTCCTCCAGTGATTCGAGCTCCATACAACAACTCCAGCAACTTCAACAACTCCAACAACAAGAACTCTAGTGGTCGTGGTTTCTCCTACCCACCCAACCCGAGCAACCAGTCGAAGAAGCAGTTTCAGTCTCAAGGCTCCAAGTCCAGTGGCTCTCAGTTCCGTCCTCTCTCAGAAGTGACTTGCAACAAATGCACTCAGAAAGGTCACTATGCCAACAGATGTCCGAATCCGAAGCGTCTTCCTCCTCCACCACCTGTGAGTTCAGCTATTGTCAGGCATGATCCAAAGGCAGCTAGAGTCAATCTGATGAATGCAGCACAAGCAGAGGCTTCTTCTGATGTCATTTTGGGTAACCTTCCAGTGAACTCTTTTCCAGCTAAAGTGTTATTTGATTCGGGTGCTTCACATTCTTTCATGTCATTCCCATTTGCATCCAAGTATAATGTGGGCACTATGCCCTTGCCAAGGGAGTTGCAAGTGATTTCTCCGGGAAGATGCATGACTTCTAGATTATATGCTCCGGATGTTTCCATTCGCATGGGGGATTATCGATTTTTGGCTTCTCCGGTGGTTCTTGGTCATTCTGATATCGACCTCATTCTCGGAATGGATTGGCTTTCTCAGCATGATGCTCACATTGATTGTGCTCAAAAGGAAGTCAAGTTGACTCATTCTGATGAAGATGTGATTATCTTCGCCTCCAGGGATAATACTATTCGGCTTTTCTCTCTTAATGATAAGGGTGAAATTAATGCCATAGAGCAAATTCCAGTGGTGAATGAATATCAAGACGTCTTTCCAGAAGAGCTTCCAGGCATGCCTCCACACCGTCAGGTGGAGTTTGTCATTGAACTCGAGCCGGGCACCGAACCTGTTTGTCGGCGTCCTTACAAGCTCTCTTCAGATGAATTGAAGGAATTGAAGAAACAGTTGGATGAACAGGAGCGTATGGGTCTCATCAGACCGAGTACATCTCCGTGGGGCTGTGGTGTCTTATTTGTCAAGAAGAAAGATGGCACGGAGCGTCTCTGTGTTGACTATCGGCCATTGAACAAGAAGACGATTAAGAACAAGTATCCGCTCCCCAACATCAACGAACTCTTTGAGCAGCTCAAAGGAGCTAAAGTATTCTCTAAGCTTGACCTCCGAATGGGCTATCATCAAATTCGCATTCGCGAGGAAGACATTCCCAAGACGGCCTTCAGAACGAGCTACGGTTCATATGAGTATACCGTCATGTCCTTCGGTCTCGCCAATGCTCCTCCTACCTTTTCAAGGATGATGCATTACATCTTCAACCCCTATACAGGCGAGTTTGTGCTAGTGTATCTGGATGATATTCTGGTGTTTTCCAAGAATGAAGAAGATCACGAAAAGCAC
The DNA here is from genome assembly GCA_902687465.1 of Secale cereale. Taxonomy (NCBI): domain Eukaryota; kingdom Viridiplantae; phylum Streptophyta; class Magnoliopsida; order Poales; family Poaceae; genus Secale; species Secale cereale. The sequence goes on from LR738714.1 coordinate 348,506,607, forward strand.
TTGCGTCTGGTTCTTGATCGACTCCGAGAGCATAAATTCTATGCCAAGTTCTCAAAGTGCGAGTTTTGGCTCGATAAGGTTTTGTACCTGGGCCACATTATCTCAGCTGACGGTATTGCGGTTAATCCCGAGAAAGTTGAAGCAATTGTCAACTGGGAAGCTGTAATGCCCAGGATGGAGTTATACCTCCTACGGGTCGAGGCCCGACTTAAAGGCATAAGTCCATCCTAGAATGATCTCAAGTTTGGTAATCTTTGCACAACTCATGTAAAAGAGGGATGTTAAACTTAAAATAGTCGGCTTACAATCGCCACGTCACAGAATAACAGTACAAGTCTCAAACATCATACAAAAGATCACTACAACCCTCTAAGGGCAAAATCCAAATGTCAAAGTACCAAACTCAGATAAATAAAACAACCACAGGCGGATCGAATCCTAGTAAGAGTCTCCACTACTGATCGTCCGGGTAGCGCACGTAGTAACGACTACGCTCCTCGTCGTACTCCCAATCCAGCTCGGTGCCATCACCTGGATAGCTCACGGCTGGACCTGCATCTGGTGTGAAGTAACTGTGAGCCACAGAGGACTCAGCAATCCCGTTCCCGGGTAACAGAACTATCAAAGCCTTTAGGTGAGGGAAAGGCCGAAGAAAGAAATGAGGTGAAGGAGCAACAAAGAGTCTGCAGCAGCAACTAGCACTAACTTACGCAAGAGAGAGCGAGAAGAGAAGGCAACGCGAGAAGTGATCACTAAGTGATCCTAGCTACAAGTTCACAAACATAACCCCTCCGTGTTCAACTTCCGAATCCCTATTCGGAAATTGACAGTCACGGAACACACGCTGGTAGTGTATTAGTATCATTGTGTCAAGTTTTCTACAACCGGAATTAACAAGCTCCCATCTGCCACATAACCGCGGGCACGGCTTTCGAAAGTTCAAACCCTGCAGGGGTGTTCCAACTTGACCCATTACAAGCCCACGATCCGCGGAGTCGCAACTCCAAAGTGGGAAGACCCGAGTATCCTCGGAATCCCGTGCTCAAGATATACCGAGCTAAGGTAAGGCTAATCCAGCAAATCCTCCCGGCGTGCCGACACCCTGATAGTAGCCGCGCGTATCTCGTCTCAGGCCACGACCGGATGGGTGATCCCACAGGTTTTTACCAAACCTTGAGTTTCCTCGAGGTGGCCCCGCGTAACCCCCGTTTCGGACCAACACTCATGTGGAGCACTGGCCCGGGGTTGTTGATTAAGAAAAAGGGTTTATAACTCCCTATGCAAGTTTAGTTTGTTATTAGGCAAATAGTACCAAAGTTGGGATTTGCTGGAAAAGACTTAGCGCTTAGCGGTTTATCGAGGGGGTCCCATACACCCCAACCGTGTTAGGAACGCATAATCAAGGAACATAAAACCGGCTTATACGGATCCTAACGGCATGAGTGGAACAAAACACCAAGCAAAAGGCTTAGCCTTCCACCCTTGCCAATATATATGTGATTTCAATTAAAGCATTTATATAGTGTGATATAACCCAACCAAACTTCAACATGGAGCAAGCATCTTCACTTCACCTGCAACTAGCAACGCTATAAGAAGGGCTGAGCGAAGCGTACTTAGCCAAGCAACGGTTTGCATAGGTAGGGTGGTTAAACATGGCAATTGGTTACAAGTAGGAGGCTGACAAGAAGAACATGGGCATCGAGGCAAAACTATAGATCGAGACTACTAGCAATAGACAAAGATAGTAATGTTATCGGGGTTCGGTCATCTTGCCTGAAGAGAAGAAGTTCGGATCAAAAGAAGGGTCCTCTTGCTCAAACTCGTTGGAAACCTCGTGATCAACCTCGTTGGAAAACTCGTGCTCAACTTCGTGCTCTAAACAAGACAAACACAACAAGCACCAATCAACACGATGCAATGCGCACTCGATAAACATGTATGCATGATGGATGCACTAGAGATGCACATGGAGCACGTAAAACATCACTCAAGCAAAACACCTCAAAACAAGATAACAACCTGATATTATTAATCTACACAGAAAAACACCCAAGTTTGATATAAAGATCGCTGAAATCGGAGTTACGGGCTAAAAGTTATGCCCGAAACAAGATTTGAGCGAAAACTGCAAATTACAGCAACATAGCATCTTGGGAGCTCAAAATAATTAATCTACAGCACCCAAAAAGCATGGCAAAGGACTTGAACATAAACTAGATATAATGTACAGCAAGTAGGTCCAAAGTGCACCCCAAACGGAGTCACGGATCACTAGCAATGATCTTGGACATATTGAACTTTGAAATAAAATTCTGGCAGCAGAATTTTATTGAAAGTTTGGAGCAAAAGATAAACATGCTACAGCACCTCAAGTGGACATGTGAGGACATGGATGGAAAGACAACAATATATACTTCATGGAACAATCAAAATCCACCCCAAAACTATCATGCTTTGTCCTACAACATCACACGAACATGGCATCGGAACGTTACAGATTTCAGACTTAGTGAAATTTCACTAAGTCCTAAAACAGCAACATCATCATAGCAACAAAAAGAGCATGTTTAAGACACCTCGAAACTAAACATGGCAAAGGGTAAGCACCTCATCAAAATACATATGAAGGTGATCCCGAAACACACAAGCATGCATCAATGTGGTGAACACACCGATTACAACGAGCTCAACAAGATGGCATTTCATAACAAGTGAAAACACAACATGTGAACATGGCATCTTGCAACGATGATAACACGGAAACAATACATCTACCATGCAACCTATCACACACAACACGTAGTTCGTGTCAAGACGAACACGTGGACATGTCATTTGCTTCGTTTGGACAAACGAGCTAAAAGTTATCACATGTCAAAGGTGGCACAAAAATATCACACAACAGCAGTTTATATCATCATACACTCTTGCAACAGCAAAACAAGGCCCTAGATGATCTCTAACATGCATGACTACAACAGGTAAAACGGAGAGGGCATCTCCACGAACATCTGGACATACTACACGCGCAAAACGGAGCAACACAGAGAAAGTTATGCATGGTCAAAGTAGACATCTCAGATCAGGAAAACAGGGGATTAGGTCAACCTCAACGGATCTGAGATCCGGATGAACAGTGACGGGCTGATGAACAGTGCGGGCGGCTCGGATCTGAGGAAGAGTGGCCCGGCGCGGCTCGGCGGTGCTGGATCCCAGGGATCCAGGAGATTTTTGTGGATCTGAGATCTGAAAAAGAAAAAAAAGATAGAGGGAAGGAGGAAGAAGAAGAGGATGCCCAAATAGACCTAGGGTCTATATATAGCAATTAGACTAGGGTTTGAGACTAGGGGATGTCTAGGAGCCCTCCGATCTGATCCAACGGATCCGATCGCGGGGATGATTTAAAAGGACCAGACGGAGATAAAAGACTGCAGCAGGGGTATTTTCGGGACACGAAGTAAGGGCACTTCGGACCCACACGGACAACGGAGGGAAAAGTCAACGGAGTCCAAACGAGACGAGATTTGAGAGGCAGGTTGCACACAACAAAACAACAACACACAACACAACCTCGCGGCACACCGGTAACGAAAAACGCCCGAACAACAAAGAAGGCCTACGGGACGTCACGGACACGTGAGGGAGCTCCGGAACACGAAACAGACAACGGGAAGAAACGCCACGAACCGGAAACAACCCACAACACAGATGCAATGCAATGCACATGTCTACATGATATGAATGAATGCCACACACTCACACAACAAAACGACGAAACCCCGAAAGGCAAAGAACCCGAAATGGAAATAGATGAAGCCGGAGATTTATTATAAGCCCAAAAGGGAAAGTATTACATCCGGGGCATTACAAACTCTCCTCTACTACAAAAAGATCTCGTCCCGAGATCTAGGACTGGAAAAAGGAAGGGTACTCGGAACGAAGATGATCTTCTCGTTCCCAGGTAGCTTCTCGGTCTGTGTGATGTGACCACTTGACTTTCAGAAACTTGATGGTCTTGTTGCGAGTCTTGCGTTCAGTTTCTTCGAGAATTGCAACTGGATGCTCTCGGTAGGAAAGGTCTTGTTGAAGATCAATCTCCTCAAACGGAATCATTCGCTCAGGTGCCTTGAAGCATTTGCGAAGCTGAGACACATGGAAGACATCATGAACATTTGCAAAGTTGGAAGGGAGCTCGAGCTGATAGGCTAGATCGCCTCTTTTGCCAAGAATTCTGAAAGGACCGACGTATCTAGGAGCAAGCTTTCCTTTGATACCGAACCTCTGGGTTCCTTTCATCGGAGAAACTCGGAGATAGACATGATCACCGATGTCGAAAGCCAAGTCACGATGCTTTCCGTCATAGTAACTCTTCTGACGCGACTGAGCGGCCTTGAGATTATCACGTATGACTTTGCACATTTCTTCGGCTTCAGAGATCAAATCATTGCCAAGAAGTTGGCGTTCACCTGTTTCAGACCAGTTGAGAGGGGTACGGCACTTTCTGCCATAGAGAATCTCAAACGGTGCTTTGCCTGCACTTGCTTGGAAGCTGTTGTTGTAAGAGAATTCTGCAAATGGAAGACAGTCCTCCCATTTCATGCCGAAGGAGATGACACATGCTCTGAGCATATCTTCAAGGATCTGATTCACACGCTCGACTTGACCACTAGTCTGAGGGTGAAAGGCAGTGCTGAACCTGATCTTCGTGCCCATGGCGGACTGAAAGGAGTCCCAGAACTTTGATGTGAACAAGCTGCCACGGTCTGAGGATATCACTTGAGGAATGCCATGTAGGGACACAATTCTGGAAGTGTACAGCTCTGCAAGTTGAGCTGCATTGATTGATTCTTTGACTGGAAGAAAGTGAGCGACTTTGGTAAGCTTGTCAATCACCACAAAGATAGCATCATTGCCTCGCTTGGATTTAGGAAAGCCAGTGACGAAGTCCATTTCAATGTGGTCGAACTTCCACTCAGGAATAGGAAGAGGTTGGAGAAGACCGGCTGGACGTTGATGTTCTGCTTTCACTCTTCTGCATACATCACATTCATTCACAAATTGGGCAATCTCCCTTTTCATGCGTGTCCACCAGTAAGATTGCTTGAGGTCTTGATACATCTTGGAACTGCCAGGATGAATGGAAAGGAGAGAGTCATGAGCTTCTTCCATTATGAGCTTCCTGAGATCACCTTTGGGAACAACGAGTCTGTCCTCGAAGAACAAGGTATCTCTCTCATCAACACGGAAACACTTATATTTTGGAGTGCCCTTTGCAATCCCATGTTTCACCTTCTTCACCATGGTATCACTGAGCTGGGCCTCACGGACTTGATCTTCCAAGGTAGGAGCAATTTGGAGATTTGCAAGAAAACCCTGCGGAACAACTTGAAGGTTGAGCTTCCTGAAGGCTTCACAAAGCTCAGGCTGGTGTGGCTTGATAAGAAGGCTGTTGCAATATGCCTTTCTGCTCAAAGCATCTGCAATCACATTTGCCTTGCCTGGAGTGTACTCAATGCTGGGGTTGTACTCTTGGATCATCTCGACCCAACGAGTCTGGCGGAGGTTCAGATGCGGCTGTGTGAAGATGTACTTCAAGCTCTTGTGATCAGTGAAGATGTCGACCTTTCTGCCCAACAATAGATGTCTCCACGTAATCAGAGCATGTACCACAGCTGCTAGCTCGAGATCATGTGTGGGATAGTTCTTCTCAGCTGGCTTTAGCTGACGTGAAGTGTATGCCACAATTCTCTTCTCTTGCATAAGCACACCACCAAGACCTTGAAGAGAAGCGTCACAGAACACTTCATAGGGCTTGGATTCATCTGGAGGAATCAGAACTGGAGCTGAGACAAGTTTCTCTTTGAGGGTTTTGAAAGCCACTTCACATTCGGGAGACCAAAAGTACTTGACATTCTTCTGAAGGAGGTTGGAAAGAGGCTTGGCAATCTTGGAGAAGTTCTCCACAAACCTTCTGCAATAGCTGGCAAGACCCAGAAAACTGCGGAGCTGCTTGACGTTCTGAGGAGCTTCCCAGTTGACAATTGCTTCAACTTTCTCGGGATTAACCGCAATACCGTCAGCTGAGATAATGTGGCCCAGGTACAAAACCTTATCGAGCCAAAACTCGCACTTTGAGAACTTTGCATAGAATTTATGCTCTCGGAGTCGATCAAGAACCAGACGCAAATGCTTTTCGTGATCTTCTTCATTCTTGGAAAACACCAGAATATCATCCAGATACACAAGCACAAACTCGCCAGTATAGGGGTTGAAGATGTAATGCATCATCCTTGAAAAGGTAGGAGGAGCATTGGCGAGACCGAAGGACATGACGGTATACTCATATGAACCGTAGCTCGTTCTGAAAGCCGTCTTGGGAATGTCTTCCTCGCGAATGCGAATTTGATGATAGCCCATTCGGAGGTCAAGCTTAGAGAATACTTTAGCTCCTTTGAGCTGCTCAAAGAGTTCGTTGATGTTGGGGAGCGGATACTTGTTCTTAATCGTCTTCTTGTTCAGTGGCCGGTAGTCAACACAGAGACGCTCCGTGCCATCTTTCTTCTTGACAAATAAGACACCACAGCCCCACGGAGATGTACTCGGTCTGATGAGACCCATACGCTCCTGTTCATCCAACTGTTTCTTCAATTCCTTCAATTCATCTGAAGAGAGCTTGTATGGACGCCGACAAACAGGTTCGGTGCCCGGCTCGAGTTCAATGACAAACTCCACCTGACGGTGTGGAGGCATGCCTGGAAGTTCTTCTGGAAAGACGTCTTGATATTCATTCACCACTGGAATTTGCTCTATGGCATTAATTTCACCCTTATCATTAAGAGAGAAAAGCCGAATAGTATTATCCCTGGAGGCGAAGATAATCACATCTTCATCAGAATGCGTCAACTTGACTTCCTTTTGAGCACAATCAATGTGAGCATCGTGCTGAGAAAGCCAATCCATTCTGAGAATGAGGTCGATGTCAGAATGACCAAGAACCACCGGATTAGCCAAAAATCGATAATCACCCATGCGGATAGAAACATTCGGAACAAAGTTGTTGGAGTTCATGAGCAAACCCGGAGAAAGCACAGACATCGGACTCGGCAAAGCTTGCAATGGCATATCATGTGACAATGCAAAAGGTCTTGACATGAAAGAATGTGAAGCACCTGAATCGAACAAAACTTTAGCTGGAAAAGAGTTCACTGAGAGATTACCCAGAATGACATCAGAAGAAGCCTCTGCTTGTGCTGCATTCATCAGATTAACCCTTGCAGACTTTGGATCATGCTTGACAATAGCTGAACTCACAGGTGGTGGAGGAGGAAGACGCTTCGGATTCGGACATCTGTTGGCATAATGACCCTTCTGGCCACACTTGTTGCACACCACTTCAGAGAGAGGACGGAACTGAGAGCCACTGGACTTAGAGCCTTGAGACTGAAACTGCTTCTTCGACTGGTTGCTTGGGTTGGGTGGGTGGGAGAAACCACGACCACTAGAGTTCTTGTTGTTGGAGTTGTTGAAGTTGCTGGAGTTGTTGTATGGAGCTCGAATCATTGGAGGAGGAGGAAGCCAGAATTTCTGTTGTTTCGCAGCCAACTGAGACGAAGAGGTAGAGTGAACAGCATCTCGAATTCTCTTCTTAGAAGCCTCCATCTTAAGCTGAGCTGCTTCTTGTTTCAAAGCCATATTATAGAACTTATCGAATTCGTCTGGCTCGAACAAAGTGAGAGCAAGCTGAAGTTCATCTTTGAGACCTCCACGGAACTGATAGATTTTGCTCTTTGCATCAGGTATGTCTTGCTTTGCATAGCGAGCGAGGTTTTGGAACTTGACATTATACTGATAGACTGACATGGAGCCCTGCTTGAGGTTGCGGAATTGCTCACGCATACCCTCAATAACACTTGTAGGAATGTGATGCGAGCGGAAATCCCTGCAGAAGTTCTCCCACGAGATCACTTGACCCGGCCTTGAGTCTTTGTATTGCTGCCACCAATCAGCTGCTTGATCTTTCAGTTGGAAGGCTGCAAACTTCACATAGTCATCTTCTTTCACGTTACTGCACTCAAAATGCTTCTTTATATCGGTCAGCCAATCCTCAGCATCAAGAGGGTCGACACAGTAACTGAAAGCTTTAGGATTGTTGGCCAAGAACTGGTTGAGGGTAGCATGGTGCTGCTGGAAGAAGTTGCCTTGGTTCATTGGAATGCCCTGATTAGCTTGATTAGCTTGCATAGCCTGCATTTGCTGCATCATCTGCATCATCAACTGAGTGTTCTGAGCAGTAGTCTGCATAATTGCTCTCCAAGCCTCAGGCGGAGGAGGAGGTGAAGGAGGACGTTCTGGAACCTCTTCACCCTCTGGGTTGGCATTCGGAACCCTTTTCGGAGCCATCCTGTAAGAGATGACCACGAATCAGCAATTGATTGATAAAAGGAATAAGCTGAATCAATGGAATGAATTGCAACAAGTCTTCACAATAATCATTCGAACAATAAGAACGAATGAAATCATCCGAACAAGAGGAACGAATGAATTTCTTAGTTAATTGATAACATCAGTCTTCACGAGAAGCCACATAGGGATCAAAAGGATAAATAATAAAAACAACAAGATACGGAAAGGAACAAACACAAGAGAGGAGTTTCGTTCTAACATCTTTGTGCTGAAAGCATATGAACGCGTTACGAAAAGGTTTTGCAATCCCCGGATCAGCATAGCCAAGGACCCTTTAAGATGCAACTCCTGATAGTAACCTCGGTCATATAACCTCTTCACTCAATGTCGAACCCCGAACTCGCTAACCTGCATTCGTTGGAAGAATGCCTACGATCTACTGGATAAAACCCACCTATAGCTTTCCGAAAGATTCCAGTATGCAATCAGGTGTTGGGGATACACGGGAAGCACCGCGCAATCAACTCTAACCTACATCCAGGTGTATCCATCCTTCAACACATAACCAGTCTTTCTCGGAAACTGTGTACCTCGGACCTTCGAAAAGCATCCACTATAACAAGCTATGGCAATACTCCCGAACTACCTCCCCAGTACTGGGTGATGTCGGGGTTATCGTGCCACTGGCCGTATAGGGGAGATTTTCGATGTCGGCCGTCTTAAGTATTTAGTACTGTCGCGATATGCTTGTTACAGTGATACCCCGAAGCTCAACTCCTCGGTAACAGGAGGCATCGAGAACAATATCCTTGTCACAAGAACATCGAAACAATCCCAGAATACTCGCGAGATTCCTAAAAAAAAATTTTGTGCAAATTTTGAAGATAGGAGAGACAAGAGTAGACGTCAGGAGTCCTCACCAGAGAAAAAGGGGATGAGAAGCAAAGAATTCCTACTCTCCGATATAATATAGGACTCAAAAGTTTTCAGTGTGTGCCTAGACTCAACCGTCAACGGTTCGATCAAACAGTGGGGGCTCCTAGGTCGGAGAAGGCTCTGAATACCAACTTGTAATGCCCAGGATGGAATTATACCTCCTACGTGTCGAGGCACGACTTAAAGGCATAAGTCCATCCTAGAATGATCTCAAGTTTGGTAATCTTTGCACAACTCATGTAAAAGGGGGAAAGTAAACTTAAAAATAGTTGGCTTACAATCGCCACGTCACAGAATAACAGTACAAGTCTCAAACATCAATACAATAAGATCACTACAACCCTCTAAGGGCAAAACCAAATGTCAAAGTACCAAACTCAGATAAGTAAACAACCACAGGCGGATCGAATCCTAGTAAGAGTCTCCACTACTGATCGTCCGGGTAGCGCACGTAGTAACGACTACGCTCCTCGTCGTACTCCCAATCCAGCTCGGTGCCATCACCTGGATAGCTCACGGCTGGACCTGCATCTGGTGTGGTGAAGTAACTGTGAGCCACAGAGGACTCAGCAATCCCGTTCCCGGGTAACAGAACTATCAAAGCCTTTAGGTGAGGGAAAGGCTGAAGAAAGAAAAGAGGTGACGGAACAACAAAGAGTCTGCAGCAGCAACTAGCACTAACTTACGCAAGAGAGAGCGAGAAGAGAGGGCAAAGCGAGAAGAGATCACGAAGTGATCCTAGCTACAAGCTCACAAACATAACCCCTCTGTGTTCAACTCCCGAATCCCGATTCGGAAATTGACAGTCACGGAACACACGCTGGTAGTGTATTAGTATCATTGTGTCAAGTTATCTACAACCGGAATTAACAAGCTCCCATCTGCCACATAACCGCGGGCACGACTTTCGAAAGTTCAAACCCTGCAGGGGTGTTCCAACTTGACCCATTACAAGCCCACGATCCGCGGAGTCGCAACTCCAAAGTGGGAAGACCCGAGTATCCTCGGAATCCCGTGCTCAAGATATACCGAGCTAAGGTAAGGCTAATCCAGCAAATCCTCCCGGCGTGCCGACACCCTGATAGTAGCCGCGCGTATCTAGTCTCAGGCCACGACCGGATGAGCACAGCGTACAGTGGCCGAAATACCCAAGTTGCCAAGGGGGGCCCCGCACACGACTCTAGTTTGGACCAACACTCAATCGAGCACTGGCCCAGGGGGGTTGAATTAATTAAGCCTCGGGTTAATTACTCCCTCGGAAAGGTTTTAGTTGTGTTAGGCGAATAGTACCAATGTTGGGACTTGCTGGAAAAGACTTAGCACATAGCGGTTTATCGAGGGGGTCCCATACACCCCAACCGTGTTAGGAACGCATAATCAAGGAACATAAAACCGGCTTATACGGATCCTAACGGCATGAGTGGAACAAAACACCAAGCAAAAGGCTTAGCCTTCCACCCTTGCCAATATATAGGTGATTTCCATTAAAGCATTTATGTAGTGTGATATAACCCAACCAAACTTCATCAAGAAGCAAGCATCTTCACTTCACCTGCAACTAGCAACGCTATAAGAAGGGCTGAGCGAAGCGTACTTAGCCAAGCAATGGTTTGCGTAGGTAGGGTGGTTAAACATGGCAATTGGTTACAAGTAGGAGGCTGACAAGAAGAACATGGGCATCGAGGCAAAACTATAGATCGAGACTACTAGCAATAGACAAAGATAGTAATGTTATCGGGGTTCGGTCATCTTGCCTGAAGAGAAGAAGTTCGGATCAAAAGAAGGGTCCTCTTGCTCAAACTCGTTGGAAACCTCGTGATCAACCTCGTTGGAAAACTCGTGCTCAACTTCGTGCTCTAAACAAGACAAACACAACAAGCACCAATCAACACGATGCAATGCGCACTCGATAAACATGTATGCATGATGGATGCACTAGAGATGCACATGGAGCACGTAAAACATCACTCAAGCAAAACACCTCAAAACAAGATAACAACCTGATATTATTAATCTACACAGAAAAACACCCAAGTTTGATATAAAGATCGCTGAAATCGGAGTTACGGGCTAAAAGTTATGCCCGAAACAAGATTTGAGCGAAAACTGCAAATTACAGCAACATAGCATCTTGGGAGCTCAAAATAATTAATCTACAGCACCCAAAAAGCATGGCAAAGGACTTGAACATAAACTAGATATAATGTACAGCAAGTAGGTCCAAAGTGCACCCCAAACGGAGTCACGGATCACTAGCAATGATCTTGGACATATTGAACTTTGAAATAAAATTCTGGCAGCAGAATTTTATTGAAAGTTTGGAGCAAAAGATAAACATGCTACAGCACCTCAAGTGGACATGTGAGGACATGGATGGAAAGACAACAATATATACTTCATGGAACAATCAAAATCCACCCCAAAACTATCATGCTTTGTCCTACAACATCACACGAACATGGCATCGGAACGTTACAGATTTCAGACTTAGTGAAATTTCACTAAGTCCTAAAACAGCAACATCATCATAGCAACAAAAAGAGCATGTTTAAGACACCTCGAAACTAAACATGGCAAAGGGTAAGCACCTCATCAAAATACATATGAAGGTGATCCCGAAACACACAAGCATGCATCAATGTGGTGAACACACCGATTACAACGAGCTCAACAAGATGGCATTTCATAACAAGTGAAAACACAACATGTGAACATGGCATCTTGCAACGATGATAACACGGAAACAATACATCTACCATGCAACCTATCACACACAACACGTAGTTCGTGTCAAGACGAACACGTGGACATGTCATTTGCTTCGTTTGGACAAACGAGCTAAAAGTTATCACATGTCAAAGGTGGCACAAAAATATCACACAACAGCAGTTTATATCATCATACACTCTTGCAACAGCAAAACAAGGCCCTAGATGATCTCTAACATGCATGACTACAACAGGTAAAACGGAGAGGGCATCTCCACGAACATCTGGACATACTACACGCGCAAAACGGAGCAACACAGAGAAAGTTATGCATGGTCAAAGTAGACATCTCAGATCAGGAAAACAGGGGATTAGGTCAACCTCAACGGATCTGAGATCCGGATGAACAGTGACGGGCTGATGAACAGTGCGGGCGGCTCGGATCTGAGGAAGAGTGGCCCGGCGCGGCTCGGCGGTGCTGGATCCCAGGGATCCAGGAGATTTTTGTGGATCTGAGATCTGAAAAAGAAAAAAAAGATAGAGGGAAGGAGGAAGAAGAAGAGGATGCCCAAATAGACCTAGGGTCTATATATAGCAATTAGACTAGGGTTTGAGACTAGGGGATGTCTAGGAGCCCTCCGATCTGATCCAACGGATCCGATCGCGGGGATGATTTAAAAGGACCAGACGGAGATAAAAGACTGCAGCAGGGGTATTTTCGGGACACGAAGTAAGGGCACTTCGGACCCACACGGACAACGGAGGGAAAAGTCAACGGAGTCCAAACGAGACGAGATTTGAGAGGCAGGTTGCACACAACAAAACAACAACACACAACACAACCTCGCGGCACACCGGTAACGAAAAACGCCCGAACAACAAAGAAGGCCTACGGGACGTCACGGACACGTGAGGGAGCTCCGGAACACGAAACGGACAACGGGAAGAAACGCCACGAACCGGAAACAACCCACAACACAGATGCAATGCAATGCACATGTCTACATGATATGAATGAATGCCACACACTCACACAACAAAACGACGAAACCCCGAAAGGCAAAGAACCCGAAATGGAAATAGATGAAGCCGGAGATTTATTATAAGCCCAAAAGGGAAAGTATTACATCCGGGGCATTACACGTTCCTCTCGCTGCTGCTGTCGCCGGTGACTCTATCCCGTCTTCCGCGTACAAGGCCGACGGGAGAGCAGGCCTCCGAAACCCCGCCTCTCCAGATCCTGTACGGGAGAGGGGCGATTAGGTTTTTGGGGAGCGTCTTCTACGCGACTGCTCGCCTCGGTTCGACTGCTTCCTCTACGTCGACTACATCTTCGTCCGCGTCGCCTTCGCCTTCACCATGAGCACCAGCACCGACGCTGACAAGGCTGCTGCCGACAAGGCCGCCTCCGACAAGCGCATCGCCGACGAGGCCGCCGCCTCTGCTGCTGATCCGGCCAACTGGCCTACTGGAGGGTATAACATGCTTACCGTTATCCTGATTATTTCCATGTGTGCAGTACTAGTGGTTTGCGTAGATGTTTCTACTATATGTCTAGTATGTGCGTACATCATGAATTTTCTGTATGTCATTAGCACTGTCTATATCATGTTCATGATTTATTCTTGGATTAAATTAATCGAACAATTGCTTAATTTCTCAACAATCCAAAAACCTAATCTGTGTAGGCAATTTTCGATCCATGGTTTTGCTGCTGCACTGAAACCTGCCCCGTTTACGGGGACGTACTTTAAGCGTTGGCAGACCAAAACCGTCTTATGGCTCACGGCGATGAACGTGTTCTGGGTCGCCGGTGTGACTCCCACGGGAACGATTGCTCCTGAACAGGAGAAGGCGTTCAGGGAGGCCACCGTCGTCTTTGTTGGATGCGTTCTGAGCGTGATCGGAGATAAGTTGGTTGATGCATATTTACATATGCGGGTTGCCAAGGACTTGTGGGAGGCGCTCGAATCTAAATTCGGCGCAACCGATGCTGGAAGCGAGATGTATATTATGGAGCAGTTCCACGATTACAAGATGGTTGAAAACCGTCCTGTATTGGAACAGGCTCACGAGATACAGTGCATTGCTAAGGAACTTGAGGTTCTGAAGTGTGTGCTGCCGGGCAAATTTGTCGCGGGATGCATCATCGCTAAGCTACCCAATTCCTGGAGGAATTTTGCTACCACTCTGAAACATCAGAGGCGTGAATTCTCAGTTGAGAATGTCATTGGCCATCTGAGTGTTGAGCAGAACTCGAGAGCAAAGGACTCGAATGGAAAAGGGAACGAAGGGACCTCTATCGCCAACATGGTGCAGAAGAACTTCAACCCCCACAAGCCCAAGGGAAAGACTGGTGTCCAACAGAATACCGAGTTTAAGAAGAAGGGCAAGAAGCCTTTCAAGAAGGATAATAAGAAGGGTGGCTGTTTCACGTGTGGTTCTGATGAACATTGGGCTGTCAAGTGCCCACACAAGTTCAAGAAGCCAGGACAGGACTCCAAGACTGTCAACATGATTGTGAGCAACAATGAGAGTGGGCCATCTGGGTACGGTAATTTGTTTACTGTATTTTAAGTTTGCCAGTCTACCGATTGGTGGATTGACACAGGTGCAAATATTCATGTGTGTGCTGACATTTCATTGTTTTCTTCTTATCAGGCCACAGGAAACGGGTCCGTACTGATGGGGAATGGCGCGAGTGCTTCTGTTCATGGTGTTGACACGGTCAATCTGAAGTTTACTTCGGGAAGGATCGTGCAACTGAAGAACGTGCAGCATGTCCCCGCCATCAAGAAGAATCTCGTTAGTGGTTCCCTTCTATGTAGAGAAGGGTTTAAGCTGGTATTCGAGTCTAATAAAGTAGTTGTTACAAAATATGGACTGTTTGTTGGAAAAGGTTATGAATGTGGAGGTCTATTCCGCTTTTCCCTCGCTGATTTTTGTAATAAAGTCGTGAACAATATTCATTCAAATGTTAATGAAACAGAAGTTTGGCATTCACGTCTTTGTCACATTGGTTTTGGTTGTATGACGCGGTTAGCAAAGTTAAATTTAATCCCAAGTTTCACTTTAGCCAAAGGTTCTAGGTGCCATTCGTGTGTGCAAGCAAAGCAACCTCGCAAGCCCCATAAGGCTGCGGAGGAGAGACACTTGGCGCCATTAGAACTCATACATTCTGACCTTTGTGAGATGAATGGTGTGTTGACTAAAGGTGGAAAGAGATACTTCATGACACTGATAGATGATTCTACTAGATACTGCTATGTATATGTTTTAAACACTAAAGATGAGGCTCTACACTACTTTAAAATCTATAATGCAGAAGTTGAGAATCAACTTGAAAAGAATATAAAACGAGTCCGGTCAGATCGTGGTGGAGAGTATTTCTCTAATGAGTTTGATTCCTTTTGTGCGGAACATGGTATTATTCATGAGAGGACGCCTCCCTACTCACCTCAGTCAAATGGGGTTGCCGAACGGAAAAACCGTACTCTAACTGATTTGGTTAACGCCATGTTAGATACATCGGGTTTATCCAAGGCATGGTGGGGGGAGGCTATATTGACATCATGTCATGTCCTGAATAAAGTTCTGACAAAAGACAATGAGATCACTCCCTATGAACAATGGGAAAAGAGAAGAACAACACTCTCATACTTACGTACTTGGGGCTGTTTGGCGAAAGTCAATGTGCCGATCCCCAAAAAGCGTAAGCTTGGACCAAAGACTGTGGATTGCGTTAATTTGGGCTACGCTAAGAATAGCGTCGGCTATAGATTTCTGGTAGTGAAATCTGAGGTACCTGACATGAAAGTCGGTACGATTATGGAGTCTAAAGATGCTACATTCTTTGAGGATATTTTTCCTATGAGAGATATGCAAAGCACTTCTAGACTGGAATCTGATGAGACTCCTGAACCTGCCATTCCGATGGAATATTATGAACAAACACATGATGAAAATCCTGAGGAGGAGGACAAGGAAACCCTTGGTAGGAGCAAGAGACAGAGGACTTCAAAGTCCTTTGGTGATGATTTCCTTGTGTACCTTGTGGATGATACTCCCACTTCTATTTCAGAAGCTTATGCGTCTCCGGATGCTGACTACTGGAAAGAAGCGGTCCGTAGCGAGATGGACTCCATCTTGGCTAATGGGACATGGGAAATCACAGAACGTCCCTATGGCTGTAAACCATTGGGATGTAAGTGGGTGTTCAAAAAGAAGCTTAGGCCTGATGGTACGATTGAAAAATACAAGGCTAGGCTTGTGGCCAAGGGTTATTCCCAGAAAGAAGATGAGGATTTCTTCGATACTTATTCACCTGTGGCCAGACTGACCACCATTCGAGTATTATTCTCGTTGGCGGCCTCGCATGGTCTTCTCGTCCACCAGATGGATGTTAAGACAGCTTTCCTGAATGGAGAGCTAAACGAGGAAATCTACATGCAACAGCCAGATGGCTTTGTGATAGATGGTCAGGAAGGAAAAGTGTGTAGGTTGATAAAATCTTTATATGGCCTGAAACAAGCACCTAAGCAATGGCATGATAAGTTTAATACAACACTGACATCTGTTGGCTTCGTTGTTAATGAAGCTGACAAATGTGTATACTATCGCCATGGTGGGGCGAAGGAGTTATACTGTGCTTGTATGTTGATGACATACTGATATTCGGAACCAACCTCAAAGTAATTGAGGAGGTCAAGTCGTTTCTATCTTAGAACTTTGAGATGAAAGACCTTGGTGTGGCTGATGTTATCTTGAACATCAAGCTACTGAGAGATAATGAGGGTGGGATTACACTTTTGCAATCCCATTATGTTGAGAAGGTGTTGAGTCGTTTTGGATACTCGGACTGCACACCATCTCAAACACCATATGATCCTAGCGTGTTGATTCGAAAATCCAAAGGCACGGCTATAGATCAATTGAGAAACTCTCAAATCATTGGTTCACTGATGTACCTAGCTAGCGCTACGAGGCCTGACATCGCTTTTGCTGTGAGCAAAATGAGTCGGTTTGTATCAAAACCGGGTGATGTACATTGGCATGCTGTTGAAAGAGTTATGCGTTATCTAAAGGGTACTATGAACTATGGACTTCACTATACCGGATACCCGTCGGTACTTGAAGGGTATAGTGATGCTAATTGGATCTCTGATGCTGATGAGATGAAGGCCACAACTGGGTATATGTTTACTCTTGGAGGTGGCGCTGTTTCCTGGAAGTCTTGCAAGCAAACAATCTTAACGAGATCGACAATGGAAGCAGAATTAACATCATTAGACACATCTGGTGTCGAAGCGGGATGGCTTCGAGATCTCTTGATGGACTTGCCATTGGTTGATAAACCGGTTCCGGCTATCCTTATGAACTGTGACAATCAGACCGTCATCACCAAGGTGAAGAGTTCAAAGGACAACATGAAGTCCAACAAACACATAAGAATGAGATTAAAAGCTGTCAGAAAATTGAGAAACTCCGGGGTGATAGCGTTGGAATATGTCCATACGGCTAAGAATCTGACAGATCCCTTTACAAAAGGGCTATCACGTGTTGTGATAGATAATGCATCGAGGGAGATGGGCATGAGACCCACAAGAGTTGCCATGGTGGTAACCCAACCTATGTGATCGGAGATCCCGTGAAGTAGGACCTGGGAAAAACATGCCAGTGGTGAACTGAGGAGAGTAACTATACTAACCCACTCCGCTGGAGATGCAATACTCTCAATACTGTATGGGAGGATGACTACTGTCTTAATGTGTTCCAAGGCTTATATGTATAAGCAAGATGCTATCCTACAGAGCGATCTTTGGAGGAACACACCTATATGAGCCCGACTGCTGGTCACAGTCTATGAGATTGGGGTGATCTCTAGTAAGCTCATGAACAGGCCAGGAGTGTGACTTATATGCTCCACCCGAGGGGTCAGCCTTCGGCAGCCTAATATCAGTAAGACATGTGGTGAAACTTCTTTACGCCAAACTGACAATTCAAGGCTTAGTCCATTGTTCAGTTGTGGAGGGGTGTAGCTATTTGCTCTAGGTGGATGTTCAATCTTAACAGGTCTCCACTGAAATACTGGTATATCAAAACAGAGTTTGGAACAGAGGACAACACCATGGGCCTTTGGGATCTGGTGGGGGATTGCTGAATATGAGATGGGCTTTGGGCCCATTTAGCAATTACAGAAAAATCCCTAAGGGCCCATGCTGCCTAGCAAGTGGTGGGAGTTTAGTCCCACATTGCTAGTTGAGAGAGATGTACACCAACTTATAAGGTGAGACATTCTCCGACTAGTATGAGTTGGTGTGAAGGAAGGAGAGGTGTTCCACACGCGCGCTCCTCCTCCTCCGCCGCCTGCTCGTCTCGTCACGACGCGCCGCGGGTTGCGGGAATCTCGCCGAGACAATGTGTTCTTTTTGTCACGCAGGATTGGAATTTGAACAGTCAACTGAAAACGATCAATGGAAAATGAATACGAGCTGAAACGTTTCGTCTTAAGTACGACCGTTACCAGAATTCATTGTGATTCATTATGTGCGTTTATGCTGGACCGTTTGTCTCCTCCTCTGCGCCTATATAAGAGAGGTCGCTCCTCTCCAGAGAACAACACATATCACATCTGCTCTGCCACCACCACCTCTGTCGTTCCTCTCGCTGCTGCTGTCGCCGGTGACTCCATCCCGTCTTCCGCGTACACGGCCGACGGGAGAGCAGGCCTCCGAAACCCCGCCTCTCCAGATCCTGTAGGGGAGAGGGGCGATTAGGTTTTTGGGGAGCGTCTTCTACGCGACTGCTCGCCTCGGTTCGACTGCTTCCTCTACGTCGACTACATCTTCGTCCGCGTCGCCTTCACCTTCACCATGAGCACCAGCACCGACGCTGACAAGGCTGCTGCCGACAAGGCCGCCTCCGACAAGCGCATCGCCGACGAGGCCGCCGCCTCTGCTGCTGATCCGGCCAACTGGCCTACTGGAGGGTATAACATGCTTACCCTTATCCTGATTATTTCCATGTGTGCAGTACTAGTGGTTTGCGTAGATGTTTCTAATATATGTCTAGTATGTGCGTACATCATGAATTTTCAGTATGTCATTAGCACTGTCTATATCATGTTCATGATTTATTCTTGGATTAAATTAATCAAACAATTGCTTAATTTCTCAACAATCCAAAAACCTAATCTGTGTAGGCAATTTTTGATCCATGGTTTTGCTGCTGCACTGAAACCTGCCCCGTTTACGGGGACGTACTTTAAGCGTTGGCAGACCAAAACCGTCTTATGGCTCACGGCGATGAACGTGTTCTGGGTCGCCGGTGTGACTCCCACGGGAACGATTGCTCCTGAACAGGAGAAGGCGTTTAGGGAGGCCACCGTCGTCTTTGTTGGATGCGTTCTGAGCGTGATCGGAGATAAGTTGGTTGATGCATATTTATATATGCGGGTTGCCAAGGACTTGTGGGAGGCGCTCGAATCTAAATTCGGCGCAACCGATGCTGGAAGCGAGATGTATATTATGGAGCAGTTCCATGATTACAAGATGGTTGAAAACCGTCCTGTATTGGAACAGGCTCATGAGATACAGTGCATCGCTAAGGAACTTGAGGTTATGAAGTGTGTGCTGCCGGGCAAATTTGTCGCGGGATGCATCATCGCTAAGCTACCCAATTCCTGGAGGAATTTTGCTACCACTCTGAAACATCAGAGGCGTGAATTCTCAGTTGAGAATGTCATTGGCCATCTGAGTGTTGAGCAGAACTCGAGAGCAAAGGACTCGAATGGAAAAGGGAACGAAGGAACCTCTGTCGCCAATATGGTGCAGAAGAACTTCAACCCCCACAAGCCCAAGGGAAAGACTGGTGTCCAACAGAATACCGAGTTTAAGAAGAAGGGCAAGAAGCCTTTCAAGAAGGATAAGAAGAAGGGTGGCTGTTTCACTTGTGGTTCTGATGAACATTGGGCTGTCAAGTGCCCACACAAGTTCAAGAAGCCAGGACAGGACTCCAAGACTGTCAACATGATTGTGAGCAACAATGAGAGTGGGCCATCTGGGTACGGTAATTTGTTTACTGTATTTTCAGTTTGCCAGTCTACCGATTGGTGGATTGACACAGGTGCAAATATTCATGTGTGTGCTGACATTTCATTGTTTTCTTCTTATCAGGCCACAGGAAACGGGTCCGTACTGATGGGGAATGGCGCGAGTGCTTCTGTTCATGGTGTTGGCACGGTCGATCTGAAGTTTACTTCGGGAAGGATCGTGCAACTGAAGAACGTGCAGCATGTCCCCGCCATCAAGAAGAATCTTGTTAGTGGTTCCCTTCTATGTAGAGAAGGGTTTAAGCTGGTATTCGAGTCTAATAAAGTAGTTGTTACGAAATATGGACTGTTTGTTGGAAAAGGTTATGAATGTGGAGGTCTATTCCGCTTTTCCCTCGCTGATTTTTGTAATAAAGTCGTGAACAATATTCATTCAAATGTTAATGAAACAGAAGTTTGGCATTCACGTCTTTGTCACATTGGTTTTGGTTGTATGACGCGGTTAGCAAAGTTAAATTTAATCCCAAGTTTCACTTTAGCCAAAGGTTCTAAGTGCCATTCGTGTGTGCAAGCAAAGCAACCTCGCAAGCCCCATAAGGCCGCGGAGGAGAGACACCTGGCGCCATTAGAACTCATACATTCTGATCTTTGTGAGATGAATGGTGTGTTGACTAAAGGTGGAAAGAGATACTTCATGACACTGATAGATGATTCTACTAGATACTGCTATGTATATCTTTTAAACACTAAAGATGAGGCTCTACACTACTTTAAAATCTATAAGGCAGAAGTTGAGAATCAACTTGAAAAGAAAATAAAACGAGTCCGGTCAGATCGTGGTGGAGAGTATTTCTCTAATGAGTTTGATTCCTTTTGTGCGGAACATGGTATTATTCATGAGAGGACGCCTCCCTACTCACCTCAGTCAAATGGGGTTGCCGAACGGAAAAACCGTACTCTAACTGATTTGGTTAACGCCATGTTAGATACATCGGGTTTATCCAAGGCATGGTGGGGGAGGCTATATTGACATCATGTCATGTCCTGAATAAAGTTCCGACAAAAGACAATGAGATCACTCCCTATGAACAATGGGAAAAGAGAAGAACAACACTCTCATACTTACGTACTTGGGGCTGTTTGGCAAAAGTCAATGTGCCGATCCCCAAAAAGCGTAAGCTTGGACCAAAGACTGTGGATTGCGTTAATTTGGGCTACGCTAAGAATAGCGTCGGCTATAGATTTCTGGTAGTGAAATCTGAGGTACCTGACATGAAAGTCGGTACGATTATGGAGTCTAAAGATGCTACATTCTTTGAGGATATTTTTCCTATGAGAGATATGCAAAGCACTTCTAGACTGGAATCTGATGAGACTCCTGAACCTGCCATTCCGATGGAATATTATGAACAAACACATGATGAAAATCCTGAGGAGGAGGACAAGGAAACCCTTGGTAGGAGCAAGAGACAGAGGACTGCAAAGTCCTTTGGTGATGATTTCCTTGTGTACCTTGTGGATGATACTCCCACTTCTATTTCAGAAGCTTATGCGTCTCCGGATGCTGACTACTGGAAAGAAGCGGTCCGTAGCGAGATGGACTCCATCTTGGCTAATGGGACATGGGAAATCACAGAACGTCCCTATGGCTGTAAACCATTGGGATGTAAGTGGGTGTTCAAAAAGAAGCTTAGGCCTGATGGTACGATTGAAAAATACAAGGCTAGGCTTGTGGCCAAGGGTTATTCCCAGAAAGAAGATGAGGATTTCTTCGATACTTATTCACCTGTGGCCAGACTGACCACCATTTGAGTATTATTCTCGTTGGCGGCCTCGCATGGTCTTCTCGTCCACCAGATGGATGTTAAGGCAGCTTTCCTGAATGGAGAGCTAAACGAGGAAATCTACATGCAACAGCCAGATGGCTTTGTGATAGATGGTCAGGAAGGAAAAGTGTGTAGGTTGATAAAATCTTTATATGGCCTGAAACAAGCACCTAAGCAATGGCATGATAAATTTAATACAACACTGACATCTGTTGGCTTCGTTGTTAATGAAGCTGACAAATGTGTATACTATCGCCATGGTGGGGGCGAAGGAGTTATACTGTGCTTGTATGTTGATGACATACTGATATTCGGAACCAACCTCAAAGTAATTGAGGAGGTCAAGTCGTTTCTATCTCAGAACTTTGAGATGAAAGACCTTGGTGTGGCTGATGTTATCTTGAACATCAAGCTACTGAGAGATAATGAGGGTGGGATTACACTTTTGCAATCCCATTATGTTGAGAAGGTGTTGAGTCGTTTTGGATACTCGGACTGCACACCATCTCAAACACCATATGATCCTAGCGTGTTGATTCGAAAATCCAAAGGCACGGCTATAGATCAATTGAGATACTCTCAAATCATTGGTTCACTGATGTACCTAGCTAGCGCTACGAGGCCTGACATCGCTTTTGCTGTGAGCAAACTGAGTCGGTTTGTATCAAAACCGGGTGATGTACATTGGCATGCTGTTGAAAGAGTTATGCGTTATCTAAAGGGTACTATGAACTATGGACTTCACTATACCGGATACCCGTCGGTACTTGAAGGGTATAGTGATGCGAATTGGATCTCTGATGCTGATGAGATGAAGGCCACAACTGGGTATATGTTTACTCTTGGAGGTGGCGCTGTTTCCTGGAAGTCTTGCAAGCAAACGATCTTAACGAGATCGACAATGGAAGCAGAATTAACATCATTAGACACATCTGGTGTCGAAGCGGGATGGCTTCGAGATCTCTTGATGGACTTGCCATTGGTTGATAAACCGGTTTCGGCTATCCTTATGAACTGTGACAATCAGACCGTCATCACCAAGGTGAAGAGTTCAAAGGACAACATGAAGTCCAACAAACACATAAGAATGAGATTAAAAGCTCTCAGAAAATTGAGAAACTCCGGGGTGATAGCGTTGGAATATGTCCATACGGCTAAGAATCTGGCAGATCCCTTTACAA
Organism: Secale cereale; assembly: GCA_902687465.1. NCBI lineage: Eukaryota > Viridiplantae > Streptophyta > Magnoliopsida > Poales > Poaceae > Secale > Secale cereale. The sequence continues at coordinate 348,529,714 of LR738714.1, forward strand.
AAGGGCTATCACGTGTTGTGATAGATAATGCATCGAGGGAGATGGGCATGAGACCCACAAGAGTTGCCATGGTGGTAACCCAACCTATGTGATCGGAGATCCCGTGAAGTAGGACCTGGGAAAAACAAGCCAGTGGTGAACTGAGGAGAGTAACTATACTAACCCACTCCGCTGGAGATGCAATACTCTCAATACTGTATGGGAGGATGACTACTGTCTTAATGTGTTCCAAGGCTTATATGTATAAGCAAGATGCTATCCTACAGAGCGATCTTTGGAGGAACACACCTATATGAGCCCGACTGCTGGTCACAGTCTATGAGATTGGGGTGATCTCTAGTAAGCTCATGAACAGGCCAGGAGTGTGACTTATATGCTCCACCCGAGGGGTTAGCCTTCGGCAGCCTAATATCAGTAAGACATGTGGTGAAACTTCTTTACGCCAAACTGACAATTCAAGGCTTAGTCCATTGTTCAGTTGTGGAGGGGTGTAGCTATTTGCTCTAGGTGGATGTTCAATCTTAACAGGTCTCCACTGAAATACTGGTATATCAAAACAGAGTTTGGAACAGAGGACAACACCATGGGCCTTTGGGATCTGGTGGGGGATTGCTGAATATGAGATGGGCTTTGGGCCCATTTAGCAATTACAGAAAAATCCCTAAGGGCTCATGCTGCCTAGCGAGTGGTGGGAGTTTAGTCCCACATTGCTAGTTGAGAGAGATGTACACCAACTTATAAGGTGAGACATTCTCCCACTAGTATGAGTTGGTGTGAAGGAAGGAGAGGTGTTCCACACGCGCGATCCTCCTCCTCCGCCGCCCGCTCGTCTCGTCACGACGGGTTGCGGGAATCTCGCCGAGCCGATGTGTTCTTTTTGTCACGCAGGATTGGAATTTGAACAGTCAACTGAAAACGATCAATGGAAAATGAATACGAGCTGAAACGTTTCGTCTTAAGTACGGCCGTTACCAGAATTCATTGTGATTCATTATGTGCGTTTATGCTGGACCGTTTGTCTCCTCCTCTGCGCCTATATAAGAGAGGTCGCTCCTCTCCAGAGAACAACACATATCACATCTGCTCTGCCACCACCACCTCTGTCGTTCCTCTCGCTGCTGCTGTCACCGGTGACTCCATCCCGTCTTCCGCGTACACGGCCGACGGGAGAGCAGGCCTCTGAAACCCCGCCTCTCCATATCCTGTACGGGAGAGGGGCGATTAGGTTTTTGGGGAGCGTCTTCTACGCGACTGCTCGCCTCGGTTCGACTGCTTCCTCTACGTCGACTACATCTTCGTCCGCGTCGCCTTTGCCTTCACCATGAGCACCAGCACCGACGCTAACAAGGCTGCTGCCGACAAGGCCGCCTCCGACAAGCGCATCGCCGACGAGGCCGCCGCCTCTGCTGCTGATCCGGCCAACTGGCCTACTGGAGGGTATAACATGCTTACCCTTATCCTGATTATTTCCATGTGTGCAGTACTAGTGGTTTGCGTAGATGTTTCTACTATATGTCTAGTATGTGCGTACATCATGAATTTTCAGTATGTCATTAGCACTGTCTATATCATGTTCATGATTTATTCTTGGATTAAATTAATCGAACAATTGCTTAATTTCTCAACAATCCAAAAACCTAATCTGTGTAGGCAATTTTCGATCCATGGTTTTGCTGCTGCACTGAAACCTGCCCCGTTTACGGGGACGTACTTTAAGCGTTGGCAGACCAAAACCGTTTTATGGCTCACGGCGATGAACGTGTTCTGGGTCGCCGGTGTGACTCCCACGGGAACGATTGCTCCTGAACATGAGAAGGCGTTCAGGGAGGCCACCGTCGTCTTTGTTGGATGCGTTCTGAGCGTGATCGGAGATAAGTTGGTTGATGCATATTTACATATGCGGGTTGCCAAGGACTTGTGGGAGGCGCTCGAATCTAAATTCGGCGCAACCGATGCTGGAAGCGAGATGTATATTATGGAGCAGATCCACGATTACAAGATGGTTGAAAACCGTCCTGTATTGGAACAGGCTCATGAGATACAGTGCATCGCTAAGGAACTTGAGGTTCTGAAGTGTGTGCTGCCGGGCAAATTTGTCGCAGGATGCATCATCGCTAAGCTACCCAATTCCTGGAGGAATTTTGCTACCACTCTGAAACATCAGAGGCGTGAATTCTCAGTTGAGAATGTCATTGGCCATCTGAGTGTTGAGCAGAACTCGAGAGCAAAGGACTCGAATGGAAAAGGGAACGAAGGGACCTCTGTCGCCAACATGGTGCAGAAGAACTTCAACCCCCACAAGCCCAAGGGAAAGACTGGTGTCCAACAGAATACCGAGTTTGAGAAGAAGGGCAAGAAGCCTTTCAAGAAGGATAAGAAGAAGGGTGGCTGTTTCACTTGTGGTTCTGATGAACATTGGGCTGTCAAGTGCCCACACAAGTTCAAGAAGCCAGGACAGGACTCCAAGACTGTCAACATGATTGTGAGCAACAATGAGAGTGGGCCATCTGGGTACGGTAATTTGTTTACTGTATTTTCAGTTTGCCAGTCTACCGATTGGTGGATTGACACAGGTGCAAATATTCATGTGTGTGCTGACATTTCATTGTTTTCTTCTTATCAGGCCACAGGAAACGGGTCCGTACTGATGGGGAATGACGCGAGTGCTTCTGTCCATGGTGTTGGCACGGTCGATCTGAAGTTTACTTCGGGAAGGATCGTGCAACTGAAGAACGTGCAGCATGTCCCCGCCATCAAGAAGAATCTTGTTAGTGGTTCCCTTCTATGTAGAGAAGGGTTTAAGCTGGTATTCGAGTCTAATAAAGTAGTTGTTACGAAATATGGACTGTTTGTTGGAAAAGGTTATGAATGTGGAGGTCTATTCCGCTTTTCCCTCGCTGATTTATGTAATAAAGTCGTGAACAATATTCATTCAAATGTTAATGAAACAGAAGTTTGGCATTCACGTCTTTGTCACATTGGTTTTGGTTGTATGACGCGGTTAGCAAAGTTAAATTTAATCCCAAGTTTCACTTTAGCCAAAGGTTCTAAGTGCCATTCGTGTGTGCAAGCAAAGCAACCTCGCAAGCCCCATAAGGCTGCGGAGGAGAGACACTTGGCGCCATTAGAACTCATACATTCTGACCTTTGTGAGATGAATGGTGTGTTGACTAAAGGTGGAAAGAGATACTTCATGACACTGATAGATGATTCTACTAGCTACTGCTATGTCTATGTTTTAAACACTAAAGATGAGGCTCTACACTACTTTAAAATCTATAAGGCAGAAGTTGAGAATCAACTTGAAAAGAATATAAAACGAGTCCGGTCAGATCGTGGTGGAGAGTATTTCTCTAATGAGTTTGATTCCTTTTGTGAGGAACATGGTATTATTCATGAGAGGACGCCTCCCTACTCACCTCAGTCAAATGGGGTTGCCGAACGGAAAAACCGTACTCTAACTGATTTGGTTAACGCCATGTTAGATACATCGGGTTTATCCAAGGCATGGTGGGGGGAGGCTATATTGACATCATGTCATGTCCTGAATAAAGTTCTGACAAAAGACAATGAGATCACTCCCTATGAACAATGGGAAAAGAGAAGAACAACACTCTCATACTTACGTACTTGGGGCTGTTTGGCGAAAGTCAATGTGCCGATCCCCAAAAAGCGTAAGCTTGGACCAAAGACTGTGGATTGCATTAATTTGGGCTACGCTAAGAATAGCGTCGGCTATAGATTTCTGGTAGTGAAATCTGAGGTACCTGACATGCAAGTCGGTACGATTATGGAGTCTAAAGATGCTACATTCTTTGAGGATATTTTTCCTATGAGAGATATGCAAAGCACTTCTAGACTGGAATCTGATGAGACTCCTGAACCTGCCATTCCGATGGAATATTATGAACAAACACATGATGAAAATCCTGAGGAGGAGGACAAGGAAACCCTTGGTAGGAGCAAGAGACAGAGGACTGCAAAGTCCTTTGGTGATGATTTCCTTGTGTACCTTGTGGATGATACTCCCACTTCTATTTCAGAAGCTTATGCGTCTCCGGATGCTGACTACTGGAAAGAAGCGGTCCGTAGCGAGATGGACTCCATCTTGGCTAATGGGACATGGGAAATCACAGAATGTCCCTATGGCTGTAAACCATTGGGATGTAAGTGGGTGTTCAAAAAGAAGCTTAGGCCTGATGGTACGATTGAAAAATACAAGGCTAGGCTTGTGGCCAAGGGTTATTCCCAGAAAGAAGATGAGGATTTCTTCGATACTTATTCACCTGTGGCCAGACTGACCACCATTCGAGTATTACTCTCGTTGGCGGCCTCGCATGGTCTTCTCGTCCACCAGATGGATGTTAAGACAGCTTTCCTAAATGGAGAGCTAAACGAGGAAATCTACATGCAACAGCCAGATGGCTTGGTGATAGATGGTCAGGAAGGAAAAGTGTGTAGGTTGATAAAATCTTTATATGGCCTGAAACAAGCACCTAAGCAATGGCATGATAAGTTTAATACAACACTGACATCTGTTGGCTTCGTTGTTAATGAAGCTGACAAATGTGTATACTATCACCATGGTAGGGGCGAAGGAGTTATACTGTGCTTGTATGTTGATGACATACTGATATTCGGAACCAACCTCAAAGTAATTGAGGAGGTCAAGTCGTTTCTATCTCAGAACATTGAGATGAAAGACCTTGGTGTGGCTGATGTTATCTTGAACATCAAGCTACTGAGAGATAATGAGGGTGGGATTACACTTTTGCAATCCCATTATGTTGAGAAGGTGTTGAGTCGTTTTGGATACTCGGACTGCACACCATCTCAAACACCATATGATCCTAGCGTGTTGATTCGAAAATCCAAAGGCACGGCTATAGATCAATTGAGATACTCTCAAATCATTGGTTCACTGATGTACCTAGCTAGCGCTACGAGGCCTGACATCGCTTTTGCTGTGAGCAAACTGAGTCGGTTTGTATCAAAACCGGGTGATGTACATTGGCATGCTGTTGAAAGAGTTATGCGTTATCTAAAGGGTACTATGAACTATGGACTTCACTATACCGGATACCCGTTGGTACTTGAAGGGTATAGTGATGCGAATTGGATCTCTGATGCTGATGAGATGAAGGCCACAACTGGGTATATGTTTACTCTTGGAGGTGGCGCTGTTTCCTGGAAGTCTTGCAAGCAAACGATCTTAACGAGATCGACAATGGAAGCAGAATTAACATCATTAGACACATCTGGTGTCGAAGCGGGATGGCTTCGAGATCTCTTGATGGACTTGCCATTGGTTGATAAACCGGTTCCGGCTATCCTTATGAACTGTGACAATCAGACCGTCATCACCAAGGTGAAGAGTTCAAAGGACAACATGAAGTCCAACAAACACATAAGAATGAGATTAAAAGCTGTGAGAAAATTGAGAAACTCCGGGGTGATAGCGTTGGAATATGTCCATACGGCTAAGAATCTGGCAGATCCCTTTACAAAAGGGCTATCACGTGTTGTGATAGATAATGCATCAAGGGAGATGGGCATGAGACCCACATGAGTTGCCATGGTGGTAACCCAACCTATGTGATCGGAGATCCCGTGAAGTAGGACCTGGGAAAACAAGCCAGTGGTGAACTGAGGAGAGTAACTATACTAACCCACTCCGCTGGAGATGCAATACTCTCAATACTGTATGGGAGGATGACTACTGTCTTAATGTGTTCCAAGGCTTATATGTATAAGCAAGATGCTATCCTAAAGAGCGATCTTTGGAGGAACACACCTATATGAGCCCGACTGCTGGTCACAGTCTATGAGATTGGGGTGATCTCTAGTAAGCTCATGAACAGGCCAGGAGTGTGACTTATATGATCCACCCGAGGGGTCAGCCTTCGGCAGCCTAGTATCAGTAAGACATGTGGTGAAACTTCTTTACGCCAAACTGACAATTCAAGGCTTAGTCCATTGTTCAGTTGTGGAGGGGTGTAGCTATTTGCTCTAGGTGGATGTTCAATCTTAACAGGTCTCCACTGAAATACTGGTATATCAAAACAGAGTTTGGAACAGAGGACAACACCATGGGCCTTTGGGATCTGGTGGGGGATTGCTGAATATGAGATGGGCTTTGGGCCCATTTAGCAATTACAGAAAAATCCCTAAGGGCCCGTGCTGCCTAGCAAGTGGTGGGAGTTTAGTCCCACATTGCTAGTTGAGAGAGATGTACACCAACTTATAAGGTGAGACATTCTCCCACTAGTATTAGTTGGTGTGAAGGAAGGAGAGGTGTTCCACACGCGCGCTCCTCCTCCTCCGCCGCCCGCTCGTCTCGTCACGACGCGCCGCAGGTTGCGGGAATCTCGCCGAGCCGATGTGTTCTTTTTGTCACGCAGGATTGGAATTTGAACAGTCAACTGAAAACGATCAATGGAAAATGAATACGAGCTGAAACGTTTCGTCTTAAGTACGGCCGTTACCAGAATTCATTGTGATTCATTATGTGCGTTTATGCTGGACCGTTTGTCTCCTCCTCTGCGCCTATATAAGAGAGGTCGCTCCTCTCCAGAGAACAACACAGATCACATCTGCTCTGCCACCACCACCTCTGTCGTTCCTCTCGCTGCTGCTGTCGCCGGTGACTCCATCCCGTCTTCCACGTACACGGCCGACGGGAGAGCAGGCCTCCGAAACCCCGCCTCTCCAGATCCTGTACGGGAGAGGGGCGATTAGGTTTTTGGGGAGCGTCTTCTACGCGACTGCTCGCCTCGGTTCGACTACTTCCTCTACGTCGACTACATCTTCGTCCGCGTCGCCTTCGCCTCCACCATGAGCACCAGCACCGACGCTGACAAGGCTGCTGCCGACAAGGTCGCCTCCGACAAGCGCATCGCCGACGAGGCCGCCGCCTCTGCTGCTGATCCGGCCAACTGGCCTACTGGAGGGTATAACATGCTTACCCTTATCCTGATTATTTCCATGTGTGCAATACTAGTGGTTTGCGTAGATGTTTCTACTATATGTCTAGTATGTGCGTACATCATGAATTTTCAGTATGTCATTAGCACTGTCTATATCATGTTCATGATTTATTCTTGGATTAAATTAATCGAACAATTGCTTAATTTCTCAACAATCCAAAAACCTAATCTGTGTAGGCAATTTTCGATCCATGGTTTTGCTGCTGCACTGAAACCTGCCCCGTTTACGGGGACGTACTTTAAGCGTTGGCAGACCAAAACCGTCTTATGGCTCACGGCGATGAACGTGTTCTGGGTCGCCGGTGTGACTTCCACGGGAACGATTGCTCCTGAACAGGAGAAGGCGTTCAGGGAGGCCACCGTCGTCTTTGTTGGATGCGTTCTGAGCGTGATCGGAGATAAGTTGGTTGATGCATATTTACATATGCGGGTTGCCAAGGACTTGTGGGAGGCGCTCGAATCTAAATTCGGCGCAACCGATGCTGGAAGCGAGATGTATATTATGGAGCAGTTCCACGATTACAAGATGGTTGAGAACCGTCCTGTATTGGAACAGGCTCATGAGATACAGTGCATCGCTAAGGAACTTGAGGTTCTGAAGTGTGTGCTGCCGGGCAAATTTGTCGCGGGATGCATCATCGCTAAGCTACCCAATTCCTGGAGGAATTTTGCTACCACTCTGAAACATCAGAGGCGTGAATTCTCAGTTGAGAATGTCATTGGCCATCTGAGTGTTGAGCAGAACTCGAGAGCAAAGGACTCGAATGGAAAAGGGAACGAAGGGACCTCTGTCGCCAACATGGTGCAGAAGAACTTCAACCCCCACAAGCCCAAGGGAAAGACTGGTGTCCAACAGAATACCGAGTTTAAGAAGAAGGGCAAGAAGCCTTTCAAGAAGGATAAGAAGAAGGGTGGCTGTTTCACTTGTGGTTCTAATGAACATTGGGCTGTCAAGTGCCCACACAAGTTCAAGAAGCCAGGACAGGACTCCAAGACTGTCAACATGATTGTGAGCAACAATGAGAGTGGGCCATCTGGGTACGGTAATTTGTTTACTGTATTTTCAGTTTGCCAGTCTACCGATTGGTGGATTGACACAGGTGCAAATATTCATGTGTGTGCTGACATTTCATTGTTTTCTTCTTATCAGGCCACAGGAAACGGGTCCATACTGATGGGGAATGGCGCGAGTGCTTCTGTTCATGGTGTTGGCACGGTCGATCTGAAGTTTACTTCGGGAAGGATCGTGCAACTGAAGAATGTGCAGCATGTCCCCGCCATCAAGAAGAATCTCGTTAGTGGTTCCCTTCTATGTAGAGAAGGGTTTAAGCTGGTATTCGAGTCTAATAAAGTAGTTGTTACGAAATATGGACTGTTTGTTGGAAAAGGTTATGAATGTGGAGGTCTATTCCGCTTTTCCCTCGCTGATTTTTGTAATAAAGTCGTGAACAATATTCATTCAAATGTTAATGAAACAGAAGTTTGGCATTCACGTCTTTGTCACATTGGTTTTGGTTGTATGACGCGGTTAGCAAAGTTAAATTTAATCCCAAGTTTCACTTTAGCCAAAGGTTCTAAGTGCCATTCGTGTGTGCAAGCAAAGCAACCTCGCAAGCCCCATAAGGCTGCGGAGGAGAGACACTTGGCGCCATTAGAACTCATACATTCTGACCTTTGTGAGATGAATGGTGTGTTGACTAAAGGTGGAAAGAGATACTTCATGACACTGATAGATGATTCTACTAGATACTGCTATGTATATGTTTTAAACACTAAAGATGAGGCTCTACACTACTTTAAAATCTATAAGGCAGAAGTTGAGAATCAACTTGAAAAGAATATAAAACGAGTCCGGTCAGATCGTGGTGGAGAGTATTTCTCTAATGAGTTTGATTCCTTTTGTGCGGAACATGGTATTATTCATGAGAGGATGCCTCCCTACTCACCTCAGTCAAATGGGGTTGCCGAACGGAAAAACCGTACTCTAACTGATTTGGTTAACGCCATGTTAGATACATCGGGTTTATCCAAGGCATGGTGGGGGGAGGCTATATTGACATCATGTCATGTCCTGAATAAGGTTTCGACAAAAGACAATGAGATCACTCCCTATGAACAATGGGAAAAGAGAAGAACAACACTCTCATACTTACGTACTTGGGGCTGTTTGGCGAAAGTCAATGTGCCGATCCCCAAAAAGCGTAAGCTTGGACCAAAGACTGTGTATTGCGTTAATTTGGGCTACGCTAAGAATAGCGTCTGCTATAGATTTCTGGTAGTGAAATCTGAGGTACCTGACATGAAAGTCGGTACGATTATGGAGTCTAAAGATGCTACATTCTTTGAGGATATTTTTCCTATGAGAGATATGCAAAGCACTTCTAGACTGGAATCTGATGAGACTCCTGAACCTGCCATTCCGATGGAATATTATGAACAAACACATGATGAAAATCCTGAGGAGGAGGACAAGGAAACCCTTGGTAGGAGCAAGAGACACAGGACTGCAAAGTCCTTTGGTGATGATTTCCTTGTGTACCTTGTGGATGATACTCCCACTTCTATTTCAGAAGCTTATGCGTCTCCGGATGCTGACTACTGGAAAGAAGCGGTCCGTAGCGAGATGGACTCCATCTTGGCTAATGGGACATGGGAAATCACAGAACGTCCCTATGGCTGTAAACCATTGGGATGTAAGTGGGTGTTCAAAAAGAAGCTTAGGCCTGATGGTACGATTGAAAAATACAAGGCTAGGCTTGTGGCCAAGGGTTATTCCCAGAAAGAAGATGAGGATTTCTTCGATACTTATTCACCTGTGGCCAGACTGACCACCATTCGAGTATTACTCTCGTTGGCGGCCTCGCATGGTCTTCTCGTCCACCAGATGGATGTTAAGTCAGCTTTCCTGAATGGAGAGCTAAACGAGGAAATCTACATGCAACAGCCAGATGGCTTTGTGATAGATGGTCAGGAAGGAAAAGTGTGTAGGTTGATAAAATCTTTATATGGCCTGAAACAAGCACCTAAGCAATGGCATGATAAGTTTAATACAACACTGACATCTGTTGGCTTCGTTGTTAATGAAGCTGACAAATGTGTATACCATCGCCATGGTGGGGGCGAAGGAGTTATACTGTGCTTGTATGTTGATGACATACTGATATTCGGAACCAACCTCAAAGTAATTGAGGAGGTCAAGTCGTTTCTATCTCAGAACTTTGAGATGAAAGACCTTGGTGTGGCTGATGTTATCTTGAACATCAAGCTACTGAGAGATAATGAGGGTGGGATTACACTTTTGCAATCCCATTATGTTGAGAAGGTGTTGAGTCGTTTTGGATACTCGGACTGCACACCATCTCAAACACCATATGATCCTAGCGTGTTGATTCGAAAATCCAAAGGCACGGCTATAGATCAATTGAGATACTCTCAAATCATTGGTTCACTGATGTACCTAGCTAGCGCTACGAGGCCTGACATCGCTTTTGCTGTGAGCAAACTGAGTCGGTTTGTATCAAAACCGGGTGATGTACATTGGCATGCTGTTGAAAGAGTTATGCGTTATCTAAAGGGTACTATGAACTATGGACTTCACTATACCGGATACCCGTCGGTACTTGAAGGGTATAGTGATGCGAATTGGATCTCTGATGCTGATGAGATGAAGGCCACAACTGGGTATATGTTTACTCTTGGAGGTGGCCCTGTTTCCTGGAAGTCTTGCAAGCAAACGATCTTAACGAGATCGACAATGGAAGCAGAATTAACATCATTAGACACATCTGGTGTCGAAGCGGGATGGCTTCGAGATCTCTTGATGGACTTGCCATTGGTTGATAAACCGGTTCCGGCTATCCTTATGAACTGTGACAATCAGACCGTCATCACCAAGGTGAAGAGTTCAAAGGACAACATGAAGTCCAACAAACACATAAGAATGAGATTAAAAGCTGTCGGAAAATTGAGAAACTCCGGGGTGATAGCGTTGGAATATGTCCATACGGCTAAGAATCTGGCAGATCCCTTTACAAAAGGGCTATCACGTGTTGTGATAGATAATGCATCGAGGGAGATGGGCATGAGACCCACATGAGTTGCCATGGTGGTAACCCAACCTATGTGATCGGAGATCCCGTGAAGTAGGACCTGGGAAAACAAGCCAGTGGTGAACTGAGGAGAGTAACTATACTAACCCACTCCGCTGGAGATGCAATACTCTCAATACTGTATGGGAGGATGACTACTGTCTTAATGTGTTCCAAGGCTTATATGTATAAGCAAGATGCTATCCTACAGAGCGATCTTTGGAGGAACACACCTATATGAGCCCGACTGCTGGTCACAGTCTATGAGATTGGGGTGATCTCTAGTAAGCTCATGAACAGGCCAGGAGTGTGACTTATATGCTCCACCCGAGGGGTCAGCCTTCGGCAGCCTAGTATCAGTAAGACATGTGGTGAAACTTCTTTACGCCAAACTGACCATTCAAGGCTTAGTCCATTGTTCAGTTGTGGAGGGGTGTAGCTATTTGCTCTAGGTGGATGTTCAATCTTAACAGGTCTCCACTGAAATACTGGTATATCAAAACAGAGTTTGGAACAGAGGACAACACCATGGGCCTTTGGGATCTGTTGGGGGATTGCTGAATATGAGATGGGCTTTGGGCCCATTTAGCAATTACAGAAAAATCCCTAAGGGCCCATGCTGCCTAGCAAGTGGTGGGAGTTTAGTCCCACATTGCTAGTTGAGAGAGATGTACACCAACTTATAAGGTGAGACATTCTCCCACTAGTATTAGTTGGTGTGAAGGAAGGAGAGGTGTTCCACACGCGCGCTCCTCCTCCTCCGCCGCCCGCTCGTCTCGTCACGACGCGCCGCGGGTTGCGGGAATCTCGCCAAGCCGATGTGTTCTTTTTGTCACGCAGGATTGGAATTTGAACAGTCAACTGAAAACGATCAATGGAAAATGAATACGAGCTGAAACGTTTCGTCTTAAGTACGGCCGTTACCAGAATTCATTGTGATTCATTATGTGCGTTTATGCTGGACCGTTTGTCTCCTCCTCTGCGCCTATATAAGAGAGGTCGCTCCTCTCCAGAGAACAACACAGATCACATCTGCTCTGCCACCACCACCTCTGTCGTTCCTCTCGCTGCTGCTGTCACCGGTGACTCCATCCCGTCTTCCACGTACACGGCCGACGGGAGAGCAGGCCTCCGAAACCCCGCCTCTCCAGATCCTGTACGAGAGAGGGGCGATTAGGTTTTTGGGGAGCGTCTTCTACGCGACTGCCGCCTCGGTTCGACTGCTTCCTCTACGTCGACTACATCTTCGTCCGCGTCGCCTTCGCCTTCACCATGAGCACCAGCACCGACGCTGACAAGGCTGCTGCCGACAAGGCCGCCTCCGACAAGTGCATCGCCGACGAGGCCGCCGCCTCTGCTGCTGATCCGGCCAACTGGCCTACTGGAGGGTATAACATGCTTACCCTTATCCTGATTATTTCCATGTGTGTAGTACTAGTGGTTTGCGTAGATGTTTCTACTATATGTCTAGTATGTGCGTACATCATGAATTTTCAGTATGTCATTAGCACTGTCTATATCATGTTCATGATTTATTCTTGGATTAAATTAATCGAACAATTGCTTAATTTCTCAACAGGTAGGTGGTTGGTGACAGAGGAAGGAGCTGGAGGGAGGTGGAAGGTGGAGGTGTGGGGTGAGGCGAGCTGCGGCGGCACAGCGTGGCGGGGTACCATGGCGGAGCAGGGTTCAATGTCGGGGGCAGAGAAGATGAGCCAGGCAGTTGGCGTTTGTGGACTTGCAGAATAAGAGGGTGCTTGATACGTTTTACTCCGATGACCAAAAGTAGTGGGACTAAAATTTGCTAGCCTCATCCATACTTGGATCTAAATACTAAAGAGACTAAAATCAACTTAATGAGCATTTATTATTCTTCAAATCCTCCAATCAAGTTAATGAGCATTTATTATCCTTCAAATCCTCCAATCCAAAACCTGCATGTGTTAGAGGAGAGGAGTTAAATGAGGAGAGAGAGGACTAATTCACATTTTAGTAGGGGTACCCCTGACTAAAAGATTTCAGTCTCAAGACTAGTTTTAGCCCCTCTTTAGTCAGGGGTGCTTGAAACTTTAGCCTCTTAAAGAGACTATTTTTAGTCAGACTAGTTTTAGTTCATTGGATCCAAGCAAGGCCTAAGACTCTTAGACCTCTTCCAATGCAAAGATGCTTAGATGTGGTGCTAAGTGCATTAAATACCTTAGTAACTCAACTCCCCAATGCATAGGTGCTTAACTTGTTGTTGCTAAGCACACTTTATTTAATGAGTTAGCATCTAAAGTCTTTCATGCATTGGTCAAATTGTTTCATTTAAGTGGTTTGCCTAGGTTCTCGCGCTTGGCAATGGTTCTTCCTGGGTTCACCAAAGTACTCTCTTGTAACGCCCCGGACACACCCGCCGGTGGTCGTTACTCCTGGTGGGATCTAGATTGGCCCCACATATCAATACTAGTCTTTTCTGCGCACTTTATCCTCACTCGTGCGCACCCGGGAGCAACTTCCCGGTTGGTCACCCATCCTAAAATTACACCAAGCCGAGCACGCCTAACTTTGGAGTTCTGTCTGAATGGGTTTCCGGAAAAGAAGGAATTCCTTATTGATATGAGTAGTCTATCCCTAATAAGCCAGGCTATCACATACCCCCCACTCAGAGGAACCGACGTCCTCGTCGGGCCACAGGAACGTTCCCTCTTGGCACAAACGTCTATGCATCCAGTCCGATACATGTGCCATGCCGTGTGCCAAGACGGGTCACAAACATCATGAACAACATGACCGAGCACCTGTCCGCAAACATCCATGTAACGCGAGGGTCGTCTCTGATACCAACTTGTAACGCCCCGGACACACCCGCCGGTGGTCGTTACTCCTGGCGGGATCTATACTGGCCCCACATATCAATACTAGTCTTTTCTGTGCACTTTATCCTCACTCGTGCGCACCCGGGAGAAACTTCCCGGTCGGTCACCCATCCTGAAATTACTCCAAGCTGAGCACGCTTAACTTTGGAGTTCTGTCTGAATGGGCTTCCGAAAAAGAAGAAATTCCTTATTGATATGAGTAGTCTATCATCCCTAATAAGCCAGGCTATCACATCTTCCCTCCTTAAATGTTGTGCCACGTCATTTTTTCGCTTATGTGGCATCCTTAGCACCTGTCCACGGTGGAGCACTGGGAAGGGCCTTAGGCCCCTCCCAATGCTCCACCTTGTACAGGTGTTAAGGCTGCCATGTAGGCAAAAAGTCTGATGTGGCAAGGTAATTAAGAGAAGAGAGATGAGTGTGGTGACCCCAGAAAGAAACAATGCTAAGCGTGAGAACCTAGGCAAAAGACTTAAATGGAAGAATCCCACCAATGCATGAAGAACTTTAGTTGCAAAATCATTAAATGAAGGATGCTTAGCACCAACAAGTTAAGCACCTATGCATTGGGGGCTTTAGTTGCTAAAGTTGATAATGTGCTTAGCACCTCATGTAAGCACCTATGCATTGGAAGTAGATAGGAAGAATATACAAAACTTAGATCTCTATAAACTAGGAAAACAGTTTAACCCTATAAAACCTTGTTTGGCTACTCCACCCAATCCATGGATTTAGGAAACTTAGTCCCCGTTCGGATCGTCGCCAGCTTCCTACAGAAGCAGGATGTGTTCGTCAGCTTCACGTTATCCTGACTCTGCCTCGGCATGGGCTCTCAGCCAAAGAAGAGAGCTTGAGGCCCAGTTTGATGGCTCCTAGCATGAGGAAAACTATTCGATCAGAGGAAAACGGTTCGACAATTCACTTTGGAAGGATATTCCTGGGTAATTCCAAGCAACTTCCCCTTCTCCTTTTCGTGAAGCTACGCTTCCGCTGCTCCACAAACTTGCACTGCGGGCTGCTCTTTCTCCAGGAGCGGGCTTCTTCAAGCTGGATCGTTCGGCTGGATTCTCGCCCCTATTTTGAGAATCTGGATCGTGGAGAGGATCCGAACGGGCCCTTAGTTTCCAGAAACCCATAGTTCTGGGTTTGTGAAAAAATGACTATTAGTCGTTTTTGCAAACACGTGTTTCACAAATACTGATCGCAACTACTTTTCACCACATCTCTTTCGTTCCTGGACATTTAATTGGCTCTAGTTTTGCTTCAGGATACAAGTCCTTCAGTGGCTTCATTGGCAACCACGAGACGTGCACATCAATTTGACCTTCAAGCAGGTGATAGAGTGAGCTCCAGCGCCGGCATGGTCGCCGCCGCATGGCTGACCGCCATGGAGGTCAGGGTAGATGGCAGCGAGCACTCTCACGAGTTATGCGATGCATGGGTGCGGCTGCTCCATTCGCATCATCAAAGACGGCCTCGGCCACCAAGGTAAACGCTCGCCGACGGCCGGGCGCACATGATGGAAGTGTGAGGGTAGGCGAGCAGCAGCCGAGGCGGAGCCTGTGCCGGGAGGAAGCAACGACCAGGGAAAGCACCATCGCCGGTCGATAGCACGTGGATCCGTGCGGGCCCGATTGGAGGAGAGCAGTGGCCTGGGCGGCGGAAGAATCATATCTAGAGCTTGCTCAGGTACTCTCGTCACGGGCTCACGGATGACAGGAAAAGGAAAATAAGAGTTGGCTATCCAAACAATGAACTGTACCAGCCCGGTTCTATTCTTTGCTAACCCAAACAAAGTTTTCTATAAACTCGTTAACCATAAAAAATATTGTAAAACTGGTTTTACGACAATTCAGCTGAAAACTCGTACTATATATACCCATGGCTAAAATTCACTATCCAAATAAGGATGTTATTAGAATGGGCAACGATCCGCGCCGGTGCGCCGGCCCAAAGTTTCGGCCGGTCGTGCCCTAGCCGTGGGATATGAGTCGCCTGGCCACTGGATCTGAGCAAAAAAACGATTCATCCTCCACCTTCTTCTTCCTCGGGTTAGATCTGCAACTCCCGCTCGGGGGCCTCGTCGCCGCACCTCCAGTCCCCTCCGTGGTCTTCCTCATCGTTGTTCCGCACCCTCACCACCGCAGCTCGTCGGATGCAGCTCCGCCGGGGCGGTCAAAAGAAAGCCGCCCCTAGCATCTCATGCCTTTGCCTCTCGTCGTCTCTCCCACCCCCTTGGTTGCAGCACCATCGCGTGAGGGTTCCAGCATCGCCACCAGCCGCCGTCATAGCTCGCCGCACGCCCATCCCAACACCGCCATGCAGCTCCATCATCGTCGTCGTTCGCCATTGTTATCTAGATGTTCTTTGTTTTAAGCTTTTCTAGAAGCAGTTTGTAGCTTTTCTCGATGCCGTTTGCAGCTATTTGCAGCTGCGCGCTGGCCGACCTCCAGCTACCCCGTATCCAGTTGAATCTTTTTCAAAGCTGGTTGTAGCTTTCTTCATTGTCGGCCATAGCATTTTACAGTAGTGTTTGCAGCTCCGACGCATGTCCATTGAAGCTTTTTTGCAAAGGCCGATGGAAGCTTTCTACATTGCGGGTTGCAGCTTTTTACTCTACGGTTGCAGCAAAAACACAGAGAGACGCCATGACCGTCGTCGAGGAAGATTTCTCAATCTTTGGTTGAAGCTTTTTCATCTGCAGGTTGAAGCTTTTTGTCAAACGGTTGTAACTTTTCCTGTATTTTGTTGTATGGTTGAAGCTTTTTTATCTACTGGATGTAGCTTTTTGTGTCCATAGTTGTAGCACGGGAAAACGCTGTTTGCAACTCTCCCAGTACCGCAGTTGCAGCTCCTCCTTGTGGCCATGGTTGTAGAACGGGCACCTCGGTCCTCCCGGCGTTTGGCCTGTCGCCCATTGCAACAAAAGGGGAAGAGAGGAGGTGGAAAGGGAAGAGAGGGAGAAGGAAGAAAAAGGAGGTCGGAAGGCGAGCATGGCTGCAACCTATATCCATGGCCGACGGCGAACTGCTCCACGCGCTACACTGGAGGAGACGAGATGGGGTCAGACGGAGGCGGAAGGAAGAAGAAGAGAAAAAGGAAGAAAAAAAAAAGAAAAAGAAAAATGTTTGGGTCAACTAAGCACGCGCGTGCCAGCGTGTCCCGCGCGTGAAAAAGGAAAGCGACCGACCGAGCGCTTCGGCCGGCGCTCCGGCCCCAAACACTTACCTATTAGAATAGACCACTAACAATAATTGAGGCAATAGTACTTTCTTGTAGTATAAGGCTGGTCATAGTGGGAGTAACATAGGTAGTAACATAGATGCCACATAAGCAAAAATATTGATGTGGCAAGTAGTTAATGAGGAAAGATGCAAATAGAGTAACCTAATATGTTAGCATCACATAGCGCTTTCCAATGCAAAATGAGTCTACAAGACAATAAATGAGCATGTGTATGTTACTACACATATGACACTTCCCACTATAAGAGTAGTAACATATGCATGTTACTAGTCTAAGTTACCATCACTTAGCGTTTTCCAATGCAAAATGAGTCTATAAGACAATAAATGAAGATGTGTATGTTACTATACATATGACACTTCCCACTCTAAGAGTAGTAACATATGCATATTACTAGTCTAAGTTACACCCCACTATGACTAGCCTAAGGGAATGAAGGGAGTAGTATTTTCTTGTAGCCCACCACTATACATGTTGACTATTACATTGGCTATAGATGACAATGCCTAAGGCATGCTTGAGCGCGCGCGCGCGCACACAGAGAGAGTCGCGTTGCATGCATGCAAAACCAGAGAGAGAGATAGTCGCGTCGCATGCATACAAAAACCGGAGAGAGAGAGAGAGAGAGCGAGTTGCATGCAGATACATCTAGTGAGCCAGTATCCAGAGAGATGGAGAGAGGAGTAATTGTTCACGAGAATTGAGTACTTTGCATGCGCGTAAATACCTAGCATTTCCTCCATAGCAAATCCGGGGGCAAAATAGTCTATACACTCTGATGTATAGTATTTTTTTTCTTGCCATGCGGGCTGCTATATAGCACTACTATACCACACTATGTTTGTTAAACGCAAAAAAGGACTGGCGATGTCGCACGATTTCCAAGGAATATGGTGATAGTAGTGTCGGATTCGGGGCTCCGCAAACCCTTCATAGATTTGAACACTGGGGCGCGTGCAAAGAACTCAACTTCCCCTGTCTGCCTATTCGTCGATTCCATAGCCAAGCTCGATGAACAAGGAGGAAATGGGACAGGGCAGTTTACCCAGGTTCTGGCCACCTTGCGGTGTAATACCCTACTCCTTCTTTATGGTGGATTGCCTCGAGGTGGGCTGAGGATGAATTAGTAGAGTGGTCGAACAACCTCAGGAGGTGTGTTCTTGCTTGGGTGGTGGTCAGGGTGACCTGAATGATCTGTCCCCTGCTATGGTGGTAACTAGGGTATATTTATAGTGGCCTTGGTCCTCTTCCCAAAATAAAGGCAGGAAGGGATCCCACGACGGCCAAATTCGAAAGGAGACAACTAGTACATTTTATGCTGACGAAAGGTGGTCTTCGCCTGCAATGTTTCTTGTCGTGACGCCATGGTGGGCTCGGTGATGACCTTCGTCCTGTCGTCCTGGCGATCTTGGTCTCGTTGCATGGAAATGGAAACCTTTGGCTGATTCCTTGGGACTCCGCGCCTGCGCTTGCCTCTTTAGCACCAAAGACGAAACCTGCTGCATTGCGCCTGCTGGCGCCCGCCTGGTCTTGGTCGTCACGGCTTGCATCATCTGAACCTCGTGAGGTGGAGGCTTGCATAGAGATCTCCGCTCCTCAGGAGCCATCCTAGAGAGGTCGCTCCTTCCGGAGGCCTTGGCATCGTCGGCCTCGCGAGGCTTCGCCCCTCGCGAGGGTCTTGTGTGTTGATGCTGAAGATAGGCCGTACCAGGCCGGTGATGGAGCCACGCTGCCGGCCACAGGCAGGCAAGTCTGGGTACTCTGGTTCCTAGAACACCGACAGTAGCCCCCGGGCCCAAGGCGCACTTGAACTTGGCTTTGAGGCGAAGCCAAATGGGCAAGGGCGAAGTGCCGCGGGCCCCAACCGCCTGCGGACCTGGTTGACGCGTGGCGTTTGATGGGACGTGGGCATCTCCGCTTCTTTATGCTGCCTCGGCAACCGTTCGACCTGACGGGAGCCTCCTGCATGCAAAAAAGATCATTATTACCTGCGACCGCGGAGGCTAGCGGTTTGCCTCCCTCTTGCTATAAATGAGGAGGGGCAGAGCCCCCTGCTCATCTCTGTCCCCTTACCGCTTGTTCCTTCTTCCTCCTCCTTGCCTCGCCATCTTGCCGAAGTGTCCATGGCATTGATAAGGAGGTTCTCTGCAGCGGAGAAGGGCAAGGCTCCTCAGTAGGAGCCTGCGCCGCTCCAGTCGAAGAAAAGGCTTGGCCGCTCCCGTGACACCGGCGAGGGTCTGGAGGTGACGTGACCTTGGTTTGAGTGGCCTCCACCTGGCTTCCCGATCCCTCTGTACGCCCGCGCGCAAGGCCCTAGGCAGGAGGGTGACGCCCGACCCCACACAGGCCAGGATCGTGGAGGATAGGCCGCAGCCGTACGATCGACTGGCTCGCTGGCCCATGTCGAAGGCACGCCTCGCGAGTTCGTGGTGTGGGCGGCAATGCCGCCGCTCTCGTGGATCTGGCTCCCGAGGTCCTTCGCCGGGATGATACCGCCAAGGGGGGCCGACGAGGTGTGGTTGCAACACGCTGCGTGCTGCAGCCATGTTGCCATGCTACCAAGCGGAGGTCGAGGTCGTCCCCCCAGGCGATGTCTTCATGACTCCCGAGGTCCTTCGCCGAGATGATACCGCCAAGGGGGGCCGACGAGGTGTGGTTGCAACACGCTGCGTGCTGCAGCCATGTTGCCATGCTACCAAGCGGAGGTCGAGATCTGGCTCCCGAGGTCCTTCGCCGAGATGATACCGCCAAGGGGGGCCGACGAGGTGTGGTTGCAACACGCTGCGTGCTGCAGCCATGTTGCCATGCTACCAAGCGGAGGTCGAGGTCGTCCCCCCGGGCGATGTCTTCATGACTCGCGGATGGGGCGATATCGCCCGCGCTTGCCGTCCATAAGGGGCCTCCACTATCCACTTTGAATACGACGGAGCCTCCACGCTTTTCTTCAAGGTTTTCGGCGAGGACGGCCAGCGTCTGGAATGCTGCCCCGGGAGGGGCGATCCGCGCGGCACGGCCACATGCGCTGAACTTTCTCTTGGCCTTGCCAGCAGCTCCTCCAGCAGCAACAGCGACTCCCCGGAATCCAGTGATTCTCCGGAGTCCAGCAACGAAGACAGCTACGAGCCACCGAGCTCTCGCCGTGCTCGGAACAGGGCATCGGCGACCGCCCGACGTCGTCGATGACGCCCCTGGCTAGGGTACTCCCAAGCTCCCTACTTTGTTTTCCCTGCGCCAAATCATGTCAAGCCCCATGGGGGTATGTAAAAAGTTGTAATACTTTTGCCTTAATGCCATCGCTCCTCGTTTAGTATTATGATTGCGTGTCTTGCTTGAGTACCGCGCCCCTTTTCGTTCTCGCGGTAGCTTGGTGCTCTACGCCGACAGGAACCAGTCCCTAGGCAGGCTTCAGCCGTCGTTGGTATGCCAGGTCGCGATGCCGTGGTCAAGGCTGGGAGGTGAGCGGCCCGAGGTCTCGTAAGAGACCCTGAGACGCGATGCTCAGGAGGTCCCCTTTAGCACGCAAGCAGCTCCGTGAAGGCCGAAAAGTAAAACTATGTTGCTCGAGCGAGACCGCGAAAGTAGGAGTACTGGGTCGTGAGATTCAAGCTGATACACAGGGGATGACTTATCTTGCTATGATTTTCTTGCGCGACGCCTGACTATGCCTTGGTGATAGCGCCCCTAGGCACGGCTTGCGCCGGTCTCTCCCCCCTTAGCTCAAATAGGTGCTCTACGTCCTCAAGTCCCGTCCCTTGAGCGAGGATCAGCCGCCGCTGGTGTGCCAGGTCGTGATGTCGTGGTCAAGGCCAGGGGTGAGGGCTCGAGAGCCAGTAGGAGCCCCTGAGGCGCGATGCTCAGGAGCCCCCCATTTAATGTGCAAGCGGATCGCGTCGAGGGGAGTGGCCGGCGGGGCCACTCCTAGTCCGGCTCCGAGGGTTCGTGCGAATCAATCTGAGAAAGAGGTCATAGCATGCAGCCGCACTTGCCTTGCTGACGTTGATCTTAATGCAAGAATATGAAGGCACTAAGGACCCGATGAGGTGACGTGCGCGGGGCTAGCTGCGAGTCAGAGCTCGGCCTCTCAGGTTTATCGGCGCCGCAGGGACGAACCCGAGCACATGTGACGTGCCAGTAGTTCCTTGGGTGAAATGAGCAACCGGCAGATTAGTAATGCGCGGGAGCCGCGAAGGGTGTCGAGGCACCATATGGATAGGTGATAATCATAAAGCAGCCCATGGGGATGGTAAAGCAAGTTCCGATAAATGCAAAAATGATACATGCCGTAGGGACGAACCCACACGGCTTGGGGATAATGCAACCCGAGGGGCACCCCAACTGAACAAACCAAAAAGTGTCACCTGGCACCGTTGCTGAAGAAGTGTTGGGGTAGCTGAAGACGCGTGCTGTAGAAGTCGCTCCTCATGAGTCGCATGGCTCCTGGTTCTCGCGAGGCTCCGGAGGTCCAGGAGGCTCGCCAAGGATCGATGCCTCCTATGCCAGGATCTCCTGGTGCCTGGCCTCGTGAGCTGCCAGAATGCTCCGCATGTGGCGCTGGTGCAGGGCAACGCTACTCAGCAAGCCGAAAGGCATGCGAATGTAGCTGTGAGAGGGACCCTTGCACTGGCCCACATGGGACGGCCAGAAGAGCTCTTGAGACGCGGCTCTCTTGAGTCGTGGGATGTTAACGCAGACGCACAGCTCGCAACCCCCTGCCCTCATCGGTAGAGGGAGCGGCGCTTGGCGGTGCGGGGCGATGCTCGCCTCGCATGGCCCTTGGCTCCTGAAGATCCTTGATCGCCTCGGTGATGAACTCCTGAGCGCCTGGCACCTCGCGTCCGGCGCTCTTTTCGCAGAAGCGCGCACTAAAACACGCCTCCACATGGTACCCGAGCACCTACCTTGTGACATTGGCTAGGTCAGAGGCCCTCCAGAGGAGAGCCCCCGAGCCCAGCCTGAGAGGGGCGTCGGGTGTGCCTTCCTGTGCGACACGGGAAGGCTCCCTGTCCGTGGGCGTAGGTCCTGAGGCGCGATCGTCCGGCATCCCGTCCTCCTGAGGCCCAAAGCTGAGCAGCTATTTCTTCTTCTTTGGGACAGCCTCAGGAGGGTAGGCAAAGCCCTCGTCATCTGGGTTCTCGACCGCCGCAGCTTGGTAGGCGCACTTAATGGAGCAGACCGCATCCTTCTCATTGCAGGCGACTGTGATGATGATGTCGCTTCCTGGCATCTTGAGGACGTTGTAGCCGTGGTGGGTTGCCGCCATGAACTTGGCAAAGGCCGGATATCAGAGGATGGCATTGTACGGGAGATGAATGTGGGAAACGTCGAAGTCGATGAGCACGGTGTGGTTGTTCTTGCGCTCGCTGAAGGTGACAGGGAGGCGGATCCGCCCTACTGGGGTGGTGGAGCCGTCAGTCACTCCTGAGAAGGGCCTGGTAGGCTGAGGCTAGTCATATGGCACCTGGAGCCTGTCGAAGGTCTCGAATTGAGTCTTGCACCACCATCGATGAGTGTCTTGGTGACGAGCATGTTGCTGATGGTAGGCAAGCAGGGCATCGGGAGGGCGCCGGCTGCGGCCGCGCACTTGAGCTGGTCAGTTGAGTGGAAGGTGACATCATACTTGGACCATCTGAGCAGACCCGTTGACTTGAGCTTGGAGAGGGCCGCATTCACCTCACAGGCAAATTGCTTGAAGACGCGATGGGGCACAGGTGCCTGTGCGTCGCCCAGGATGCAAGCGATGGCACGAGGCTCTTAAAAGCCACCAGCCCGATCATCTTGGTGGTGGTCGTCATTCCTTCTTGGGGGTGGTGTTAGCGGAGGAAGGCCAGCGTTACCCTGAGGGCGGTCCTCATGGGGCTATCCCTCCAGGGCCCTTGCGAGGCTGGCCCTGCCAGTGGTCCTCACGAGGCTGATCGCGCCAGCCTTCGAGGGAGTCGCGGTTCTCCCAACGTCCTCCACCACGGCCACCTTTGTGGCCGTAGCCTCGGTCACCACGCTCGGGGTGACGACCGAGGCGCCCGTCGCGGATGGCCCTGAGCTCCTCGCAGTCATTGGTGTTGTGGATGTGCATGTTGTGGAAGACGCAGAACGGGCGGCTGCCCTTGGAGGACTCGGGGTGGTCGCAACCATGCTTCATCTCAGGCTCAGCCGCGAGCACAGATGGTCCCTTGCACTTCACATCCTTGGTCTTGGCCTTCTTGTCATCTGGATCAGCCTTGGGGAGCTCGACGAGTGAGAGGCGACCCTCTTCCACCCTTGCGCACTTGGTTGCCATGTTGAACATCTCCAGAGCCGAGCACAGGTCCTCATGGATGGCGAGCTCTTCCTTCATCCTGACTTCTCGGACACCATCAGTGAACGCGGAGTTGATGGCCTCATCTGACACCTTGGGAATCTTGATGCAGACGTTGGTAAAACGCTGGATGTACTTGCGTGGGGTCTCCCCTGACTGTTGCTTGATGCGTCGTAGGTCAACTACCGCAGGGGCGCAGTCGCGAGTTCCTTGGAAGTTGGAGATGAAACGTTCGTGCAGCTCTTCCCAGGAGGAAATCGACTCCGTTGGGAGGTTCAGGAGCCATGAACGCGCGTTGTCCTTGATAGCCATGGGGAACCAATTGGCCATGACCTTCTCATCACTGCTGGATGCCTCGATGCTCAGCTCATAGAGCTGCAGGAACTCGACGGGGTTGGGTGTTCCATCGTAGCGTGGAGGCAGGTCTGGCTTGAACTTCCCGGGCCAAATGACGCGACGCGGCTCTGGGGTGAACGAGGTGTGTTTCAATGGAGGGGGCACCGCACACAGCTAAAACAATGTTGCTTGTGTGTTCTATGGTGCCCCGCTGCCCCCGTATATAAAGGAGCAAGGGGGAGGCCGGCCGGCCCTAGGGAGCGCCAAGGATAGGAGCTTTCCTACTCCTTGTAGGAGTAGGAATCCTCTTTCCTATTCCTACTAGGAGTAGGAAATGAAGAAGAAAGAAGAAGAAGGAAGGAGAGAGGTGGGCGCCCCCACTCCTAGTCCAACTAGGATTCCCTAGAGGGGGTGCCGGCTAGCACTATGGGCTGCCTCTCTCTTTTCCCTCAAGGCCCACTATGGCCCAATACTCCCCTCGGGGGTTCCGGTAACCCCTCCGTCACTCTGGTTTTCTCCGAAATCACCCGGAACACTTCCGGTGTCCGAATATAGCCGTCCAATATATCAATCTTTATATCTCAGACATTCTGAGACTCCTCGTCATGTCCGTGATCACATCCGGGACTCCGAACTACCTTCGCTACATCAAAACTCATAAACTCATAATACCGATCGTCATCGAACGTTAAGCGTGCGGAACCTACGGGTTCGAGAACTATGTAGACATGATCGAGACTCATCTCCAGTCAATAACCAATAGCGGAACCTGGATGCTCATATTGGTTCCTACATATTCTACGAAGATCTTTATCGGTGAAACCGCATAACAACATACGTTGTTCCCTTTGTCATCGGTATGTTACTTGCCCGAGGTTCGATCGTCGGTATCACCATACCTAGTTAATCTCATTACCGGCAAGTCTCTTTACTCGTTCTGTAATACATCATCTCGTGACTAACTCATTAGCCATTTGCTTACAAGGCTTATTATGATGTGTATTACCAAGAGGGCCCAGAGATACCTCTCCAACACTCGGAGTGACAAATCCAATTCTTGATCTATGCCAACACCACAAACACCTTCGGAGACACCTGTAGAGCATCTTTATAATCACCCAGTGACGTTGTGACATTTGATAGCACACAAGGTGTTCCTCCGGTATTCGGGAGTTGCATAATCTCATAGTCATAGGAACATGTATAAGTCATGAACAAAGCAATAGCAGTAAAATTAAACAATCAAGTTGCTAAGCTAACATATGGGTCTTGTCCATCGCATCATTCTCCTCATGATGTGATCCTGTTTATCAAATGACAACTCATATCTATGGTTAGGAAACATAACCATCTGTGATCAATGAGCTAATCTAGTAGAGGCATACTAGGGACACTCTGTTTTGTCTATGTATTCACACATGTACTAAGTTTCTGGTTAATAGAATTCTTGCATGAATAATAAACATTTATCATGATATAAGGTAATATAAATAACAACTTTATTATTGCCTCTAGGGCATATTTCCTTCAGTCTCCCACTTGCACTAGAGTCAATAATCTAGTTCACATCGCCATGTGATTTAATACCGATAGTTCACATCGTTATGTGAATAACACCCACAGTTCACATCGCCATGTGACCAACACCCAAAGGATTGTCAATAGTCTAGGTCACATCGCCATGTGATTAACACCCAAAGAGTACTAAGGTGTGATCATGTTTTGCTTCGTGAGAGAAGTTTCGTCAGCGGGTCTGTTACATTCAGATCCATATGTATTTCGCAAATTTCTATGTCTACAATGCTCTGCATGGAGCTACTCTAGCTAATTTCTCCCACTTTTAATACGTAACTAGATTGATACATAGAGTCATCTGGATTAGTGTCAAAGCTTGCATCGGCGTAACTCTTTACGACAAACTCTTTATCACCTCCATAATCGAGAAACATTTCCTTAGTTCTCTAAGGATAATTTTGACCGATGTCCAGTGATCTGCTCCTAGATCAAAATTGTACTCCCTTGCCAAACTCAGGGCAAGGCATACAATAGGTCTGGTATACAACATGGCATACTTTATAGAACCTATGACTGAGGCATAGGGAATGACTTTCATTCTCTCTCTATCTTTTCTGTGGTCGGGCTTTGAGTCTTACAACACAGGCAAGAACTCTTTCTTTGACTTTTCCATTTTGAACTACTTCAAAAAACTTGTCAGTGTATATACTCATTGAAAAAACTTACCAAGTGTCTTGATCTATCTCTATAGATCTTGATGCTCAATATGTAAGCAGCCTCACCGAGGTCGTTCTTTGAAAAACTCCTTTCAAACACTCATTTATGCTTTCCAGAAAATTCTACATCATTCCCGATCGACAATATGTCATTCACATATACTTATCAGAAAGGTTGTAGTGCTCCCACTCACTTTTTGTAAATACAGGCTTCACCGCAAGTCTGTATAAAACTATATGCTTTGACCAACTTATCAAAGCGTATATTCCAACTCTGAGATGCTTGCACCAGTCCATAGATGGATCGCTGGAGCTTGCACATTTTGTTAGCACCTTTAGGATCGACAAAACTTTCTGGTTGCATCATATACAACTCTTCTTTAATAAATCCATTAAAGAACGCACTTTTGTTTTCCATTTGCTAGATTTCATAAAATGTGACAATTGCTAACATGATTCGGACAGACTTAAGCATCGCTACGAGTGAGAAAATCTCATCGTAGCCAACACCTTGAACTTGTAGAAAACCTTTCGCAACAAGTCAAGCTTTGTAGACGGTAACATTACCATCAGCGTCAGTCTTCCTCGTAAAGATCCATTTATTTTCAATGGCTTGCCGATCATCGGGCAAGTCAACCAAAGTCCACACTTTGTTCTCATACATGGATCCTATCTCAGATTTCGTGGCCTCAAGCCATGTTGCGGAATTTGGGCTCATCGTCGCTTCCTCATAGTTCGTAGGTTCATCATGGTCTAGTAACATGACTTCCAGAACCGGGTTACCATACCAATCTGGCACGGAACGTACTCTGGTGGACCTACGAGGTTCAGTAGTAACTTGATCCGAAGTTTCATGATCATGATCATTAGCTTCCGTGCTGATTGGTGTAGGAATCACTGGAACTAGTTTCTGTGATGTACTACTTTCCAATTTGGGAGAAGGTACAATTACCTCATAAAGTTCTACTTTCCTCCCACTCACTTATTTCGAGAGAAACTCCTTCTCTAGAAAGTATCCATTTTTAGCAATGAATATCTTGCCTTTGGATCTGTGATAGAAGGTGTACCCAATAGTTTCCTTTGGGTATCCTATGAAGACACATTTCTCCGATTTGGGTTCGAGCTTATCAGGTTGAATTTTTTTCACATAAGAATTGCTGCCCCAAACTTTAAGAAACGACAACTTAGGTTTCATGCCAAACCACGGTTCATACGGTGTCGTCTCAGCGGATTTAGATGGTGCCCTATTTAATGTGATGCAGCTGTCTCTAATGCATAACCCCAAAACAATAGTGGTAAATCGGTAAGAGACATCATAGATCGCACCATATCTAATAAAGTGCGGTTACGACGTTCGGACACACCATTACGTTGTGGTGTTCCAGGTTGCATGAGTTGTGAAACTATTCCACATTGTATCAAATGAAGACCAAACTCGTAACTCAAATATTTGCCTCCACGATCAGATCGTAGATACTTTATTTTCTTGTTACAATGATTCTCTATTTCACTCTGAAATTCTTTGAACTTTTCAAATGTTTTAGACTTGTGTTTCATCAAGTAGATATACCCATATCTGCTCAAATCATCAGTGAAGGTCAAAAAATAACGATAGCCGCCGCGAGCCTCAACACTCATTGGTCCACATACATCAGTATGCATGATTTCCAACAAATCAGTTGCTCGCTCCGTTGCTCCAGAGAACGGAGTCTTAGTCATCTTGCCCATGAGGCATGGTTCGCAAGCACCAAGTGATTCATAATCAAGTGATTCCAAAAGTCCATCAGTATGGAGTTTCTTCATGCGCTTTCCGCAAATATGACCTAAACGGCAGTGCCACAAATAAGTTGCACTATCATTATCAACTTTGCATCTTTTGGCTTCAATACTATGAATATGTGTATTACTACGATCGAGATCCAACAAACTATTTTCATTGGGTGTATGACCATAGAAGGTTTTATTCATGTAAACAGAACAACAATTATTCTTTAACTTAAATGAATGACCGTATTGCAATAAACATGATCAAATCATATTCATGCTCAACGAAAACACCAAATAACATTTATTTAGGTTCAACACTAATCCCTAAAGTATAGGGAGTGTGCGATGATGATCATATCAATCTTGGCTACTTCCAACATACATTGTCACTTCACCTTTAACTAGTCTCTGTTCATTCTGCAACTCTCGTTTCGAGTTACTAAACCAACCGAACCGGTATCAAATACCCAGGGGTTGCTATGAACACTAGTGAAGTACACATCAATAATCTGTATATCAAATATACCTTTGTTCACTTTGCCATCCTTCTTATCTGCCAAGTATCTAGGGCAGTTCCACTTCCAGTGACCATTTCCTTTGAAGTAGAAGCACTTAGTTTCAGGCTTGAGTTTAGCTTTGGGTTTCTTCACGGGAGTGACAACTTGCTTGTCATTCTTCTTGAAGTTCCCGTTCTATCCATTTTCCCTTTACTTGAAACAAGTGATCTTGTTAACCATCAACACTTGATGCTCTTTCTTGATTTCTACCTTCGCCGATTTCAGCATCGCGAAGAGCTCGGGAATTACTTTTGTCATCCTTTGCATATAATAGTTCATCACGAAGTTCTAGTAACTTGGAGATAGTGAATAGAGAACTTTGTCAATTACTATCTTATCTGGAAGATTAACTCCAACTTGATTCAAGCAATTGTAGTACCCAAACAATCTGAGCACATGCTCACTGGTTGAGCTATTCTCATCCATCTTGTAGGCAAAGTACTGTCAGAGGTCTCATACCTCTTGATATGGGCATGAGTATGAAATAACAATTTCAACTCTTAGGAACATCTTATATGCTCCGTGGCATTCAATACATTTTTGAAGTCCCAGTTCTAAGCCGTAAAGCATGGTGCACTAAACTATCAAGTAGTCATCATACCGAGATTTTGTCAAAATGTTCATAACGTCTGCATCTGCTCCTGCAATAGGTCTGTCACCTAGCGGTGCATCAAGGACATAATTCTTCTGTGCAACAATGAGGAAAATCCTCAGATCACGGAACAAGTCCGCATCATTGCTACTACCATCTTTCAACTTACATTTCTCTAGGAACATATAAAAATAAACGGGGGGCTACATCGCGAACTATTGATCTACAACATAGATATGCTAATACTACCAGGACTAAGTTCATGATAAATTAAAGTTCAATTAATCATATTACTAAAGAACTCCCACTTAGATAGACATCCCTCTAGTCATCTAAATGATCACATGATCCAAATCAACTAAACCATGTCCGATCGTCACGTGAGATGGAGTAGTTTTCAATGGTGAACATCTTATGTTGATCATATCTACTATATGATTCATGCTCGACCTTTCGGTCTCCAGTGTTCCGAGGCCATGTCTGTACATGCTAGGCTCGTCAAGTTTAACCCAAGTATTCTGCATGTGCAAAACTGTCTTACACCCGTTGTATTTGAACGTAGAGCTTATCATACCCGATCATCACGTGGTGTCTCGGCACGACGAACTTTTGCAACGGTGCATACTCAGGGAGAACACTTATACCTTGAAATTTTGTAAGGGATCATCTTGTAATGCTACCGCCGTACTAAGCAAAATAAGAAGCATAATAAGATAAACATCACATGCAATCAAAATATGTGACATGATATGGCCATCACTATCTTGTGCTTTTGATCTCCATCTCCAAAGCATTGTCATGATCTCCATCATCACCGGCTACACACCATGATCTACATCGTAGCGTCATGGTCGTCTCGCCAACTATTGCTACTACTACTATCCCTAACTCATAGTGATAAAGTAAAGCAATTACATGGCCTTCACAATTCATACAATAAAGAGACAACCATAAGGCTCCTGTCGGTTGCCGATAACTTTACAAAACATGATCATCTCATACAATACGTATAACTCATCATGTCTTGACCATATCACATCACAACATGCGTTGCAAAAACAAGTTAGACATCCTCTACTTTGTTGTTGCAAGTTTTACGTGGCTGCTACGGGCTTAGCAAGAACCGTTCTTACCTACACATACAAAAACCACAACGATTTGTCGTCAAGTGTGTGATGTTTTAACCTTCACCAGGATCGGGCGTAGCCACACTCGATTCAACTAAAGTGAGAAAGACAGAAACCCGCCAGTCACCTTTAAGCAACGAGTGCTCGTAACGGTGAAACCAGTCTCTCGTAAGCGTACGCGTAATGTCGCTACGGGCCGCTTCATCTCACAATACCGCTGAATCAAAGTATAACATGCTGGTAAGCAGTATGACTATTATCGCCCACAAGTCATTGTGTTCTACTCGTGCATATCATCTACGCATAGACCTGGCTCATGATTCCACTGTTGGGGAACGTGGTATTTCAAAAAAAATCCTACGATCACGCAAGATCTATCTACTAGATGCATAGCAACGAGAGGGGAGAGTGTGTCTACGTACCCTCGTAGACCGAAAGCGGAAGCGTCTAGTGACACGGTTGATGTAGTCGAACGTCTTCGCAAGCCAACCGATCCAAGCACCGAACGTACGTCACCTCCGCGTTCAGCATATGTTCAGCTCGATGATGTCCCACGAGCTCTTGATCTAGTTCAGCTTCACAGGAGAGTTTCGTCAGCACGACGGCGTGGTGACGGAGATGATGAAGCTACCGACGCAGGGCTTCGCCTAAGCACTACAACGATATGACCGAGGTGTGTTTCTATGGAGGGGGGCACCGCACACGGCTAAAACAATGTTGCTTGTGTGTTCTAGGGTGCCCCCTGTCCCCGTATATAAAGGAGCAAGGGGGGAGGCCGGCCGACCCTAGGGCGCGCCAAGGAGAGGAGATTTCCTACTCCTAGTAGGAGTAGGAATCCTCTTCCCTATTCCTACTAGGAGTAGGAAAGGAAGAAGAAGGAAGAAGAAGGAAGGAGAGAGGTGGCCTCCCTCCCACTCCTAGTCCAACTAGGATTCCCTAGAGGGGGCGCCGGCTAGCCCTATGGGCCGCCTCTCACTTTTCCCTCAAGGCACACTATGGCCCAATACTCCCCCAGGGGGTTCCGGTAACCCCTCCGGCACTCTGGTTTTCTCCGAAATCACCCGGAACACTTACGGTGTCCGAATATAGCCATCCAATATATCAATCTTTATATCTCGGACATTCCGAGACTCCCCGTCATGTCCGTGATCACATCCGGGACTTTGAACTACCTTCGGTACATCAAAACTCATAAACTCATAATACCAATCGTCATCGAACGTTAAGCGTGCGGACCCTACGGGTTCGAGAACTATGTAGACATGATCGAGACTCATCTCTGGTCAATAACCAATAGCGGAACCTGGATGCTCATATTGGTTCCTACATATTCTATGAAGATCTTTATCGGTCAAACCGCATAACAACATATGTTGTTCCCTTTGTCATCGGTATGTTACTTGCTCGAGATTCGATCATCGATATCACCATACCTAGTTAATCTCGTTACCGGCAAGTATCTTTACTTGTTTTGTAATACATCATCTTGTGACTAACTCATTAGTCATTTGCTTGCAAGGCTTATTATGATGTGTATTACCGAGAGGGCCCAGAGATACCTCTCCAACACTTGGACTGACAAATCCTATTCTTGATCTATGCCAACACCACAAACACCTTCGGAGACACCTGTAGAGCATCTTTATAATCACACAGTTACGTTGTGACATTTGATAGCACACAAGGTGTTCCTCCGGTATTCAGGAGTTGCATAATCTCATAGTCATAGCAACATGTATAAGTCATGAAGAAAGCAATAGCAGTAAAACTAAATGATCAAGTTGCTAATCTAACGGATGGGTCTTGTCCATCACATCATTCTCCTAATGATGTGATCCCGTTGATCAAATGACAACTCATGTCTATGGTTAGGAAACATAACCATCTTTGATCAATGAGCTAGTCTAGTAGAGGTATACTAGGGACACTCTGTTTTGTGTATGTATTCACACATGTACTAAGATTTCGGTTAATACAATTATATCATGAATAATAAACATTTATCATGATGTAAGGAAATATAAATAACCACTTTATTATTGCCTCTAGGGCATATTTCCTTCAAATGTGTCCTAGACAGACCCAAAAAATTTGATTCCTCCTGGTTTCCTGACATCACGGTACCATTGTAGGATCGAAAGTATGTCTAGAGGGCGGGTGATTAGACTACTTGACCAAATAAAAGCTTAGCCTTTTCCCAATTTTAAGTTTTGGCAGATTTTGGCAATTTAGCATAAGTCAAGCAATCTCCCTACACATGCAATTCTAGAGTTGTGGCAGCGGAAAGGAAAGCATTGCATATGAATGTAAAGGTAAGGGTTGGAGAGTGCAAACGCAATTGGAGACACGAATGTTTTGGGGTGGTTCTGATAGGTGGTGCTATCGTACATCCATGTTGATGGTGACTTCAACCCACGAAGGGTAACGGCTGCGCGAGTCCACGCAGGGCTCCACCCACAAAGGGTCCACGAAGAAGCAACCTTGTCTATCCCACCATGGCCGTTGCCCACGAAGGACTTGCCTCACTATGGTAGATCTTCACGAAGTAGGCGACCTTGCCCTTACAAAATCCTTGTTCAACTTCACAATCTTGTCGAAGTCTCCCAAGTGACACCTAACCAATCTAGGAGACACCACTCTCCAAAAGGTAATAAATGGTGTGTTGATGATGAACTCCTAGCTCATGTGCTTCAAATGATAGTCTCCCCAA
Organism: Secale cereale; assembly: GCA_902687465.1. NCBI lineage: Eukaryota > Viridiplantae > Streptophyta > Magnoliopsida > Poales > Poaceae > Secale > Secale cereale. Next base: position 348,562,504 of record LR738714.1, read on the forward strand.
CACTCAACTCTCTCTCACGGATTTGGATATGGTGGAAAGAAAATTTGAGTGGGAAGCAACTTGGGGAAGGCTAGAGATCAAGATTCTTGTGGTTGCATTGGAATATCTTGGTCTCAACACATGAGCAGGTGGTTCTCTCTCAGAAAATGTATAGTGGAAGTGTAGGTACGTTCTTTTGGCTCTCTCACTAATGGAGAAGGGGTGGAGGGGTATATAAAGCCTCCACACAAAATCTAGCCGTTACACACATTTGACCCCACTCGGTCAGATTGAATAAACGAAATCGGTCAGACCAAAGTAGTTCAAAATGTGAATGTTAGACATTTCGATGGGACCGACATGTGGGGACCCCGACTCATAAGTCGAGTTCACCGAATGCACATGTACAGTGATCCTAGAGAACAGTGCTCACTGAACATACATAAGCTGAATAACAAGAGTCTTACATGCATACATACCGTTTTACACAAGTAGGACCATTATGGTCAAGTCTTGAGAATATCATCGCAGCGGAAATCTTCAATTACAACTTGGACCCATGCCATCTGCCTTAACCCTACATGCATTCTGACTGCAAAACATCCTAGCTCGCATGTTCATCACCAAAGAAATCTTCATCTTACACCTGTTCTTTCATGCCTGGCCAATAAAATAACCAGTGGCAAGCCAATGAGTACTTTGAATGTACTCGCAAGCAACCCAAGTGTGATGACATAATGATTATGCAAGGCTCTACTAATAAACTGGCATTTTTGCGCAAGGCTAGATTTTCATATGCAAGTATGATCAACATATATCAAGGACATGCATGTGTCTGCAATAAGTATCAGGAGGTTACAGACATCAATATCGAGAAAGAGTTATAAACAACTAATGCTCGAGCTCAACATGACTTCCTCAAGAATCACATCATCAATATCACCGAACCGTGTTGTTTTCCTCAGACACACACACCAGGTTTCGCAAATATTGGACATAGCCCAAGAGCGGTTACCCAACTGTCCTTGACCGTGGACACGGCTATTCGAATAGTTTTACACTCTGCAGAGGCTGCACATTGTACCCACAAGATCCGGGGAACTTTCGTGTCATCCATGACCCGCGGTACCTCAAGTACCCGGGGTAAGCACCCGATCACTATCTTTCCCTAGACGACACTAACATAGAGTCCACTCGATTGGTAGCAACCCCCTTGCCCAACATTTCACATCTTAAAATTGTGGAGCCACGCTCCCATATTCATCACATACTAGAAGCACGGGGTACCAACGGTGTATACGGTACCCTGTAAAAAACAGTCATGGCCGCCTATCCAAGCACGAACCCGTCCCGAGAGTGACCTCGTGTCACCCCCATCACTAGTAATGCGGGCACCATGCTAGTATTGGCCTAGGTAATCAATAATGCTCTTTCCCATATAAGGGTAGAGTGGTTGCACATGTAAGGTTGGAATAACGGTCGCAACTTAAACCAATTCGTTTTGAAAACAACACACACACTTGCCTCGGTACACCACTTCATCATCAAGTGGTTACCCAACTCATCATCTCCCTCGGGCATAAGTGGCACCCAACGTGTTTTAAGTCTTTTAAAAGTACTCTGCCTCCATCACCATGCATATCTCTGTCCCATTGCATAGCTACTACTACAACATCCTATCTACTCCCGCCCGCATAACCCTCATAGGAAGGTAGGGTCATGCTTGATGGAAGTTTCAATAGGAAAGTAACAAAGGTAACCAACATAAGTGGTCACCTATCTCAACATGATTCCGATGCATCGATAATAAGGTGCTATATGACATGCATAAAAAAGGTTTCTTAAATATGGCCAAAGGGCTGCTTGCCTGGTTCATCAGAGCCTTCAAAGCTTCTGGTCCATCTCCAAGTGCTCCGTATACTTCGTAAACTAAGGTCGGAAACAATCACAATAAACAACACAACAAGGCAAAAATAAAAGTGCTCTAAAAATAGGAGTTGGACTTTCTAGGATACCTATGTTCATATGAGGAGTGACCAAAGTGATTTCAATGGAATTTGATAAGTGGATATTTTGGAAAATTTCAGTATGAAGGATATAAGGGATTCAATGGATCTACAAGAAGTGTATAGAAGAATTATTTTGAAAAATGAGCAAAGCCACCCATTTAACTAGGAATGATTTTAGAAGCAGCTAGGAGTTGGTTTCACTTGATTTGGAGTTCAAATGATTTTTCCTAGGGATTTGCAAAGTTGGCTACACATGGATAAATAGGCCAATATTTGATGTGGTACAGAATGCATTGGAAAAAATGTTCAAAAACTAAGTTATGAACATATAAGTATCCACGAATTTGAATCATTGTATTTGGATCAATTTTGAGCTCTCTGTGAATTTCTAAAGTTTATCACAGAAATGGAAAAGTGGGATTCCAGAAATATTTGTGCAGGAAATGTTTCTGGAAAAATGTGCACTTAGCACCATGTGATAGATAATGAATTTATGAACTACTAGAAATTTGAATCATCAAATTTAGAGTCCATTTGAATTAATTGTGAATTGTTGAAGTCCACTGAAAAAGAAAAGAAAAATGAATTACCAAAATGGGCTGGTTCTGGTGAGCGAAAACGCGCACTAGGCGGAAATTTGTGCCGAAGCGCACTGGGCCTGGCCCAGCGGCTCGGCCGCGCTGGCGGGGAAGGCAACGACGAAGGCGCATTGGGGCTATGTGTTTGGATGGCAGGGACACGGGATCTATGGATCCGTCTCCACTTACGAGCGCGGGCCTGGTGGCTGGGCCACCGACACGCGGGGCCCACCTGCAGGTCATTCCCGTCGCCCTGGTCGTCTCCTACCGCACGACGCGACGCAGAGATGGCGTGGTCGCGCACGGTTGGCGTCCGTCCCGGCGGCACATGCCATCCCCTGTGGTGCTCTGGCCACCGGAGTGATCAGGGCGGAGGGGCACACCCGTTGGTGTGCTCCTCTTGCGTCGGGAAGCGACGTAGTTGCTACGATTTAGGCGACATTGGGGGAGGTCGTCGGCCAGCATCGACCTCGAGCACATGGCGTACCAGGGATAGAATGGCGGTGGTAGGGGACTCAAGGTGGTGGCGAGGGAGTACTGGAGTGGGTAGGGGGAAGAGAGAGGGGCCGAGGTGCCTGAATCCGAGCGGCGGCCGGCGGCTGCACTCCGACCATGGAGGGGGCAGGAGGGCACGGGAGAGAGCGGGAGTATGTTTGGGGAATGGACGACGGAGAGGGGGTCAGCAGAGGCGAGAGGGAGCTCGTGGGGTGGACCTATATAGGGAAGGCGCCGGTGTACCGTGAGCAACGTCCATGGACGCGCTCGGGCGAGCTCGCGGAGGGACAAGAAGGGCAAGGGAGGAGGGGCCCGACAGTGAGGCGTGTCCTGGACGTTGAGGCCACCTCGGGAGACATCATCACATTGCCCAAGGCTGTCGTATGCCCTTGGCATGGGTGAGCTACAGTGCGGTAGAGTACTGTAGCGTGCTCCAAAGCACGACCTCTGCACGCACTGGCATTGTTTAAGTGCCATGAGCCTGTCCTTTAGTGTCTAGGGGTTCTAGGGGAGGGTAAAGAAGGAGGGGGAAGCCTTGGATGCCATGGTGAAACACTGGGAGAGAGGTGGGGTTGAGAGAGAGTGAGAATTGGGCTATCCAAAAGAGTATAATCGGGTTTTACCCCCCTCAATCATTGAGCTGAGGAGGAGAGGGAGTTCCTGGAGGTAGAAGTTGACTAGGGGAGGCTCTGGTAAAAAGCTTAGCTCGTGGAGAACAAGGAAAGAGGTGAAAATTACAGTTTTGAAAAATCATCAGAAGGTGTTTGATGGTGTTTTGGGCAAGAAAATGGATTCTAATAGACACGAGACTTAACAGGATGAAATGAAACATAGAAATAGGGTGCTCCACCAAGTTTAAGTCCATTTGGGTAAAGTTGCCAATGCAACTTTTGTAAACTCTAGAAATCAACAGAAATGGCTTTTCCAAGATTTAGTCATGCAAATCATCCCTACTTGATGCACCACTTTGTGTAGTGTCATTATTCAGGGTTGTGAGCATTTCCACAAAATTTGAGGTCACAAGTAAGAAGTTGGCAATGTAGAGTTGTTCAAATTTGGATCTGGTCAGAAAGGGTTTTGGGGCACTTTGGTCAAGTTATCCTTCTACAAAACTTGTACCATTTGGTCTAGATGCATAATCAGACCATTTTAGCATGTGGACCAAGTTTGAGAGCATTTGTACACATTTGGCAATGTAAAGTTGCTCAAACTTCAAAATGGACAGAAATAGTTTTGAGGGGGTTTGATGATGTTTTCTTGTTCTTCGAGGCATGAGGCTTAGCAAGATCATCAAATATGTCATATTCGACATGCTAGAATTTTCCTGGAATTTTTCGAGAATATTTCCTTTGTAAATATTTCAAAAGCTTGAAATATCCAGAAAGGGTTTTTGCGGGATTTAACCAACATTTTGAACATGACCATGTGTTGAAACTCTTATATATGGACAATATATGTCCTATGGGCTTCCCTGAATTTTCTCAAATATTTTTCAAACAATAAAATAATTTTTACCTATTAAAGCCCATTTCTGGCCTAAAGAAAAAGCCTTTAAATAAAATAGCAAAATAACTTTTAAAATAATATTTTTGTTGTTTTTAGGAGTCCTATATCTAATAGGATTCAAATATAAATTTTGAAAGATTTTTCACACCCTTAATTAAGTACTTGTAGTGCAAACCTCAATTCAGGTTATTTTTTTGGAAAACTAACTTTAGAAAATACTTTTTGGCCAAAATAGTTTTGTAAGAAAGTACTATTATGTTCTATACACATGGCATGATTATTGGGCAAAGGTTTGGATCAAGTAGAAGGAGTATAAGAGGAGGAGGATTTTTTTAGAGCACTTGCAAACAGCAAACAGAAAACCAATCAAGCAAAGTAAAAACCACTCAATTTTTTTTGTCACATCACATTTTAACATGATTATCATCTTAAGTGTTATGGCATGAAAATCAGGGTGTGACATGACAATATCAACTCGGTGAGACCGATGCATTAGGGTTAGGGTAGACCTCATCTCGGTGAGACCGATCACATGAACTCGGTGAGACCGGTTTCAGTAATAGGCTAACAGAGACTTGGCTAGGCAAACTCGGTGGGACCGATTCGCTCATCTCGGTGAGACCGAAACATTAGGAAGAGGACATAGAGAGTTTGCATTGCCAACTCGGTGGGACCGTTTCGCTCATCTCGGTTAGACGAAACATTACAAAGGGAAACAAAGAGTTTGGAATCCCATCTCGGTGAGACCGAGATCCCTATCGTTGAGATTGAACTGATTGGGGTTTCTGACAGTGGCTATGTCAAGTGAACTCGATGGCGCCGGATAGATCAAATCGGTGATGCCGAGTTTGACTTTTAGGTTTGGGACATACGTGGAAATGAGAAAGTGGTTGAGGGATTTGGAGCACATCACTGAGCACTTTGAGCAAGTAGATCATTAAGAAACACATCACCCCCTTTTAATAGTATTGGCTTTACTATGGACTCAATGTGATATTGGATCACTAAAATGAAAATGTAGAGTCTTGAGCTTTTGCCAATCTTTGTCCTTGCATTTTGAGGTGTCCACATTTCTAATCCATGCCATGCCAACCATTGAACTTCCTAAAATATTTATCTTGAAAGGATATTAGTTTAATGAGATATATTTTGTTATTAATTACCAAACCACTCAGGGATTTGTTGCACTTTCAATCTCCCCCTTTTTGGTAATTGATGACAACATATAGATCAAAGCTTCGACAAATGATAGCAAGAGTGAAATATATCATCGCCTTGAGAAGTATGTGATAAGAAAGAGCTCCCCCTAAATTTGTGCATTATTTAAGATTTGATTTTGAATGCAAATGCACAATCGATTAGGATCATGGGTTACTCTTCCATATCACATACATTTTGATGGAGTGCTCAAATTGATAAGATTTAAGCAATAAGCACTCATCACCAAAATAACCAAGTGAATGATCATACGCAATCAAATAAGCACACATTAAGCATAGTATGATATGACCAAGCACAAAAAGTATCTCACACACATAAGCAAATTGTATCAATAACCAAACGACCAAACGAAGTAGCAAGCAAAAACCAACAAAGAGAAGCAAGACACTCTCTCTCAAAGCATAATGATCTATACACTTTCTCCCCCTTTGGCAACAAGTTACCAAAAAGCTTGAGAATGCATAGTGTTATATGGCACTCTAGGCACGATCTCCGGGAGCTATTGAAGAAGTCTTCTCGCTGGTGGCTCCGGTGTACGTAGATGGCCTGGAGATAAGAGCATCTGCAAACGCTTTCGATGAAGTCTGTGGAACTAGAGGAGTTGATACTGGAGGAACAACTATGGCAGTGGCTGCATGAGCTGAAAGTGTAGGCCTAGGCTCGACAACTGGCACAGTTGAAGATCTTGGTCCTCCCGGGACTCTCTGAAAAGCAATTGTTGTATCTCTGTCCTCAGCATCTTCCTTGAGCTTCTCCACAGCAGTCTGGATCTTTGTGACCTTCACATCTAGATCATAGAACTTAGTCTCAATGATCCTCTCAAGACTCGCTTGATTCTGAATCAAGTTGTCCAAACTCTTCTCAATCCTTAGAGTGGCCTCAAGCAGATAACTAAGCTGATCTTTCTTGGTCTTGGGGACTCCAGAAGCACTTGCTAGCTTTGCTGCCTTTGCTTGTGCAATCTTCTCTTGGCCTTCAACAGATGTAGGATGGGATGCATCCATGACAACTTCATTATCCTCGAATTCTAGCCTAAGGGGTACATGCCTTTTGTCAAGCAGATATGTCCCTTTCTCCAACCTAGAGTTTATAAACATCTGAATGTGGGGGGCATATCCACAAGACCTCTTCTGATCTGCTACTGTCCTCTTGATTGTCTCCACAACTAGGCTCATGACCTTGAACTTCTCTGGAACATCAAACATGTGGAGCAAGTTAATGGAGTGACCTCGAATCATCCTATGATATCTTGACTTGGGAAACAAATTGTGCCTTAATATGGTGTTGATAGTGGCCAGTCCCAACATCAGATGATATATAGAACCAAGCTTGTGAGTCTTCAAGTCTTTGTGAGGAATTGTCTTGTACATGTTTGCCATAGAGTCATGATCCTTCGTGGGCTTGGCATACACATATGTGTCATTGTCATCCTCCTTGGGGGCACTGATCAAAATTGCCCATTCAGCAACTGTTGATTGATATCTGGTTCCTTTAGTCATCCATACAATTCTTCCATCTGGATAGAAATGAGTTGTGGAGTAGAATTGCTTGATCATCTCATCGTTCCATCTGGTCAGTTTCTTTCCAACAAACTTGTCAACCTCATTCTGCCTGAAGCTTTCATGCACACCTGGAAAGAAATTAGCATGCTTGTCAATGTATTTCCAGTAAACCCACTTCATGTCACAAACAATGGGCTTCTTGTCTAACAATACTGTCTCATAGAACTCCTGCTGCTCCTTGGTGTGAAATATGTAGTCCACAGCAATTCTCCTCCTGGAGCTTATGGATCAGTCTGTCTCCAACATCTCAGAACTGCATCCTTTCTCAGTTTCATGTTTTCTGCTACAAGATGGACATCATTATGATCTGGAATTTTTGGCTTAAGCTTCCTAAGCATCATAGACTCATCATCATCTGAGGATTCCTCTTCTTGATCTTGATATTCTTCCGGAACATCTGGCACTGGGGCCTTGTTCTTCTCAGCTGCATGAATGTCTCTGGTGGATCTCTTGGGTCCTGAAGCCTTGGGGGCAGCTTTGGGCTTGGATGGAGCAGCCCTGGCTTTGATGGCACCCCCATCAGTTTCTGGCTCTTTGCAGCATGTGCAATAGGCTCATTTGCATCATCATCATCTCTCATAGATGGCTTCCAATCAATCTGGCAGTAGTCTTCCTAGCTCTCTTCTTAGTTCCAGCTGGCTCATCATCTTTTGTTTCAAGAGTAAACACAATGGTTTCTTGAGTTGAAGATCTTGCTTTTGACATAGGCACTCTCTTGGCTGGAGTTATCTTGTGCAATCCAGGCTTGGTTGCAGCTGCAGTGCCATACTCCTTGTTGACAACCTTCTTCTTTGAAGTGACTTCCTCATGAGCCACAAAGTCTTCATCTTCACTGTCAGAATTTTTCTTCTTCATTGTCTTGGTGGCAGCCTTTGGCAAATTGCTTGGAGTGCTTCTGCTACTCTCATAGTAGCTGCTGTTGGAGGGACTAGAGCCCTCACTCAGATCTGCCTGCTCCACTGACCTGTTCTGGCTGTCCCTACCCTCAGACATGACTGAAACTGCAAGGTGACCCTGTGAATAGAAATAGTTGAGGTAGAGTGGATGAGCATCACAAAGTGCAGAGATTTTTGCAGGACAATTGAGTCAAAAACTTAGTTTTGGGTTTCTACAGAAAACATTTCAGAGCTACCGATTTGTTAAACTCGATGACACCGAAGCAACTTTAGAGTCTAAACTAGTGAAATTGGTTAGACCGAGACACAGTTTGGTGACTTCGAGATTGCTAGTGTTTCACTGAGAGTTGAACTCGGTCACACCGATTTCTAAGTTTTGGTCAGACCGAAAGTCACAAGTGCAATGGCCTAAGACAAATAGGTGAGCCCGATTTCCACAACTTGGTCGGTCCGAGATGGGTTCGGCGGAAACCTAACCCTAAAATTTTGAATCAAATCTAATCTAAAGGGATTTTTTCGTGGATAGGATAATCTCAAATGTGGCAAGAATCATGGAATTGACTTTGTGCTAAGAATCAGATAGAGAAAAGCACAAAGGGTCGAACTCATACCCTAACTTGGCGATGAGTTCGCTATAGCGACAATGGCGGAGACCAGCGGCAGGGGGTCGCTGGCGACGAGGAGACGATCCGGAGACCTCGAGTCGCCAGAGCTGGATAGGCGCGGGTGAAAGAATTCGTAAAAAAATCCAATGTTCAGCCTGTGGGTATTTATATCCAGACCCTGTCGGTGTGACCGAGTGGAACGGCTCGGTGGCACCAAGATGCAGAATCGCAAGCGGCTACTGCAACTCGTTGAGACCGAACTAGTCAAATCAGTTGCACCGAGATTGAAACCTAGATCAACTTAATGGACTCGGTATGACCGAAAGGGGTTTATCGGTCAGAACAAAATACACTAAGAGGTTTTGGAAGTTTAAGTCTATGACGATTTGGTGACTCTGAGTGCTCCTCACCCAGAGGGTTCGAATCTGACTTGATCAAACTTTGTGATGTAGCATGAATATAGTTTGAGATAACAAAAGCATAGATAACTAGAGGGAGTTCTTAGACATTCTTGTCCATCCATTTGGCAAAAGAAGAAAGCCAAACATTCAAAGCAACAAATGGATGTCCTCAAATGAGAAAAATATGCACTCAACATGCTCACACAATAACATAGCAAATGAAATATGTGGCAAAGCATGCACAAACACTTTAGCATCTATAAAGCAATTAACGATAACTAGGTCATCTATATATGAGTACATTGACTTAGGAGTCAAATGAGAACATTTGATCATAGGTCATACTCATCGTTTAAGCACAAGTGGGGTTACCACTTTTACAAAAGCATTATTGTGTTCACACCATTAGAGCTGCTTTAGCTCAATTCTTAGAGTAAAGCTCCCCCTAGATGTAATATCTCCCCTATGTGGGATGAACTAACCTTGGGTTTTGTCGATGATGACTTCATGTATGTATTGAAGATGTAGATGCTCAATGTTGAAGTAGATCATTTGGAGCAATCCATTGGAGTGAGTTGCACTTTCAATACCTACATGGGTTAGTCCCACAAGGAACAAACACGGATATCCATGGACATAGAGTGGATTACACACAAGATGATGCCCATGAAAGCATTAGGTTACCTTGTCCCTTGTCTTACCAACAAGAGGGTTTGTGACTCCTTGAACTAGTGCAAGATGTGGAAGTTGATTGCACTTGTCCTTGCCAATATGAATATGAGTGAAGTATGTTGGCGGAGTCACCCTCAAGAACTCTCTAGTTCTTCTTCTTCGGGATCCACATCATCTTGATGGGAATCCTTGGAGTTGTAGATGTAGTTGATGAAGTAGAACTTGACGTAGTCTTGGGAACCCACTTGACCAAGGCCTTAGGAGCTTCTTCAAATGCATCAATCTCCTCTTGAAGCTTGTCCTTGCCTTTTAGCTTGTGGTCTTGTGGTGGAAGATCATCTTGGGCTTGTGTCCCCTTGAAGAATGTAGGATCATACTTCTCTTGTTGAAGAACAAACTTTGTCTCGGGGTATTGATTTTCTTCCTACTCAAATCCATTGGCATTGAACTTTCGTTCAAAACCGACACCTTGATTATTCTGGTGCCTTCCTTGCTTGCGTACAATTTCCTCGAAATGCTTACTCCCGGCAAGGCTCTTATAAACACATTTCTCTTTAATTCCCTTCAATAAGATATTTTCTTGCTCAAGTGTAACTTGGCTAAGAGAATCGTTAGTGGAATCAAGAGAACTACTAGGAGCAACAATATTGGATTTATCATGATTATTGTTACTACTAGAGGAAGAATCTTTCTTGCTCTTATTGCTAGATTTTACTTGTGGCATGTAAGTAGACAAGAGTAAACGCTTGGCAATGTAAGAAGAATTTTTCTTACAAAGACCATCACTGATTGCTTTTAAGAATCCATGTTCTTGCTCTAGATTGAGCTTTTCAAAGCGTAACTTCTCCTGAGTCTTCAAAAGCTCTCGATGATCTTCTAAGGTAGTATCGTGAGCTAACTTAAGAGTGTTTAGTTCTTTAGTTAGACACTCAATCTCCTTCTTATCATCGTCATTCGTTTTATCTTAATTACCATGATTGATAGCAATTTCATCATAGTTTTCATCACTAGTGCTACCAACAAGTAAATCATCATCTCCTAGCAAATCATCTTCATCACTATAGAAATCAAGATATTCAAGCTATGATACCTTAGGGCCTTTAGCCATGAAGCATCTTCCAATTCCTTCATTAGGTGAGTCAAATATGTTGTAGGAGTTGGATGACACAAGAGCAATTCCGGCAACACCTTCATCTTGAGTATCTTCGGAGTCAGAGTAATAGCTTCTCTCGGAGTGGTCATCAGAGTCGGAACCGGATACCCATTCACCAGCATGAGCTTGATGTATTCGTCTTGTATAGCCCCTTGATGATTTGTCCTTCCTTTCCGAATCCTTGCTTCTATGAGAGGGTATTCGTTCATAACGATCATCTCTACTCCTTCTCTCTCTTGGTGGTGAATCTTCTCTTTTACTTCTCCTTTCAGGTGAATCTTATCTTTTCTTGTGTGGGGCCATACACTCATTTGAGTAGCGTTCGGGTCTCCCACAATTGGAGCAATTCTGATCACGACTAGAAGATCTTTTGTTATTGTAGGACCTTGACTTGGCATTTCTTTCTTTGCTTCTATTCTTGAAGAATTTGTTTAAGTTCCTCGCCATTCAGCTCAATTCTTCATTGAAGACTTGTTTCTCACTTGATGATGTACGAGCATCACATGAGGCTTTGTAAGCACCACTAGACTTGTTGTGAAGCTCTTCTTTATCCTTAAGTGATGTCTCGTGAGCAACAATTCTACCAATGACTTCCGTTGGCTTGAGATCTTTATAATTGGGCATCATTTGGATCAATGTGCACACGATATCATATTTTCCATCCAAGGCTCTTAGGATCTTCTTGATGATGAATCTATCGATCATCTCTTCACTTCCTAAGCTGGCAATCTCATTTGTGATGAGAGCAAGCCTAGAGTACATTTCAGCGACACCTTCACCATCCTTCAGTTGACTTTGAAGCACATTCAACTTGTATTACTTGACGGAATTAGTACCTTCGTGCATATCAATCATAGTATCCCGAATTTCCTTTGCATTATCAAGACGGCTGATTTTGTTGAATTCTTTGGGACACAATCCATTGAAGAGGATCTCGCAAGCTTGAGCACTGTATTGCAACATCTTCAATTCTTTAGCAGTAGCTTCACAATTTGGTTCCTGCCCATCGAAGAATTCACCTTGCAAACCAATACACACAATAGCCCAAACGACGGTGTTATGTCCAAGAATATGCATTTTCATCTTATGCTGCCAACTAGCAAAATTTGTACCATCAAAGTAAGCACCTCTACGGTGGTAACTTCCCTCGCTAGACGCCATACTCTCCTAGGTTGTGAAACGAAGGCTATGATCACCAAAGCTATGGAAATCAAGGCAAATGGAGACCAAAGTTCTGATACCACTTGTAGGATCGAAAGTATGTCTAGAGGGGGGTGATTTGACTACTTGACCAAATAAAAGCTTAGATTTTTCCCAATTTTAAGTTTTGGCAGATTTTAGCAATTTAGCATAAGTCAAGCAATCTCCCTACACATGCAATTCTAGAGTTGTGGCAGCGGAAAGTAAAGCATTACATATGAAGGTAAAGCGATGGGTTGGAGAGTGCAAACACAATTGGAGACACGGATGTTTTTGGCGTGGTTCCGATAGGTGGTGCTATCGTACATCCGCGTTGATGGAGACCTCAACCTCCAAAGGGTAACGGCTGCGCGAGTCCATGGAGGGCTCCACCCACAAAGGGTCCACAAAGAAGCAACCTTGTCTATACCACCATGGCCATCATCCACGAAGGACTTGCCTCACAAAGGTAGATCTTCATGAAGTAGGCGATCTCCTTGCCCTTACAAACTCCTTGGTTCAACTCCACAATCTTGTCGGAGGCTCCCAAGTGACACCTAACCAATCTAGGAGGCACCACTCTCCAAAAGGTAATAAATGGTGTGTTGATGATGAACTCCTTACTCTTGTGCTTCAAATGATAGTCTCCCCAACACTCAACTCTCTCTCGCAGATTTGGATATGGTGGAAAGAAGATTTGAGTGGAAAGCAATTTGGGGAAGGCTAGAGATCAATATTCTTGTGGTTGGATTGGAATATCTTAGTCTCAACACATGAGCAGGTGGTTCTCTATCAGAAAATGTATAGTGGAAGTATAGGCACGTTCTGATGGCTCTCTCACTGATGGAGAAGGGGTGGAGGGGTATATATAACCCCCACACAAAATCTAGCCATTACATACATTTGACCCAACTCGGTCATACCGAATAAACGAATTCGGTCAGACCGAAGCAGTTCAAAATGTGAACGTTAGACATTTCGATTGGACTGATAATATCAACTCGGTGAGACCGATGCATTAGGGTTAGAGTAGCCCTCATCTCGGTGAGACCGATCACATGAACTCGATGAGACCGATATCAGTAATAGGCTAACAGAGACTTGGCCAAGCAAACTCGGTGGGACCGATTTGCTAATCTCGGTGAGACCAAAACGTTACCAAGAGGAAACAGAGAGTTTGCATTGCCAACTTGGTGGGACCGATTCGCTCATCTCAGTTAGACTGAAACGTTATGAAGGGAAACAGAGAGTTTGCAATCCCATCTCGGTGAGACCGAGATCCCTATCGGTGAGACCGAACTGATTAGGGTTTTTGACAGTGGCTATGTCAAGTGAACTCGATGGCGCCAGATAGATCAAATCAGTGAGGCCGAGTTTGACTTTTAGGTTTGGGATATATGTGGAAATGAGTAAGTGGTTTAGGGCTTTGGAGCATATCACCGAGCACTTTGAGCAAGTAGACCATTAAGCAACACCTTATCCCCTTTTAATAGTATTGGCTTTCCTATGGACTCGATGTGATCTTGGATAACTAAAATGAAAGTGTAGAGTCTTGAGCTTTTGAGAATCTTTGTCCTTAGCATTTTGAGGGATCCACATTTCTAATCCATGTCATGCCAACCATTAAACTCCCTGAAATATTGATCTTGAAAGGATATTAGTTCAATGAGCTATATGTTGCTATTAATTACCAAAACCACCCGAGGATTAGTTGCACTTTCACCCACACAATTGTCAACCTATATATTCAATAAACGAGAGAATTGCACAAGGAGCGGCCGATAGGTGGGACCCAGCAACTCGAGAAGTATTTGTTTTTTGAGGTGTGAGCAGAGTTTTTCTTCAACGATGTTTTTGTTGTTCACATGAGCAGGGTATCAACTGGGTTGGATGTGGCTCATCTAGCCCTGGCTATTATTTTATGTTGGCCAAATATCCAACCCAGATATTATTTTTTCAAGGTGAAAATGGCATGCCCAAGCCCAGCTATACTTTTTTTATGGAATACCAAACCCAGGCCAATTTGTTACTCTCCAGCTCGCTAGGCTGGAAATCTTTCCTACGAGGGATCCATTAGGCTTGCCAAGAAAATGGGTTTAGAAAATAATAAATGGGATGTAATTATAAATAATATGATTAGTTTCAATATTATATTTGTGTGGATTTTTTTATGAAACATCGTCAGAGGGCGGGGAGCTCGCGCATAGCATTTTTTTTGGATTTTTAAAATTTTAATTTCATTAACTGTTGTGCGCAAAATTTCGTTGAATTTTTACCTAATATAAATTTAATCTGAAATTAGATTTAATATGGCTCGAAATTTCAGGATAAATAATATATAGGATCCCATCAAAATGTGGGAAATTTGGTTGAAATTATAAACCGTTGTCCTGGCTAGAAAAATGGGTTGTAATGTTAACAAACAGTAAGTGGGTTGTAGTAAATTCCATTAGAATTAACAAATGAGATGTAAATTATTAGAAATCACAAATGGGCTATATGCTCTCTGCCACCGATGTGATGATCACTTCTGGGCCTACTAAGTTCACGCATACGCATCCTTAAAAAAACAAAGTTGACGCGTACACAAGGCTTTTCCACCTTATTGTCAACACACGATTCTAGCATCACTGGCCGTTGGATGTTCATCCAACGGCTGTCGTGCTTCTTCAATCTCGGATACTCTTGCTTCATCCGCACAAACTACCTCCGATGGTACCGCCTGCTACCGCCTCCCATGGCCGGACGTGCTGCCGCGCAGGCCTCACCAGCCCACCCTATTCCCATCACCGTCCAGGACATTCCTCTACTCACCAACACCTCATGTTATTCTTCGGTGACGGCAGCCTCACACCGCAGCCGTACCAGTGAACCCTCGTACTCCCCTCCATGTGGGCATCCACTGCTGCATATTTGCTGGTTGTGGGTCGTTCCCTTCCTAGGCCTCGCTGTCGTCCACCGCATTAGTTTTCTCAGGGCGGCGTGGTCAATTTTGTCAACAAACGACAACCATTGGAAGAGGGATGTACATGGAGTTGTTGACAGTAGGGACCCACATGGTCCATGGCCGCACGCAAGCAATTGCCTCCTTATTATGTGAAAACAAATGATTTCTCCCCCTGACAGGTTTGACCCACCAACTACATCTTCGCGTGCAAGCAAGTGACTCCTTATTACGCAAAAAAAAAGTTTCCACTCGCTGATAGCTGGGACCCACCAGCAACATCTTCGCACGCAAGGAAATGCCACCTTATTACATGCAAAAAATGATTCCCCTTGCTAGCTGGGACTCACCAGATTTGGAGGCTGACTTGTGGGCCTACTAAGTTGACGCGTACGCACGGCTTTGTCGACTAAGTCAACAAACAATTCTAGGTGCAATGACCATTGGATGTTAATCCAACCGTCATCGTGATTCTTCAACCTCTGTTCTTTTCGCTTCAGCCGCCTAAACCAGCGCCGACCGTGCCGCCTGCTCCTGCCTCCCGTGGCAGGCTGTGCTGCTGCGCAGGCCTCACCGCTCCAGCCTACTCACAATCGCTGGCCTGGCCATCCCTGCACTCACCCATACCTCCTGCTATTCTCCGGCGATGGCAGCCTCACACTACAGCCGAACCAGTAAACCATCGTACTCCCCTCCGTGTGGGAAACAACTGTCGAGTCTTCCCCAGCTCCGGGTCAATCCCTTCCTATGCCTCACCATCGTCCACAGCCTTGGTGCTCTCGGCACGGCGTGGTCAAGGAACGACTTCCATTGGAAGAGGACTGTACGTGGAGAGGCTGACAGCTGGGTCCAAGGTCGTATGCAAGGAAGTGACTCGGGCAAAAAAATGATTCACCCGTGACAGCTCAGACCCGCCTACTTCGCATGCTAGGAAGTGCCTCCTTGTCCTCCCCAACAGCTGGGACCCACTGGGTGGAAGCGTGCGTAGCGTTATCTATCTAGTCATGAACGTGTACGTACATAGGGGTCGATCGGTCACCCTGCAGGGATGAACCATGGCCAAGTAAGGAGCCACATGTGCCGTACGTACAATTCCGTCTAAACCGTGTAAATGTATGTATAGCCACAGGGCAAAAAATATGGCTACATACGTACATACGGGCGGGGCCTCAAATGTGTACTCGCGCATACGTACGACCAGGGCTGGTGTACATGGAGAAGCAGTGGACTCCAGCAATGGCATCGTGTTCATCGGCAGCCAACGGAACACATCGTGTTCATCGGGAGCCAACCGGCTTGGACGGAACAGCCGATACGGGGTGTGGCGTACCGCAAAAAGGAGGGAAACGGCTGTTGGATTTCGGGTTCTGCAAACCCTTGAGAGGTTCAAACTCTGGGGTGTGCACGAAGAACACCCTCTCCCCAGCGCGCTCGCCCTACGGTTCCACAGCCTAGCTCGATGAACTCAAAGAACAAGGGACACAGAGGATTATACTGGTTCGGGCCACCTTGCTATGTAATACCCTTCTCCAGTGTGTGTGGTGGATTGCCTCGTGGGGCTGGGGATGAACTAGTACAAGGGATGAACAGCCTACGGAGGAGAGGTGTTCTTGGACTCAGATGAGCTTGTGGGGTGGTTAGGGTGGAATGGATCTGATCCCTATGGTTGGATCAACTCAAGATGAGATGTCCCTCTATGGTGGTGGCTAGGTCCTATTTATAGTGGCCTTGGTCCTCTTCCCAAATATCGGCGGGAAGGGCTCCCACAATGGCCAGATTTGAAGGGGAACAACTAGTACAAGCTATCCTAACAAAAGTGGTCTTCGCCTACCAAAGGCTCTGCTGGTGACGCTGCACCGGGCTCCACGATGACCTCCATTCTGCCGTCCTGACGGTCCTTGGTCTTGTTGCACCGATATGGAAACCTTTGCTTGAGTCCTCAGGACTCCGCACCCGCGCTTGCCCCCTTAGCACCAAAGGGGAAACTGGTACACTGCGCCCGCTTGGCCTTGGTCGTCATGGCTCACGTCCCGTGAACCTCGCGAGGTGCGCCTTGCATAGATATCTCCGCTCCTCGGGGGACACCCTAGAGAGGCTGCCCCCAAGGAGGTCTTGCCGTCGTCCGCCTCACGAGGCTTGGTCCCTCGCGAGGGTCTTGAGTTGTGGTTGCTGAAGCTGGGCCGTACCAGGCCGCCGATGGAGCCACATCACGGGCCGCAGGCAGGCAAGTCTGGGTACCCCCGTTCCCAAAACGCCGATAGTAGCCCCCGGGCCCAAGGTGCGCTTGAACATGTCTTCGAGGCGAAGCCAAGGGGCAAGTGAGGAGCGCCACGGGCCCCAATCGCCTGCGGCCTTGGTCGATGCGTGGCAAATGATTGGATGTGGGCATCTCCACTTCCCGCGGGCTTGAAATCCACCAGGCTAGGCGGCCGCCATTGCCCACACAGTTCCGCCTCCCTCGCCGATAGTGCGCTCCCGCAGCTCCACCGTCTTCCAGAAAACAGTGGCTTCCTCCCCTAGCCTGACCCGGTACCAACCCCCCGTTGCCATGGCACCGATCCAGAAGAAGAAAGGAAAGGGGAAAACCCGTACGTCATCCCCTGCGCCTCCGGTCTTTGAGCGCGCCCTTGAGCGGTCGATGGTGGTCTACCAGGAAGGGTTCAACATGGTTCGCCCCGCGCTCGCCGCTGATTCCAATGAATGGTGCGCGACCGTGGCTTGGCTGGCTTCTCGCTTCGCGACCGATATGACGGCCATCGAGATCCCTATCCATCTTCATGCCTTCTGGGCTGGCCTAATTCCTCCCTTCTCTGATTTGTTCAACGTCGTGCTCTCACATTACCAAGTCAATGCACTACACCTAGATCCCTGGTCCATCATCCTCCTTGTCATCTTCACCTTCGTCTGCGAGGCCATGGTGGGCATTCCTCCTTCTATGGCCTTGTTTCATCATTTCTTCTTGCTACACCTGACCGACGCCCACCGGCCCTCGAGGTGCGCGTTGTTCCAGGCTATAGCACGACGGCCACCTCGAGGATCGACTTCAAGCTCTCGTCGATCGCGGGTGGATTTCGGAAGCAGTGGGTGTTTGTTGATGCTGGCAT
This sequence comes from Secale cereale, assembly GCA_902687465.1. Lineage (NCBI taxonomy): Eukaryota > Viridiplantae > Streptophyta > Magnoliopsida > Poales > Poaceae > Secale > Secale cereale. The sequence continues at coordinate 348,580,808 of LR738714.1, forward strand.
GTGCAATCTTCTGCTACTGCTTCTGCGGGCTTTGGCCGTCCCAAGCTCCGGCTAGAGGCATGTGAAGCTCGTCGACCGATAGCTCGCCCATGTCTGGCGTCGGCTGGCCAGGCTGAAAGACCTTTGGATGACGGCGCCTATGGTGGTCAAGGAGTTCGTCAGGTGCCGCATCGCTCTGCTCCAGCGTCAATCTCGGCCGATGTGGACCTTCTTTGGCAGCGAGGACCCCATCAGGCTTCATGTGCCCGCAATTCCTCCCGAGGCGAGGCGGATTGTGCTTGGGCTCTTGACAGGCCACCTGGCACCGGCCAAACTGCCGAGGGAGGGTTTCCTCGTGTACTGCTGCTCCAACAAGGTTGAATTTGTGAGGCAGATGCCCCTTTTTGATGAATGGGGGCTGCGCCCGTCCGGCCTTGAGGGGCCCTGCGAGAACCCCGTCCCCTTGGTTCTCTCGCCTGCAGTCACCTCGGCGCCCGCCCAAGAAGCAGATGCAGGGAGGCGGGCACCGTCGGACGCCAGTGAGATGGCCGCTGAAGAAGCAACAAGGGTTGCGGCTCCCGAGGCGATAGCTCCTGGGGCTTGTGCGAGCTGTCTTGAGGTGTCAGCCGGAGGACCGACGTGGTCTGAGGCTCCCGAGGTCGTTCCCTCAGAAGCCCCGCCAACCGCTCCAGGCGACGGCGACTGTGCCCGGGGCTTTGGCCAGCTTCGCATGAACTTCAGAGCTCTCCACAAGAGGAAGGCGCCTCCATGCTGCAGTGGTAACGCCTACCTACCATTGAAGCAGAGGAAGTACATGGCCAAAGACGAGTGAGTACCTCATCTCTGTGATTTCCTAAGTGATGTGTCTCCTTCTGACCACACTTCTTGAGGTCCCCTTAGGCTAGCATAGGGAAATCTCCTGAGGAACGACCCCCGCCCTTGCGGGGCTCATCACTAGCCTTGAGCGCTCCTTACCGGACCGCCACACGGGGCATGAGGTTTGTGGAAGAGGTAGGCGCGTCGTTTGGGTGTCCTGACCTTGCGCTTCTGTTGTCCCTCCTTTGTGGCCCTGCCTGGAATTTTGGAGGCGTGTCGAGGGCTCCTCCATTGATCGTCGCCAGCAGTTGGGTGACCCTGGTCTTGGCTTCGGCTTCAAGCAGCAAGACCCCATCCTGCACCGCCTCTCCCGAGGCCCGGACGGCTGTAGGGAAGGCGCCGGTCTCCAGCCCCCTGCCAAAGGAGGGTACGCCTCCTCGAACTTTCCCGACGGTTGACGGCGCAGGGGACGGGCCTAGCCGCGCGATTGAATTTGCATGCAGGCGTGGAGCTGTTCGCCATGAGCTCCTCCGAGAGGCGATAGGTGCGCTGAGCCGGCTCGGGGAAGAGCTTTTTGATGTCGACGCCCGCCTAGAGACGGAGGGGCTTCGGCTGGCAGACAAATGACATAGGTTGAAGGTGGCCATCAACCTCGGGCGTCTTCATCACGAGTGCGCCAGCGTGAATGCCATGCCCAAGATGCGATTCTATCCTGATCATGTGAAAACCTAGTGATTGGGGCACAACCGCATTTCGGGCGCTTAGCAAGATGGTGTCGGTGGAGAACGACACCCATGGGATCACTGGAATCCCTTCTACGGTTGGCGGGCACAAGGTTGTACAAAGAGCGGGTCTAAGAGTCAGTACAAGGATCGTTTACCCAAGTTCGGGCCGCTTGAATGCGTAATACCCTAGTCCTGCTTTGGTGCATATTTGAGTGTTCTTGAGTTCTTGAACTAGCTACGGTGCATGTCTCGCCCAATAGATCCGAATCCTTCTCCAGTATGCCTCGGGCCTCCTTTTATAGTCAAAAAGGGGCTGCCACAGTGGCACAAAGGAGGTGGAAAGGTGTACAGTGCACATGCTTATCCCATGCCATTACGGGACAAGACACATTAAATGTGCTACTTAGGTGTCCACTCGATTTATCGAGGACGGAAACGAGGCCCGTCCCGTCCGTGGCCGCTCCGTCTGGTTGCGACGCGCGTCCAGGCCAGCGAGGCACGCACCTGAGATGGCGTGGTGGTAGGGTCTTCACGAAGATCTGCATGCCACCACACAGGTGCTTGACTAGCTGGACAAGCCACGTGCTGCCACATGGGTACCTGCCTAGGCTAGTGGGTCGGCCGCCGAGCTGGGGCGGCAAGGGCTTGCCGCGACCCTGTTTTTGTTGCCGGCAAGGATCTTGTTGGGGCCTCTGTGAGCATCCTCGACAAGAGGCTTGCCAGGGCTTCTGCGAGCATCCTGGACAAGAGGCTTGCCGGTGCTTCGAGGTGTCTTCGACGAGGAGCCTTGTCGGGGCCTGGTGGGCATCCTCGGCAAGGAGCCTTGCGATCACCTTGTCTTCTGGTTCTCATCCTAGGAGTCATGGACCCTTGTGTTTACAAAGATCTGCATGCCGTCACGTGGGCACTTCCCGAGCCTTGGTTCCAACGGTGCTGATGATGTTGGAGCTTCTAGGCTCAACGGTGGCTGCAACGGAGGCGTTTGGGTGAGTTTCCCCGGCAAGGGTTCTTGCCGGGGGCGTGCAGGCCGCCGCGGCAAGAGTCTTGTCGGGGGAGAGCCTGTCTTATTGCTTGGCCTCCTTGCGCCACTGTCTTGGTGCTGCTCTGGTAGCCTTGTGTCTTTGGCTTCCCTCCTCTGCCTTGTTATGTGTGGTCGCAGGCGTGGCTCTGCCTGCCCGTGCACAAGTAAGGGGTATCAAGGAGCGCCCCTACTTTTGTACACCGACAGGAGCCCCTAGTCCAGGGCCATACATAAGCGCGACGCGTTGTTGGGCTAGGCCCAGAACGGTGCGCGGGCAGTGGGGCTGGATCCTTTTTACTGCAGTAACTCCCCCGATGGTTGCGCTTCCCCACGATCTACACATGACGTGGGGATCGTGCGTGGGGTGACCGCAGCGTGCTTGCGTCATCTCGTGGTTTCCGAATAGTAAAGAAGCAGTTCACGTTCTCCCCATAACAGACAGGGGAAGTTGCGGGGGTGCGGCTCATCTAAGTGGACTCGTGTCGCCCCACGATCACGGGGTGCGAAAAATGGTCGTACCACGTGCCATCTGAACCCCGATCTGCCCGCCATGTGCCCCTCATGCACCGGGGAGGGCAGGCGGTGGACGCAGAGGGTGCGGGCTTTAACGCCGGGGCGGGGGGCCAGGCGCCGCTGATTGGAGCAGTGGGTCGGTCTTGTTTTCTTGTGCCTCCGGCGCTTGGACTGGTTGATTCGGGCGGTCGCCCTTCTATAAAGAGGAGAGGGACTGCGGGGACCCCGACTTGGAAGTCGAGATCACCGAATGCACGTGTACAGTGATCCCAGAGATCAATGCTCACTGAACACACAGAAGCTGAAATAACAAGAGTCTTACATCCATACAAATAGTCTTACACGAATTAAGGCCATTATGGCCAAGTCTTACATAGATAGAGCCTCACGGGATGAATAGGAAATAACTCAAATAGCGGAAGTCTTCGGTAAATGGGTAGAACCCATGCCACCTTCCTTAACCCTACAGGCATTCTGACTGGGATAGCATCCTAGTTCGCATGATCGTCTCCAAAGAACTCTTCCTCATAATCCTGTTCTTCCATGCCTAGCCAATTAAATAACCAGTGGCAAGCCAATGAGTACTTTGAATGTACTTGCAAGCAACCCATGATGTGATTCAAGTAACAATGCAATTGAATAACAATGATCAATCTAGAAAGGCTAGAACAAATATTCTACCATCAAGTTTATGCATCAATAACCTCGCGTAACCTCGAAGACAGGTTTCCGACATCAACATGAATATGATTCATTCCATCGAGTCAAGTCACCACCTTGACCCGCATACACACGCATGGTTTCACAAACATTGGACGTAGCCCAAGAGCGGTTACCCAACTGTCCATGATCGTGGACACGGCTATTCGAATAGTTTGACACTCTACAGAGGTTGTACACTTTACCCACAAGATCCGGGGAACTTCCGTGTCATCCACGACCCGCGGTACCTCAAGTACCCGGGGTAAGCACCCGGTCATTACCTTTCCTTAGACGACACTAACATAGAGTCCACTCGTTGGCACACGGCCCTCGGGTACAAACAATAGATCACGGGACTTGCCCTAATTTCAATGTTCACGCGTACCCGAAGGGACCAACGGTGTGTCCGGTGCCCTGTGAAAACAGTCATGGTCGTCTATCCAAGCACGACCCCGTCCCGGGAAAGACCTCAAGTCTTCCCGTCACTAGTAATGCGGGCACCATGCTAGTATCGACCTAAGTAATCAATAAAGCCCCGTCCCATAAGGGGTAGTGTGGTTGCACATGTATGGTTGGAATAACGGTCGCAACTTCAACCTATCCGTTTGAAAAACACACACACTTGCCTGGGCACACCACTTCGTCATCAAGTGGTCACCCAACTCATCATCATCGTCTCCCTCGGGCATAGATGGCACCCGGCGGGGTTTTATGCAAAGACTTCAACCATGAAGGTTCATGTCACCCATGCATCACTTTCCATAACTACTAACCATATGCAAGTCATCTAGCACATAGCAAGATCAAGATCATGTCATGCATCATATAAGCATCATGACCACCTATTGCATGTTATCTAGCTTATAGCAAGATCAACAATAAAGCATGCATCATGTGGTGGTTCATCTAGGTTACCATCGTAACCCTAATCATCATGCATCGGAAACAAACGGGTTCCGAAGAACAAGTGTATCATGGTCAAAGGGCTGCTTGCCTGGATTGGCTTGGTCTTCAAAGTCTTCAAGTCCTTCTCCTTCTTCTTCTACAGCAACTTCGTCAAATACGGGATCTATACGTCGCATAATAACCACGGGAAAATAAGAATACAAATAAAACAGAAAAATCAAAGTGCTCAGAAAAATGTCAACTCATTTTTGTAAAATACTAGAGGGATTTCTAAGATGGGGAAAAATCTTAGTTGGAGTTTTGGAGTTACAGAATAGGACATATTGATTTTTGAACAGGAGTTATACTGCTCAAATTTGAAGTTAAATTTGAACAGTACAGAAAAGTTTCATGGATTTGAGTGAAAGTAGTACCATTAAATAGGTTGGAATATTACAAGATTTTAGGAGTTGGAAATATTTAATTTGGATCAATATTCTTTTCTGTAGAAATGTTTAAAACATCAACAGAAAAGAAAAATGAAAAAGGGGTCCTGTGCACTGGGCCAGAGAAGGCCACAGTGCACGGCCCAGACGGATTGGCCCAGCCGCACGGAGCCAGCGCGCGCGCACGTCAGGTTTTCAAACCTGACGGGCGGGGCCCGTGGGTCAGCGGCACAGAGGAGGGGGAGAGAGGTGGGGGGATGACAGGCGGGGCCCGCCTGTCATCTCTAACCCCTCGGCCACGGCGGCGGCGAGCTCATCGGCGAGGATTCCGGCCACGGCGACGGCAATGGAGGCCAGGGACGGACTCAGTGTTGAGTGGCGGTTGCAGTGGTGGTGGTGCGGCACGGCTGGGAGGCCTGGTTCACCGGCGGCGAGGTGGGACGGCGGAGGATCGTCGGAGGGTAGTTGCTGCGGCCGTTTCCGACTGCAAACGAAGGGGAAAATAGAGGGGAAAGGATCAGTGGACGGTGGCGGTTCCGAAACGAGTGGAAGAAGAGGCAGGGGAGGCCTGTACCTCGAGATCGCCGGCGGCCCGACGCGGCGGAGCTCCGGTCGATCCCGAGCACTGGGGTGTCCTGGGGTCGAACTGAGGGTGTTGGGGGTCTCAGTGGAGAGGTGTGAGGCTGGTGAGGGTGTTGGAGAAGCTCGGGAGGGCCTTCTATAGCCGCGCCCGTGGTTCACCGTGGACCCGTGCGCCGGCGAGGTTGCAGGCGAGGCTGTGGAGGGTTCTGGAGCCTGGGAACACGCCGGGGAGTTCCGTGGACTAGCTCCACGTCCAGCTGAGGTGAGAGGAGGAGCGGGGGAGCGTCAGAGGAGGGCGCGCGTGTGAGGCAGAAGAGTGGCCGAAGCGGGCGGCCGGTGCGCGTGCGACGACGCTCACTGGAGGGCGCAGGAGGAGGGGGGACATCGCCGGGGAGGTCGTGGACGTCGAGGTGCCTCGACTGGCGCGAGGGGGAGGCCCGAGGCTGTCAGGGATCGGCGATTGGCTGGAGCCAGCGTGCGGGGAGCACTGTTTGCGCGCTCTAGAGCGTGCGTTTGACTGGCACCGCCGCGCTCTCGCCGGTTTGGTCCGTTCCAGCGTGCCCAATAGTGTCTAGTGCGTTGTAGGAGGAGTAAAGAAATGCCCTGAGGCCTTGGATGCCCTGGGGATGCAGAGAGAGAGGGAGAGGGCTGGTAACATGATGGAAACTGGCTGTACAGCAAGGTAAAACAAGGGTTTCACCCTCCAATCATGGAGCTGGGGTGCTGGGGGAGTTACTGGAGGTAGCTGGTAACTCAATGAGCCTGTGGTAAGAAATTGAGGCCATGGAGAAAAGTGAAAAGTGGTCAAATTGGAGGTTTTAGCATTTCTGCAGAAGGTGTTTGAATAGTGTTTGATCAAGTAAATGAATTCCACTTGACATGGCACTTGACAGGGTTGAAAGACATGAGAAAATAGGGTGCTTCACCAAATTTGGGCTCATTTGAAGAAACTAGCCAATGTAACTTTGGTGAACCCTAGAAATCAACAGAAACAGTTTCATCTTGATTGAGTCAAGCTAATCGTCTCCCCTTGATGCACCACTTGGTGTAGCATCATCATTTGGGGTATTGATCATGCCCACAAAGTTTGAAGCTCCAGATAAAAAGTTGGTAATGTAAAGTTGTTCAAATTTGCATTTGAACAGAAAGGGTTTTGAGGTGATCTGATCAAGTTGCTCTATTCAAATTCTTGTGCCATTTGGTCTAGGTGCCTTATTAGGCCATTCTAGCATGTGCACCAAGTTTGAGAGCATTTGGACAAGTTTGGCAATGTAAAGTTGCTCAAACTTCAAATATGGACATAATTGTTATAAAGGGGTTTGAGGAGGTTTTCTTGCTTCCCAAGGCATGGGACTTGGCAAGATCATCAAATATGTCATATATGACATGATAGAATTTCCCTGGAATTTTTGGAGAAAGTTTCCTTTGTAAATATTTCAAAAGCTTGAAATATCCAGAAAGGGTTTTAGAGGGTTTAGCCCATTATTTTGAACATGACCAAGTGTTGAAACTCTTATATATGGACAATATATGTCCTATGAGTCTCTCTGAATTTTGGCAAATATTTTTGAAATAGTTAAATAATTTTCCCCTATTAAAGACCATTTCTGGCCTTAAGAAAAAGCTTTTAAATAAAATAGGAAAATAACTTTTAAAATTATACCTTTGTGGTTTCTGGGAGTCCTATGACTACTAGGTCTCAAATAAACCTTTTGAAATAGTTTTCACAACCTAAATGAAGTACTTGCAGTGCAAATCTCAATTCAGGGGTTTTTGGAAAACTAAATTTATAAAAATACTTTTTGGCCAAATTAATTTGTAAGAAAATACTATACTGCCATATAACACTTGGCATGATCATTGGGCAGAAGTTTTGGGTGTGGAGATGAAATCTACAAGAGGTCATAGTTGACTTTAATGAGCACATGAAAAAGCAAATGAAGAAAACTCAATTCCAAATAAAGGTCAAATGATGCTAAAAATTTTTGCTGGTCCAAATTTTCATGCTTCAAAGTTACAAACAACATGTTACAAAATGCAGGGTGTGACAGACCGACCCCCCTTACAAGAATCTCGTCCCCGAGATTCCTAAACTAGGGCTTAAAAGAGACCGGGAAACTCGGATCTAAGATAGTCTTCTTGTTCCCAGGTTGCTTCTGCTTCGGTGTGGTTGCTCCACTGGACCTTGAAGAACTTGATGGTACGGCTCCGCGTACGTTGTTCTGCTTCGTCGAGAATAAGAATGGGCTTCTCGCGGTAGGTCAAATCAGGCTGCAGATCAATGGCTTGGTGATCCACATCCTTGTAGAGACTGGGCTTGTCTGGAACTTGGAGACATTTCCGGAGTTGTGACACATGGAACACATTGTGCACATCGGATAGCTCAGGTGGTAGTTCCAACTGATAAGCCACTTCTCCTCGTCGATCGGTGATCTTGAAAGGGCCAATGAACCTTGGCGCGAGCTTCCCCTTAACGTGGAAACGCTTGGTTCCTTTCAGAGGAGTTACCCGCAGGTACACATGATCTCCGACACAGAAACTCATGTCTCGACGTCGAGTGTCAGCATAACTCTTCTGCCTTGACTTGGCTGCCTTTAATCGCTCTCTGACTAGTTGGACTTGCTCTTCTGCTGCGCGGAGAATATCCGGTCCAAAGACTAGTCCTTCTCCAGTCTCTGACCAATTGAGGGGTGTGCGGCATCTACGTCCGTACAACACCTCAAATGGTGCCATCTGAAGGCTTGACTGGTAACTGTTGTTATAGGAGAACTCGGCAAAAGGGAGACAGTCTTCCCACTTGGCTCCATACGCCAGGACACAGGCTCGGAGCATGTCTTCGAGAATCTGATTGACTCGCTCAGTTTGACCTCCGGTCTGTGGGTGGAAAGCTGTGCTGAAAGACAATTTGGTTCCCAAGGCTTCTTGGAATCTCTTCCAGAACCTTGAAGTGAACTGGGTGCCTCGATCTGACACAATCTCCTTGGGAACACCGTGAAGACTTACGATTCGGTTGATATAGAGAGTTGCCAGCTGGTTGCCTGAGTAGGTAGTCTTGACAGGAATGAAATGAGCCACCTTGGTCAAATGATCGACTATGACCCAGATAGAGTCATGTCCTTTATTCGACCTTGGTAACCCAGTGATGAAGTCCATCCCGACTTTATCCCACTTCCACTCAGGAACCTTGAGTGGTTGAAGCAATCCAGCAGGTCGCTGGTACTCAGCCTTGACCCTTTGGCACACATCACACTTTGCAACATAGGTTGCAATCTCTCTCTTCATACCGTGCCACCAGAATCGTGCCTTCAAATCTTGGTACATCTTGGTTCCTCCGGGGTGGATGGAATACGGGGTGTCGTGGGCTTCTTGCAGAATCAACGTCTTCAGCTCGGTGTTGTTTGGTACGCAGAGGCGACCTTTGTACCAAACAATCCCGTGCTCGTCTTTGGAGAATCCTGGGGCCTTGCCCAGCTTCATCTTCTTCTTGATACCTTCGATGCTTGCGTGTCCATCTTGAGCCTTCTTGACGTCGTCCAACAGGGTCGGTCTGACTTCCAAATGATCCAGAAATCCGGGGGTGACCAATTCCAAACTGAATTGTTCGATCTCCTTAAACAAGGCTGGCTGCCTTTCTTGAATAATGGTATTCAAAGAACAAGCCTTCCTGCTTAAGGCATTGGCCACCACGTTGGCCTTCCCAGGGTGATACTGAACGCTGAGGTCATAATCTTTGATGAGTTCCAACCATCTCCGCCGCCTCATGTTCAATTCCTTTTGGGTGAAAATATACTTCAGACTTTTGTGGTCTGTGTAAATCTCACACCGTTTCCCTAGGAGGTAATGCCGCCATTTCTTCAAGGCATGAACTACTGCCGCTAGCTCAAGATCGTGAGTAGCGTAGTTCTCCTCATGGGGTCGTAGCTGCCTGGAGAGGTATGCTATGACGCGGCCTTCTTGCATCAGAACGCTTCCCAATCCGGTTCGAGAGGCATCACAATATATCACGAACTCCTTGTGAATATCAGGTGTCGCCAGAACTGGGGCGGTGGTCAATCTCTTCTTGAGCTCTTGAAAGCTCTCTTCGCATTTTGGCGTCCACTTGAACTTCTTGTCCTTCTTGAGGAGCTGAGTCATTGGTCGTGCAATGCTAGAGAATCCTTCCACGAACTTGCGGTAATAGCCCGCTAATCCGAGGAAGCACCTGACTTCCTTGACGGTCGTTGGAGATTGCCATTGGGTCACAGCTTCGATTTTTGCAGGATCAACAGATAATCCTTCCTCGGTCAAGACATGACCTAAGAATCCAACTTTATGCAGCCAGAACTCACACTTGCTGAATTTGGCGTACAGTTGGTGCTCACGAAGCTTGTCTAGGACCATCCTCAGGTGCTGCTCATGCTCTTCCTCCGACTTCGAGAACACAAGAATGTCATCAATGAAGACAACAACGAACTTGTCCAAATATTTCATGAAGACTTTATTCATGAGATACATGAAGTAGGCTGGGGCATTGGTTAACCCAAAAGACATGACCGTGCACTCGTACAGGCCATATCTGGTTACGAATGCCGTCTTCGGAATATCTTGGGGTCTGATCTTCAGCTGGTAATACCCAGATTTGAGGTCGATCTTGGAGAATACCTTGGCTCCGCTGAGCTGATCAAACAGATCTTCGATCTTGGGAAGTGGATACTTGTTCTTGATTGTAACTTCATTGAGGGAACTATAGTCAATGCATAAGCGGATGGTACCGTCCCTCTTTGCCACAAACAGAACAGGAGATCCCCAAGGGGAGGCACTCGGGCGGATAAATCCCTTCCTTAGCTCCTCCTCTAGCTGCTTCTTCAACTCGGCTAATTCTTCCGTCCCCATTCTATAAGGCTTCTTATAGATGGGTCCTGCTCCGGGCACGAGCTCGATGATGAACTCAATGTCACGGTCAGGGGGCATTCCCGGTAGTTCATCCGGAAAGACATCAGGATACTCACATACCACCGGTACTTGATCTAGCCCAACTTCAGACAGACAGTTGACTTTAGCGGCTTGAGCGGAAGACGAGTTGGGGGCAAACTTGACTTCTACTCCTTGGTCATTGGTCACAGTGACTGTCCGATTGGCACAGTCTAGCAAGCCTTGGTGCTTACTGAGCCAATCCATCCCTAAGATCACATCCAAGCCTTGCGATCTCAGGATGATAAGGTCTGCTAGGAAGTCTACACCGTTAATGGTAATACTGACTCCTTTACAGCCTATCTTGGCTCTCATCTCGGCTCCGGGGGTTTGTACCACCATAGGGTTATTCAGGGGTGTAGGGGTCATGCCACTTTTTAATGCAAATCTTTGAGTGACAAATGAATGCGTTGCTCCAGAATCAAACAAGACAGTTGCAGGTGCTGAGTTGACAAGGAACGTACCCAGCACGACGTCCGGGTCTTCCTGGGCTTCTTCAGCAGTGACGTGATTCACACGCCCCTTCCCATAGTTCGGTGGATTGCGAGGAGCTGGGTTCCTTGGTGGCATACCACGGCCGTGTCCCTGGTTCTGCGCATTGGGCCGCGGGGCATCGGGCTTCTTGTTGGGGCACACCCTGGAGATGTGTCCGGGCTGACCACATCCAAAGCAAGTGACTTGGTTTGGAGTGTTGATCTTGTTGCCACCACTGGTATTGGGGTTGAAAGCTGGCCTGGGGTTGGCATACTGCTGGGGCTGAGGATTGGCACGAGGTGCAGGAGCTCTTGGCTGCTGATAGGTTGGCTTGGCCGGGGCTGGCTGCCATGGACGAGGCTTCTGGTTGCTGGAACTTCCCTTACTGACCAACTTGCGCTTGCGAGTGTCTTCCAAAGCACGCCGCTTGTCTTCAAGCATAAGTGCCTTGTTCACCAGGTCAGGGAAAGATGGGCAGTCGCACACGACAAGCGAGTATTGCAGAGTCTGATTAAGGCCTTCCATGAAGCGCTCCCTTTTGGCAGCATCAGTGCTGACATCTTCAGGGGCATACCTTGACAGAATACTGAACTTCTGCATGTACTCCTTGACAGTGCCACTTCCTTGCTTCAGGGCTCAGAACTCCCGCTTTTTGATAGCCATGATTCCGGAAGGAATGTGGGCCTTGCGGAATTCTGCCTTGAAGTTCACCCAAGTGATGTCTTGTTCAGCATGCATGACCTTGAATCCATCCCACCAAGCTCTAGCAGTTCCCCCGAGGCAGTGGGCTGCATAAGCCACCTTCTCGCGATCTTCGGTGCATCCGACTAGTTCCAGGATTTCCTCAATGGAACGGACCCAGTCATCTGCTTCCAAGGGTTCAGCAGTTTCGATGAAGGTTGGCGGTGCATGCTTCTTGAACTCTGCCAACGTGGAACGTCCATTGCCATTCCCCGCCGGCTGGCGGTTGTTGGTGACAGCTTGAGCAATTAGCTGGAGAGCTGCAGTGTTGGCTTGGCGTTCCTCTCGGAAAGCTTGGAGAAGCTAAGCCATGTCCATGCTTGGAGGAGGTGGTGGTGGAGCTTGGTCGTTGGTTTGGTCGCGGCCTGCCTCTGGCTGAGAGGATGCTCCGGCTTCGGGCTGCTGGGTAGAGGTACCAGTACGAGTTACAACAGGCATCCTGTTGGAGCGGTAAAAGGTCTCATGACTCGGAAGAGGGAAAGCAAGAAAGATGGGTGCCTAGTAAGGGGGTGGGTGTGACACTAAATCAAATCATGCAAGGGCCGAGAGGCCAAAACACATCCATTAAAATCCAAATGGGTGATGTAGTCGTTTACACCTTCCCGAAGGAAGAATACGACATACATCCAGACACAACAAAAGCAAATGCTAGATGGTTTCATATGAACCATACAAGGACTCGACTGCGCATAGGGGTTACACGACCTATCCTACCGTAGGGGTTACAACTGGCATATCCGAGTAGCGAATAATGCCTAAGCGGCGGAATGCTCGGTCGCGTATTCCGGCTCTTCTGGGTCTTCCTCCTTGTCTTCATCTGTCTGGGCTCCCTTGTCGCTGGAGGGAGTGGGGGAGTGGAGGAGTTGGATACGACGGTGCTTCGACGGTGGTGCAGGGAAAAGCTTGCGGTATTCCCTTGCCGTCATCCGGCGTCGCCGAGGTGGTTCTTCACCCTTGGAAGACACATCCTCGGAGGGCCTTCTGCCTCGATATGCGATAGCGGATTTTCCAGAAGGTGCTCCTTCCTTCTTGATCCTGTTTGCCTTCTCTTGAGCTCGACGAAGAAGTGCCTTGGTCTTGTAAAGTTCTTCTCGAAGCTTCATTGATTCCGAGGCCAAGTCTTGTGCCAGGCTGTAGGCACATAGACTGAAGTAGGTTTGGAACCGAAGCGAGAGTCCATCCTTCAGTGGAGGGGCTAGTGTGCTGCTTTCTTCGTCACCTTCCTTCCGGTAAGGTAAGAAGCGAGTTGCCATCTTGGCCGCCATCTCCGGAAGAAGCTCGCGGAGACGGGTTAGTGCCTTGAGTGCAGTAGCCTCAACAGCGAGTGGTAGTGTCGCCATCTGGGGTCCCTCGAAGAACCAACTTGTGGGAGGATCGTTTTCCTTCACGATCACTTCCACATGGTACTCCACCTCAGTATCGCTCACCCAATGCTCATGGTAGGTGAGGATGGGTGCTCGGTGGAACTGACACTCCTGGAGGCTATCCTCGAGAAGTAGGGGAAACCCAGTGGTCAGGTGCTCTTCGGGTACAGCGGACATCTACAAAGGTGGAATAGGAGGGGTTAATAAGCTGAGGAAATCTCAGGTTTAGAAAAGAAGAGAGGTTCAGAAGGTTTTGAAAAAGGGGTCTCAACTAACTAACGCCCATGCTAACTGAGGCTTCCTACAGTCAGGATGGCTCTAATACCAGCTCTGCGGGGACCCCGACTTGGAAGTCGAGATCACCGAATGCACGTGTACAGTGATCCCAGAGATCAATGCTCACTGAACACACAGAAGCTGAAATAACAAGAGTCTTACATCCATACAAATAGTCTTACACGAATTAAGGCCATTATGGCCAAGTCTTACATAGATAGAGCCTCACGGGCTGAATAGGAAATAACTCAAATAGCGGAAGTCTTCGGTAAACGGGTAGAACCCATGCCATCTGCCTTAACCCTACAGGCATTCTGACTGGGATAGCGTCCTAGTTCGCATGATCGTCTCCAAAGAACTCTTCCTCATAATCCTGTTCTTCCATGCCTGGCCAATTAAATAACCAGTGGCAAGCCAATGAGTACTTTGAATGTACTCGCAAGCAACCCATGATGTGATTCAAGTAACAATGCAATTGAATAACAATGATCAATCTAGCAAGGCTAGAACAAATATTCTACCATCAAGTTTATGCATCAATAACCTCGCGTAACCTCGAAGACAGGTTTCCGACATCAACATGAATATGATTCATTCCATCGAGTCGAGTCACCACCTTGACCCACATACACACGCATGGTTTCACAAACATTGGACGTAGCCCAAGAGCGGTTACCCAACTGCCCATGACCGTGGACACGGCTATTCGAATAGTTTGACACTCTGCAGAGGTTGTACACTTTACCCACAAGATCCGGGGAACTTCCGTGTCATCCACGACCCGCGGTACCTCAAGTACCCGGGGTAAGCACCCGGTCATTACCTTTCCTTAGACGACACTAACATAGAGTCCACTCGTTGGCACACGGCCCTCGGGTACAAACAATAGATCACGGGACTTGCCCTAATTTCAATGTTCACGCGTACCCGAAGGGACCAACGGTGTGTCCGGTGCCCTGTGAAAACAGTCATGGTCGTCTATCCAAGCACGACCCCGTCCCGGGAAAGGTCTCAAGTCTTCCCGTCACTAGTAATGCGGGCACCATGCTAGTATCGACCTAAGTAATCAATAAAGCCCTGTCCCATAAGGGGTAGTGTGGTTGCACATGTATGGTTGGAATAACGGTCGCAACTTCAACCAATCCGTTTGAAAAACACACACACTTGCCTTGGCACACCACTTCGTCATCAAGTGGTCACCCAACTCATCATCATCATCTCCCTCGGGCATAGATGGCACCCGGCGGGGTTTTATGCAAAGACATCAACCATGAAGGTTCATGTCACTCATGCATCACTTTCCATAACTACTAACCATATGCAAGTCATCTAGCACATAGAAAGATCAAGATCATGTCATGCATCATATAAGCATCATGACCACCTATTGCATGTTATATAGCTTATAGCAAGATCAACAATAAAGCATGCATCATGTGGTGGTTCATCTAGGTTACCATCGTAACCCTAATCATCATGCATCGGAAACAAACGGGTTCCAAAGAACAAGTGTATCATGGTCAAAGGGCTGCTTGCCTGGATTGGCTTGGTCTTCAAAGTCTTCAAGTCCTTCTCCTTCTTCTTCCACAGCAACTTCGTCAAATACGGGATCTATACGTCTCATAATAACCACGGGAAAATAAGAATACAAATAAAACAGAAAAATCAAAGTGCTCAGAAAAATGTCAACTCATTTTTGTAAAATACTAGAGGGATTTCTAAGATGGGAAAAAATCTTAGTTGGAGTTTTGGAGTTACAGAATAGGACATATTGATTTTTGAACAGGAGTTATACTGCTCAAATTTGAATTTAAATTTGAACAGTACAGAAAAGTTTCATGGATTTGAGTGAAAGTAGTACCATTAAATAGGTTGGAATATTACAAGATTTTAGGAGTTGGAAATATTTAATTTGGATCAATATTCTTTTCTGTAGAAATGTTTAAAACATCAACAGAAAAGAAAAATGAAAAAGGGGTCCTGTGCACTGGGCCAGAGAAGGCCACAGTGCACGGCCCAGATGGACTGGCCCAGCCGCACGGAGCCAGCGCGCGCGCACGTCAGGTTTTCAAACCTAACGGGCGGGGCCCGTGGGTCAGCGACACAGAGGAGGGGGAGAGAGGTGGGGGATGACAGGCGGGGCCCGCCTGTCATCTCTAACCCCTCGGCCACGGCGGCGGCGAGCTCACCGGCGAGGATTCCGGCCACGGCGACGGCAATGGAGGCCAGGGACGGACTCAGTGTTGAGTGGCGGTTGCAGTGGTGGTGGTGCGGCACGGCGGGGAGGCCTGGTTCACCGGCGGCGAGGTGGGATGGCGGAGGCTCGTCGGAGGGTAGTTGCTGCGGCCGTTTCCGACTGCAAACGGAGGGGAAAATAGAGGGGAAAGGATCAGTGGAGGGTGGCGGTTCCGAAATGAGTGGAAGGAGAGGCAGGGGAGGCCTGTACCTCGAGATCGCCGGCGGCCCGACGCGGCGGAGCTCCGGTCGATCCCGAGCACTGGGGCGTCCTGGGGTCGAACTGAGGGTGTTGGGGGTCTCAGTGGAGAGGTGTGAGGCTGGTGAGGGTGTTGGAGAAGCTCGGGAGGGCCTTATATAGCCGCGCCCATGGTTCACCGTGGACCCGTGCGCCGGCGAGGTTGCAGGCGAGGCTGTGGAGGGTTCTGGAGCCTGGGAACACGCCGGGGAGGTCCGTGGACTAGCTCCACATCCAGCTGAGGTGAGAGGAGGAGCGGGGGAGCGTCAGAGGAGGGCGCGCGTGTGAGGCAGAAGAATGGCCGAAGCGGGCGGCCGGTGCGCGTGCGACGACGCTCACTGGAGGGCGCAGGAGGAGGGGGGACAGCGCCGGGGAGGTCGCGGACGTCGAGGCGCCTCGACTGGCGCGAGGGGAAGGCCCGAGGCTGTCGGGGATCGGCGATTGGCTGGAGCCAGCGTGCGGGGAGCACTGTTTGCGCGCTCTAGAGCGTGCGTTTGACTGGCACCGCCGCGCTCTCGCCGGTTTGGTCCGTTCCAGCGTGCCCAACAGTGTCTAGTGCGTTGTAGGAGGAGTAAAGAAATGCCCTGAGGCCTTGGATGCCCTGGGGATGCAGAGAGAGAGGGAGAGGGCTGGTAACATGGTGGAAACTGGCTGTACAGCAAGGTAAAACAAGGGTTTCACCCTCCAATCATGGAGCTGGGGTGCTGGGGGAGTTACTGGAGGTAGCTGGTAACTCAATGAGCCTGTGGTAAGAAATTGAGGCCATGGAGAAAAGTGAAAAGTGGTCAAATTGGAGGTTTTAGCATTTCTGCAGAAGGTGTTTGATCAGTGTTTGATCAAGTAAATGAATTCCACTTGACATGGCACTTGACAGGGTTGAAAGACATGAGAAAATAGGGTGCTTCACCAAATTTGGGCTCATTTGAAGAAACTAGCCAATGTAACTTTGGTGAACCCTAGAAATCAACAGAAACAGTTTCATCTTGATTGAGTCAAGCTAATCATCTCCCTTTGATGCACCACTTGGTGTAGCATCATCATTTGGGGTATTGATCATGCCCACAAAGTTTGAAGCTCCAGATAAAAAGTTGGTAATGTAAAGTTGTTCAAATTGGCATTTGAACAGAAATGGTTTTGAGGTGATCTGATCAAGTTGATCTATTCAAATTCTTGTGCCATTTGGTCTAGGTGCCTTATTAGGCCATTCTAGCATGTGCACCAAGTTTGAGAGCATTTGGACAAGTTTGGCAATGTAAAGTTGCTCAAACTTCAAATATGGACAGAATGGTTATGAAGGGGTTTGAGGAGGTTTTCTTGCTTCCCAAGGCATGGGACTTGGCAAGATCATCAAATATGTCATATATGACATGATAGAATTTCCCTGGAATTTTTGGAGAAAGTTTCCTTTGTAAATATTTCAAAAGCTTGAAATATCCAGAAAGGGTTTTAGACGGTTTAGCCCATTATTTTGAACATGACCAAGTGTTGAAACTCTTATATATGGACAATATATGTCCTATGAGTCTCTCTGAATTTTGGCAAATATTTTTGAAATAGTTAAATAATTTTCCCCTATTAAAGACCATTTCTGGCCTTAAGAAAAAGCTTTTAAATAAAATAGGAAAATAACTTTTAAAATTATACCTTTGTGGTTTCTGGGAGTCCTATGACTACTAGGTCTCAAATAAACCTTTTGAAATAGTTTTCACACCCTAAATCAAGTACTTGCAGTGCAAATCTCAATTCAGGGGTTTCTGGAAAACTAAATTTATAAAAATACTTTTTGGCCAAATTAATTTGTAAGAAAATACTATACTGCCATATAACACTTGGCATGATCATTGGGCAGAAGTTTTGGGTGTGGAGGTGAAATCTACAAGAGGTCATTGTTGACTTTAATGAGCACATGAAAAAGCAAATGAAGAAAACTCAATTCCAAATAAAGGTCAATTGATGCTAAAAAAATTTGCTGGTCCAAATTTTCATGCTTCAAAGTTACAAACAACATGTTACGAAATGCAGGGTGTGACAGGGACGGTGCTCCCCTCCTCTCCACTCATCCACTTCCAGTTCAATTCCTTCCCTTCCCAAGTTATGCCGAGAGGGCGTGGCCGTGGTTGTGCCCCTCCGGAGGCGACCAGGTTGTCCTCTCGTCAGAGGGCGGCGGTGGTCAAAGAAGATCCAGATGCCCAAGACGAGGGTCATGCTGGAGGTAGGTGCCGGCCGGGGTCGTGGTCGGCGATGCGTTCGAGGCAGAGGCGGGCGAGGTCGGGGGACACCCGTGCCGTCATCATCTCCGTCTCCATCTCATCCGCCGTCTCCTCCTGCCTCCCCATGCGGCCATGTCAGGGACACGGCGCTGGAGTTCATCTTGCAACTGCGCGAGCCGCCGCGCAGTCACCTCCGTCTTCCTGAAGTGTTCATGAGGGTATTGGAAGTCGACCAGCCATCGAGATTGAGGCTTCACATGGAGGGGTGTTGGCATGGCGCCACGTGGGTGAACACCAAGTTCTCCGCTCTTCATGTAATGCTCCTCTGTCGGGGGTGGAAGACCTTCGGGCGCGCCCACTGCTTGATGAAGGGGCACGTCCTCTGCTTCAGGTTAGCGGAGAGCGATCTGTTCTCTGTCAAGGTCTTTGGGCGCTCAGGACACAGGCTATGGTGCTGTGCGGAGAGCTCGACCGATGACGAAAACTCATCCCCGAGCGATAGTGATGGGGAGGACAACGACAGTGACGACGAGGGCAACGGGCGGGAGGATGACGGGTCCGACTAGGCGGCGGACACGCCGTCCCTGGGCGATGCTGGCAGCACCATCATCTGCGTCGCCAGCCCCTCGAACTTCTCGGGGTCACCTCCTTGGGCGACTGACATTGGGACGCCGAAGAAGACAAAGAAGGTGGGCGGCAGCCGTCATGTCAGAGTATGCGGGCATCAACTCGCGCATTGCCGACTCGCTGCCCCATCTTTCGGCTCTTCTCCCGGCGCCATCATCCCCAGCCTTCTTCGGGACGGCCACCGGGATGTTCTCTTGGTGTTTTATGCTGCTCGCGCTTTGCCTAGGTGCTCCCTTTGCCCTTTGCCATCTTGCTCCATTTCTTGAGGAGGGACAAGAAAGGGATTACGGGCATCTTATCTCTTTTTAGTTTTTAAGCCTATGAGCCTTTGTAAGATTTAAATCTTGTAACCCCCTCGCTTATGTATGCATTCCGTACGAATTGTACTTGTTTACAACGTATTAATGGAGAGAAGGGTGTTTGCCAGGTTTCATTAGTGCGCGGGCAGGAGCCACACCAAGGAACAGATCCTTGTTATCTTAACATAAACATCATACCCCTGCAACAGGCCTTGCCGCTCCCCGCTCCATAGCTCGACCGTATTCACGCCCTTGGCGAAAGTAGGAGCAGCGTAGGATTAGCCCCTTCGCCTGCTCCCTTCCCATCATACTACTACCGAGTTCCGGTCCAAAACAAAGTTTGTTGGATACAGGGGAAAAAGGAGCATGATGGCATAAGAGCGAACGAAGTCTCGTACATTCAAGTTTCATACGGAAGTAAGGAGTGGGGGATGAAAGACTTATCTGGTCTTGTAGCCCCCGACAACCTTGTCTTGCCGTGGTCTGACCCTTGGATCTGCAGCCCCTGGCAACCTTGGTTTTGCCGGGGTCGGAGCGTTGGCTCGTCCTCTTTCTTCCAAACAGCTCAGCAGAAATGTCCACGCATCCTGCGAACAAGAGGACGAAAAGGAAACAGAGAGACGCATACTCGACCTCTATGCTAGGGGTTAGCCACCGTCAAGCACTATCAACCCTAACAGAGAAAGAGACTCAACCTCGCATGCATGCTAAAACTTAGGGCGCCAGCGCTTCATTTATTTATGCTCAGGGTCTGCGCCTGGCTTTGTACGAAGGGTTACATGACTTGCCGGCAAGGCTTGTTGTAGGATCGAAAGTAGGTCTAGAGGGGGGGTGATTTGACTACTTGACAATATAAAAAATCTGCCTTTGGATCATGCAAAGTTTTTGGCAGTTTCACAAACAAGATCAAATCAAGTAACACCCTACACATGCAATTCTAGAGTATATGCAGCGGAAAGTAAATTGCACATGTAAAATAGAGGTGGAGAAGATCAAACGCAGTTTGGTGACACGGAGATTTTTGTCGTGGTTCCGATAGGTGGTGCTATCGTACATCCACGTTGATGGAGACTTCAACCCACAGAGGGTAACGGCTGCGCGAGTCCACGGAGGGCTCCACCCACAAAGGGTCCACGAAGAAGCAACCTTGTCTATTCCATCACGGCCTACGCCCACGGAGGACTAGCCTTACTCGGGGTAGATCTTCACGAAGTAGGCGATCTCCTTGCCCTTACAAACTTCTTGGTTCAACTCCACATCATCAAGACGGAGGCTCCCAAGCGACACCTAACCAATCTAGGAGGCACCACCCCCCAAAAGGTAATAGACGGTGTTGATGGTGATGAACTCCTTGCTCTTGTGCTTCAAGTGATAAACTCCCCAACACTCAACTCTCCTCACTGATATGGCTGTGGTGGAAGAAAGATTTGAGTGGAAAGCAACTTGGGAAGGCTAGAGATCAAGTTTCATATGGTAGGAATGGAATGTCTTGATCTCAACACAAGGGTAGGTGGTTCACTTCTCAGAAAGTGTATGGTAGAAGTGGTGGTACTTTCTGATGGCTCTCCTCACGAATGAGAAGGGGGTGGAGGGGTATATATAGCCTCCACACAAAATCCAACCGTTACACACATTTGACCAATCTCGGTCAGACCGAAGTGAAAACTCGGTTAGACCGAAAGTTCAAATATAGTGAACGTTGGGATTTTCGGTGGGACCGAAAATACCATCTCGGTGAGACCGAAGTGAGTCAAAGGTTAGGGTTTGCCATTTCGGTGAGACCGAAAATATAAACTCGGATATTCCGAATTGATGTCAACTGATCACAGAAGGTTGGCAACCCTTTTTCGGTGAGACCGAAACTCAGAATCGGTTTGACCGAGAAGCTAGGGTTTGGAGAAACAACTGAAGAGGTTCATCTCGGTGGGACTGAGTTGGAGAAATCAGTGTGACCGAGATGTTAGGGTTTGTGTTAAGTAGTGAATAGTGCTGATAGTTGAGGGAGTTAGATCACCAAGCACTTGAGCAACAAGAACATTAACACAACCTCATCCCCTTTTAATAGTATTGGCTTTTCCTATGGACTCAATGTGATCTTTGATCACTAAACCAAAAATGGAGTCTTGAGCTTTTGCCAATGCTAGTCTTAGCATTTTGAGGGGTCCATTTCTTCAGACATTTCCATACCCATATCATCGAACTTCTCTGAAATGATTCTCAAGATAATATTAGTTCAATGATATATATGTTGTTATTAATTACCAAAACCACCCGGGGATTAGTTGCACTTTCAATCTCCCCCTTTTTGGTAATTGATGACAACATATAGATCAAAGCTTCGACAAAAGATATAATCAATGAATAACATCGTCGCTTTGAGAAGTATGTGATAAACAAGAGCTCCCCCTAAATTTGTGCATTATTTAAAATTTGCGTTTGAATGCAAATGCACAATCGATTAGGATTATGGGTCACTCTTCCATGTCACATACATCTTGGTGGAGCGCACAAAATGATAAGAATGAATAACATGCACTTAATCACCAAGACAAAAGTAAATAGCCATACAATAAGGAATAGCATAGGATAAGCAATAAGCACACATTAAAGCATAGTATGGCTAAGCACTCATTAAGGTAGCATCAAACGTAGTAGCAAGCACACTTAAAGTATCAGGAACCAAAAGAAACCAATGTATCTCAAGGAAAACCGGCAAAAGAACGAAAAGACGAAAGAGCACTCTCTCTCTCGAAGCCCTATGATCTATAACAATTTCTCCCCCTTTGGCAACAAGTTACCAAAAAGTTCGAAAAGGTATAGAGCTAAACGTCACTGCGGGCTCGGCTGGCTGCTCCCGTCTGGGTCGATGTCGGTGTAGAGATAGCTGCATCTGCGAAGACCTCTGCTGATGTCTGCGGTGGAGGAGTGGATGCTGGAGCTGTAGGAACTGCTGGAGCTGTAGCTGGTGCTGAAGTGGTAGCCCTGGAGTCTGTCACTGGGATAGCTGCAGATCTGGATCCTCTGGGAACCGGAGCAGTCTGGCGATGAGAGTCCTGGACTAGATCATCCTGCATAAGCTCTGCTCTCTCCTGCCTAGTCTCCTCCATGTCTGCCTCAAGCTTGTTGACAAACACCTGAATCTCAGTCAGCTTCACGTCTAGAGCGTGGATCTTGTCCTCGACAATCCTCTCAAGGCTCTCCTGAGATTGCTCAATGCTGGCCAGGCGTTGTTCAATTCTCCGGGTTGCTTCAAGAATCTGATCTCCAAAGCTCTTTGGCTTAGCTGCTACTGCTGCTGCCTCTTTGTCAGCTTTGGCTTTCTTTGCAGCTTCAATCTTGGCTTGCCCTTCAACTGAGGTGGGATCCTCTTCATCCATCACAACTACGTTGTCCTCATGCTCTGGCTGCAGTGGCAAGTGCTTCCTATCCAACATGAATTTGCCCGTGCCAAACTTGGCGTTGATGAGCATCTGAATCTGCGGAGCAAACCCACACGACCTCTTCTGGTCAGCTGCAGTCCTCTTAATGGTCTCTACCATCAAGTCCATCACCTTAAAAGGTGCCTTCTCATCGAGAATGTGCAGCATGTTGATAGAATAGCCTCGTATCATCCAGTGGTCACCTGACTTAGGCATCAAAGTATGCCTCAGAATAGTGTTAGTGGTGGTCAGACCTGCCTGGAGATAATACACTGAGCCGAGCTTCCATCCTTCCAAATCAGCAGCTGGGATCTCCTTGTACATATTCTTCATAGAATCATGACTCTTCTTAGGAATCCCATAGACATCAATGTCGTCCTCTCTCTGCACAGGAGCGTTCAGAAGTTCTGCCCATTCTGCAACAGTTGAAGAAAACCTTTGACCTTCAGTCATCCAGGTGATCTTGCCATCAGGGTAGAAGTGGGCAGTGGCATAGAACTGCATGATCATCTCGTCATTCCATGCTGTCAGTTCTTGACCCACAAAATCAGCAACTCCACATGCAGTAAAGCTCTCATGCACATGGGGAAAGAAGTCCCGGTGCTCTCTACTGTCAATGTACTTCCAGTCAACATACCTGGTGTCAGCAACAATGGGCTTCTTATCCATTAGCACTGTCTCATAGAAATCCTGCTGCTCTCTGGTGTGAAATCTGGGATCCACAGCAGTCCTTCTTCTTACGGCATATGGATCAAACTGTCTCCATAGCCTGAGACCTTTGTCCTTCCTTGCCTTCATGTCCTCAGCTTGAGGATGAGCATCATTGTGGAGTGGCAACTTGGGACGGAGCTTGAGCAACACATGCTCTTCATCTGACTCAGAAGGTGGCATCTCACCTTTGTTCTTCTCAGAAGCTGGAATGCTTCTGGTTGTCCTCTTGGGCTTCTCTGGAGCTGCCTTAGCTGGAGCAGGCTTCTTGGGCTTGGAGGAGGCTTGAGCCCGAATAGCATCACCCATGAACTTAGCTTTCTGAGGAGGAGGCTGGGGTGCTTCTTCTTCTTCTTCTTCAGCAGCATCAACTTGAGGTTCAGCATAAACAACTCTCTTCCTCTTGGAAGTCTTCTTCACCTTGCTTGGAGCAGGCTCTTCCAAGTTGAGCTTCTTGGCAACTGCAGACTGTTTTACCTTGCTTGTACCTTTCCTTGGCTGCTGTCCTTGGTGTTCTTTGGCAACCACATTTCTCTTGGGCTTGGAGGTAACTTCCTCAGCAACAAAGTCGGAATCCTCATCATCAGAAGTTCTCTTCTTCCTGGTTCTCGTAGCTGCGGGAGGCAGACCACTAGGGGTGCTCCTCTCACCATCATCACTAGAGCTGCTTGCAGGACTTGTTTCTGCCTCTGGAATCTCAGCAAACGGTGATTCAGACCTGTTCTGGCTGTCACTGACATCTGACATGGCTGAAAGACCTGTGAAAAGATAAGGTATAGGCAGAATGGAAGAGTTATCACAACTGCAGAAGTTTTTTGCAAAAAAAATGAGTTAAAAACTTAGTTTTAAGTTTTCACAGAATGTATTTCGGTCAAACCGATTTCAAGTTTCGGTGTAACCGAAGTGTTCAACAGAACCTACACACCACTTTCGGTCAGACCGAAATGGGTTTCGGTCCTACCGAAAACTTAGGGTTTCACAGAAACTTCAATTCGGACATTCCGATTTTCACAACTCGGTCAGACCGAACTGTGTAGTGCAATGGTCAGAGACCAAATCGGTCAGTCCGAGTTTCAGGAATCGGCTTCACCGAGATGCATTCCGTGGAAACCTAAACCTAAGAATTTTCCTCGAAACTAGAAGATCTTAACAATGTATTGGGATCATATCAAACTTGGATTGAATCAGGGCAGTCCTATCATGCAAGAATAAGAAGTGGAGCATGAAAGGGATCGGGACACACCCTAACTTGGTGGTGTCCCTCTACGGCGGCAACGGCGGAGAAGATTACCGTTGACGGCGGCGGAGACCTGCGGCGAGGGCGCACAGGTGATGAAGGCGACGATCCGTAGACCAGGGCGGCGGCAGCAGGGGTCTTGGAGGGCGAACGTTTTGAAAGGAATAGATCGCGCGCAGCCCTCAGTATATATAACCCCGTGCTGTCGGTGGGACCGAGTTGAAAAACTCGGTGTCACCGAGATGCATAATTGCAGTGCAGTTACGCATATCGGTCAGACCGAGATTTTGAACTCGGTTTCACCGAGATGAAACCTAGATCAATCTAAGTGTTTCGGTTGGACCGAGATTGAGAAGCCGGTCAGACCGAAATGGACTTAGAAGGTTTTGGAAGTCAGCCTTAGACGAATCGGTGGTTCCGAGTGCTCCTCACTCGGACTGTCCGAAAAAGACTTGTTCAAAGTTGTGATATAAGCATGAATAGAATTTGAGACAAGATAGCATAGATAGCTAGGGAAGGTGCTTAGGCATTCTTGTCCATCCATTTGGCCAGAAAAAGAAACCAAAACAATCAAAACCACAAATGGATGTCCTTGAATGAATAAAAACATGCATTCAACATGCTCACACAATAAGATAACAACTGAAATATGTGTCAAACATGCACAACCAATCACTCTAGCTACTAGCACACAATTTGTCGATGACTAGGTCATCTATATATGAGTATATTGACTTAGGAGCCAAATGAGAACATTTGATCATAGGTCATACTCATCGTTTAAGCACAAGTGGGGTTACCACTTTTACATAAAGCATTTATGTGTTCACATCATTTGGAGATGCTTTAGCTCAATTTTTAGAGCAAAGCTCCCCCTAGATGTGAGAACCCCTTTTAAAGGGTCAAACTAACCTTGGGTTGTCGTAGAAGACTTCATGTAGATGTTGAAGATGTGGATGCTCAATGTTGATGTAGATCATCAAGAGTTGAGAGCTATCCTTGGATTAGGGCACTTTCAATACCTACATGGGTTAGTCCCACAAGGAACAAACAAGAATATCCATGGACATAGAGTGAAGTACACAAGAGATGATGTCCATGAAAGCAATGATTACCTTGTCCCTTGACTTACCAACAAGAGGGTTTGTGACTCCATGAACTAGTGCATGATGTGGAAGTTGATTGCACAAGTTCTTGCCAAAACGAATATGAGTGAAGTTTGTTGGCGGAGTCACCCTCAAGAACCTACTAGTTCTTCTTCTTTGGGATCCACATCATTTTGATGGGAATCCTTGGTGTTGTAGTTGAGCTTGACGAAGTAGAACTTGATGTGTCCTTGGGAACCCACTTGACCATGGCTTGAGGTGCTTCAATGAATGCATCAATCTCCTCTTGAAGCTTGTCCTTGGCCTTTAGCTTGTGGTCTTGTGGTGGAAGGTCATCTTGAGCTTGTTCCACATTGGAAGAAGTAGGATCATACTTCTCCTTTTGTGAGACAAACTGTGGAGTAGGGTATTGACCTTCTTCCCACTCAACACCTTTGGCGTTGAACTTTCGCTCAAAACCAATCCCTTGATTCTTCCGGTGTCTTCCTTGTTTGCGAACAATCTCCTCAAAGTTCTTGCTTCCGGCAAGACTCTTGTAGACACCTTTCTCTATGATTTCCTTCAATAAGCTATTTTCTTGCTCAAGTGTAACTTGGCTTGAAACATTGTTAGTGGAATCAAGAGAACTACTAGAAGTAACAACATTTGATTTAACATTGTTATTGTTACTACTAGAGGAAGAATTTTTCTTATGCTTGTCATGCTTAGTCTTAATAGGCGGCAAGAAATTAGACAAGAGAAGTCGTTTGGCAAGATATGAAGAACTCTTCTTTCGAAGATCGTCATTGATCGCTTTTAGAAACTCATGTTCTTGCTCTAGAGTGAGCTTCTCGAAGCGTAGCTTCTCATGAGATCTTAGGAGCTCTCTATGATCTTCTTGAGTTGTTTCATGAGCTAACTTAAGAGTGTTTAGTTCTTTAGTTAGACGCTCAATCTCCTTCATAGCATTGTCATTCGACTCTTCTCGACTATAAAGACTACTAGCATTTTCATCATTACTAAGCTCACTAGATTTATCATGCAAGAGCTCATCTTCACCAAGTAAGTCATCCTCATCACTATCAAAGTCAATGAATTCAGGGTGTTTTACCTTGGGGCCTTTAGCCATGAAGCATCTTCCAATTCCCTCATTTGGTGAATCAAATAAGTCGTAGGAGTTGGAGTTGGAGAATACTAGTGCAAGTCCGGCAACACCTTCATCTTGACTATAGTCGGAGTCGGAGTGATAGCTTCCATCGGATTGACTGTCAGAGTCGGAGCCGGAGACCCATTCACCAACATGAGCTTGATGTCTTCTTCTTGTGTAGCTCCTTGATGACTTGTCTTTCCTCTCCGAATCTTTGCTTCTCCGAGAGGGTCTTCGTTCATAACGATCATCTCTACTCCTTCTCTCTCTCCGAGGTGACTCATCTCTTGCTCTTCTTCTTGGAGATTCTTCTCTTCTCTTGTGGGGAGCCGTACACTCATTTGAGAAGTGTCCGGGTCTTCCACAATTGTAGCAGTTTCGATCACGACTAGAAGATCTCTTTCCATCATATGATCTAGACTTTGAGCTTCTTTCTTTGCCTCTATTCTTGTAGAACTTGTTGAAGTTCTTGACCATTAGGCTTATCTCTTCATTGGAAACTAGCTTGTCACTTGAGGTAGTAGGAGCATCACTTGTAGCTTTGTAAGCACCACTTGACTTGTTGTGAAGCTCTTCCTTGTCCTTAAGTGTCATTTCATGAGCAACAATTCTTCCAATGACTTCAGTTGGCTTGAGAGTCTTGTAGTTTGGCATCATTTGGATCAAAGTGCACACGGTGTCATACTTTCCATCCAAAGCTCTGAGAATCTTCTTAATGATGAATCGGTCGGTCATTTCTTCGCTTCCTAAGCCAGCGATCTCATTTGTGATGAGAGCAAGCCTAGAGTACATTTCAGCGACTCCTTCACCATCCTTCATCTTGAACTTGTCAAGTTGACCTTGAAGAATATCTAGCTTTGATTCCTTCACAGATTCAGTACCGTCGTGCATTTCAACCAAAGTATCCCAAATCTCTTTAGCATTCTCAAGACGGCTGATTTTGTTGAACTCTTCGGGACACAAAGCATTGAAGAGAATGTCACAAGCTTGAGCATTGTTTTGCAACATCCGCAACTCTTCGGGTGTAGCTTCGCGATCCGGAACTTTTCCTTCTTCAAAGAAATCACCTTGCATGCCAACACAAATAATGCCCCATGCGGCAGGATTATGACCAAGAATATGCATTTTCATTTTATGCTTCCAACTAGCAAAATTTGTACCATCAAAGTAAGGACCTCTACGATAATTACCCTCACTAGACGCCATACTCTCCTAGGTTGTGAAACCAAGCTTATGGAGTCCAATGCAATGGAAACCAAGGCAATGGAGACCAAAGCTCTGATACCACTTGTAGGATCGAAAGTAGGTCTAGAGGGGGGGTGATTAGACTACTTGACAATATAAAAAATCTGCCTTTAGATCATGCAAAGTTTTTAGCAGTTTCACAAACAAGATCAAATCAAGTAACACCCTACACATGCAATTCTAGAGTATATGCAGCGGAAAGTAAATTGCACATGTAAAAAGGAGATGGAGAAGATCAAACGCAGTTTGTTGACACGGAGATTTTTGTCGTGGTTCCGATAGGTGGTGCTATCGTACATCCACGTTGATGGAGACTTCAACCCACGGAGGGTAACGGCTGCGCGAGTCCACGGAGGGCTCCACCCACGAAGGGTCCACGAAGAAGCAACCTTGTCTATTCCATCACGGCCTACGCCCACGGAGGACTAGCCTTACTCGGGGTAGATCTTCACGAAGTAGGCGATCTCCTTGCCCTTACAAACTTCTTGGTTCAACTCCACATCACGACGGAGGCTCCCAAGCGACACCTAACCAATCTAGGAGGCACCACCCCCCAAAAGGTAATAGACGGTGTTGATGGTGATGAACTCCTTGCTCTTGTGCTTCAAGTGATAAACTCCCCAACACTCAACTCTCCTCACTGATATGGCTGTGGTGGAAGAAAGATTTGAGTGGAAAGCAACTTGGAAAGGCTAGAGATCAAGTTTCATATGGTAGGAATGGAATGGCTTGATCTCAACACAAGGGTAGGTGGTTCACTTCTCAGAAAGTGTGTGGTAGAAGTGGTGGTACTTTCTGATAGCTCTCCTCACGAATGAGGAGGGGGTGGAGGGGTATATATAGCCTCCACACAAAATCCAACCGTTACACACACATTTGACCAATCTCGGTCAGACCGAAGTGAAAACTCGGTTAGACCGAAAGTTCAAATATAGTGAACGTTGGGATTTTCGGTGGGACCGAAAATACCATCTCGGTGAGACCGAAGTGAGTCAAAGGTTAGGGTTTGCCATTTCGGTGAGACCGAAAATATAAACTCGGATATTCCGAATTGATGTCAACTGATCACAGAAGGTTGGCAACCCTTTTTCGGTGAGACCGAAACTCAGAATCGGTTTGACCGAGAAGCTAGGGTTTGGAGAAACAACTGAAGAGGTTCATCTCGGTGGGACTGAGTTGGAGAAATCGGTGTGACCGAGATGTTAGGGTTTGTGTTAAGTAGTGAATAGTGCTGATAGTTGAGGGAGTTAGATCACCAAGCACTTGAGCAACAAGAACATTAACACAACCTCATCCCCTTTTAATAGTATTGGCTTTTCCTATGGACTCAATGTGATCTTTGATCACTAAACCAAAAATGGAGTCTTGAGCTTTTGCCAATGCTAGTCTTAGCATTTTGAGGGGTCCATTTCTTCAGACATTTCCATACCCATATCATCGAACTTCTCTGAAATGATTCTCAAGATAATATTAGTTCAATGATATATATGTTGTTATTAATTACCAAAACCACCCGGGGATTAGTTGCACTTTCACTTGTACAAAAGGGTGGCTTGCTGGGAAGCCCAACAACCGCGCCTTACGGGTAAAACTTGGGAAGATGTTCGATGTTCCAGGAGTTGCCAACTGGAATACCATCTTCGGTCTCCACGTGGACTGCGCCAGGCCTGGTGACTGCGTCAACTTGTTGGAATTCTTGGCCGACTAAACATGCCGAAGAACAAGGTCGCCTTCCTCAAAGCTTCGGGCATGAACCTTGCGGCTATGATAGCAGCGCAAGGCTTGCTTGTAGCGCACTACTCGCACAGCCGCCCGAAGACAATCTTCCTCGAGGAGCGTCGCGTCATCTTGCCGCAGCTGCTCTTGCTCAAGCTCATCATAAGCGAGCACTCGAGGTGACCCGTATGTGAGTTCCGTGGGGAGAACTGCTTCTGCCCCGTAAATGAGTGAGAAAGGTGTCTGGCCGATGGCTCGATTTGGTGTCGTTCTGATTGACCAAAGAATCGCCGGCAATTCATCAATCCAGCGCCTTCCGCACTTGTGCAGTATGTGAAAAGTTCTTATCCGGAGGCCTCGCAGTACTTCAGCATTTTCCCTCTCCGCCTGTCTGTTGCTTCAAGGAAGCAAAACAGACCTTGACGCCGAGTTCTTGAATATACTGCATGAAGGTGTGGCTTGTGAACTGTGTGCCGTTGTCGGTGATGATTCTGTTTGGTATCCCAAATCGGCAGACTAGGCCCTTGAAGAACTTGACGGCTGATTGTGCTGTCACCTTCCTCACTGCTTCCACCTCTGGCCACTTTGTGAACTTGTCGATTGCAACGTACAAGTACTCAAAGCCCCTGCCAGCACGAGGAAAGGGGCCCAGTATGTCGAGCCCCCAGACCGAGAATGGCCAGGAAAGAGGGATTGTTTGGAGAGCTTGAGCTGGTTGATGAAGCTTCTTTGAATGGAACTGACATGCTTCACACTTGGTTACTAGTGCCGTTGCATCCTGGAGGGTAGTGGGCCAGAAGAAACCTTGTCGCAATGCCTTGCCGGCAAAGGCCCTCGACCCTATGTGGGAGTCACATATGCCCCCCGTGTATTTCTGCCAACAGCTCCAGTCGTTCCTCCCGGGAAATGTACTTGAATTTCACACCGTTCGGCCTTTTTATGTACAAGACGTCATCGACGAACTGGTTCATGGCAGACCGATGGACTACTTTTCTGCTTCCTCCTACTCCTCAGGAAGCTCCCTGGTTTGGAGAAATTGGACGGTATGATGTGCCCATGCCGGAGCCTAAGGCTTGACGGCAAGGACTAAAGGCATCTCCTCTGTCATAGGAGCAATTGTCTCCATGGTGAGGGCTTGACGCCCTGCCGGAGTCTGTTACCCTACGGCAGGCTTAGCGTCCCCGGCAACATCTTCGCCGGCGACCCCTGGGGGCTTGGCGGGAAGGTACTTGCCGGGGCCAGATTTCCTTCGCTTGTTCTGCTCGGTCGATGGTTCAATGGATGGCTGAGTTAATCGAAGCACAAAGGTACCTGGTTCCACAAGAAGTTTGAGGGCGGCACGCTTTGATAAGTAGTCAGCGATGTCGTTCTCAGCTCGGGGAACATGCTCTGCTTGTATACCGTCAAAACGCTCCTCTAGCTTCGTCACTTCATGTACGTATGCCTCCATCAACGGGCTCTGGTAATCTTTGTTAACTTGCTTGACGACAAGCTGCGAATCACCTCTGACGATGAGCTTCATGATTCCGAGGTCCGTCGCGATCCTGAGATCAGCAAGCAGTCCCTCGTACTCGGTAGTGTTGTTCCTCGACATCTCCCTGGGGAAGTGCATCTGGACCACATACTTGAGGTGCTCTCTGGTGGGCGCAATGAGCACCACACCAGCACTGGCGCCTTGCAGCGAGAAATCCCCGTAAAAGTACATAATCCAGTTGCGACTCGTTTCCTTGCCGGGGAGAGTAGTCTCCTGGATCTCTTCGTCGGGCGTTGAGGTCCATTCTGCAACGAACTCCACCAATACTCTACTCTGAATCGTCAAAGTGCTTTCAAACTTCAAACCAAAGCTCGACAGCTCCAAGGCCCATTCCACAATCCTCTTGGTCTCATCTGGGTTATGCAATATTCTTTGCAACGGGAGGCGGGTGACGACGGTAATTTCATGTGGTTGGAAGTAATGATGCAGCTTCCTCGAGGCCATAAGGATACCAAAGAGAAATTTCTGCACACCAAAGTACCTCGACCTAGCCACCTGCAAGAGGGAGCTGACAAAGTAAACCGGGTGCTGCATCATATTCTTCTTCTGCACTATTTCATTTGGTTGCGTCGCTTCGGCCCTAGTGGCATCAGGTTTTGCCGTTGCTTTTGCTTCCGTATTGACCTCCCTCTGGGCTACTAGCGCAACACTGACCACTTGATTCGTTGCCGCTAAATACAGTAGCAATGGCTCTTGTGGTTTGGGAACGACCAGTATCGCCGTAGAGGAGAGGTATTTCTTCAAATCTTGCAGTGCTGCTTCAGCTTCTGGGGTCCACTCCATTGGGCTTGCCTTTTTCAAGATCTTGAAAAAGGGAAGGGCGTGCTCGGCAAATTTGGAGATGAATCTACTCATGGCGGCAACGAAGCCAGCAAGCCGACACACATCTTTGATCCGCCTGGGTGCTTCAATCTGCTCGATGGCCTTGATCTTGTCCGGATTTGCCTCAATTCCACGCTACGACACGAAGAAACCGAGAAGCTTGCCGGACGGAACGCCGAAGACACACTTCTCAGGGTTCAGCATAAGGTTGATCTTGCGCAAATTCACGAACGTCACTTCCAACTCTTGTACGAGCGTTGCTTTGTCCTTGGTTTTGACTACTATATCATCCATATAGGCTTCCATATTTCTATGTAGTTGAGGCTCAAAACCAATTTGGACTGCTCTTGCGAATGTTGAGCCAACACTCTTCAACCCGAAAGGCATTCGTATAAAACAATACGTACCACATGGGGTGATGAACGTTGTCTTCTCTTCATCTTCCCTTGTCATGAAGATTTGATGGTACCCTGAGTATGCGTCAAGGAATGATAGAAGGTCACACCCGGCAGTGGAGTCTACAATTTGGTCAATGCGCGACAATGGGAATGCATCCTTTGGGTAGGCCTTATTGATATCTGTGTAATCAATACACAGTCTCCACTTCCCATTTGCCTTGCGCACCACCACTGGATTGGCCAACCACGTCGGATGGAGTACCCCTCTCACCAAGCCTGCCGCCTCTAACTTCCTGGTTTCCTCTCTGATGAACTCTTGCCGCTCTAGAGCTTGCTTCCTGACCTTCTGCTTGACGGGTCGCGCATGAAGGCAGACAAAAAGATGGTGCTCAATCACCTCCCTGGGAACGCTGGGGATGTCGGATGCTTGCCATGCAAACACGTCGACAGTCTCGCCCGCAGGAAGGTGACGAGCGCGTCTTCCTATTTGCTGTTGAGGGCGGAGCTTATGGTGAAAGCCCCTCCCATGCCATCCTCCTTGACGGACACCTTCTTGGTTTCTGGTGGTGCAACTCTGGATTTCTTGCTCTTGCCGGTGGAGCTCTCTAGCACGTTTTCGACGGGAGCACTGCACTCCGAACAGGAGCACTTGCCGGAGTGGGTGCGAGAGGTCCTACCGGTCTTCTTCCCTCCTGGGGCTTCAGCGACAGGAGCAAGTGCTTTGGCAGCAGTTGCTGCAACTGCCTCCCGGTAAAACTAATCAGCGCAGATCAGCGCATCCTTCTTGTCGGAGGGGACGGTGATGATGGACATCGGCCCAGGCATCTTCAGTGTGGTGTAGGCGTAATGTGATGCTGCCATGAACTTGGCCAACGCTGGGCGGCCGAGGATCCCATTGTAAGGCAAGGGAATCTCGGCAACATAAAAAACAACCCTATCCGTCCTGTAGTTTAGTTCACCTCCGAATGTCATAGGAAGTGTGACTTTACGCTTGGGCTGACTCCTTCCTGGGTTGACCCCTTGAAACGTGCCCATCTCCTCGAGGTCTCCATCAGGAATTTGCAGCCTTTTGATCACGAAGGGCGAGATCAAGTTCAGACCGGCCCCGCCATCAACCAGCATTTTGTCACCTTGAGGTTGCGTATTGTTGGTGAAACCAACAATGGCAAACACCCGACCGTAGTTGTGCGATCAGGGTGGTCCTAGGTGTCAAAGATGATAGGAGTGCTGGACTACTTCAAAGGCTTCTGAGCATCGAACGGTGGTTCCGCTGTTGTGATCTCACGCGCCCACTGCTTGAGCTAGTGGTGAGAGGTGTGCAGGGAGGCACCACCGTCGACACACATGGCCTCCGTAGCTTTCTGGAACTCTTGCTCACCGGACTCGTCGTCCTCATCACAATTATCATCTTCTTGCTTCTTGACGCGGCCCCAGGCGGGCCTTTCTTGTTGGTTATCTTTGCCGCGGTGGCTAGGCTGGCCGCCACGTTTCTTGCCAGATCCCTCAGCACCATCCTGGCCCTTCTCCTTGTCCTACCTTTCATATTCAGCTTTTTGCTTCTCTGCGAGCTGCTCGACTTGTCGGCAATTCTGGAGGTCATGGCCTTTGGTGAAGTGGATCTTGTAGTATTGCTTGTCGGAGCTTCCTGGCTTGTCGGCAGCCGCCAAGGCCCAGCAGGCGACACAATCGGCAATTTCCTTGCTGGGTCGTTAGCCTTGGTTTTCTTGGCAGCGCCGGTGTTGTGGGATCCCTCGACGGCAAGCATGACCTTGCCCTTGCGTTTCCTGTTGCGGCGTCAGCCCTTCTTCGCCGGGGCGACGGCGTCTTCATCTGAGGAATCAGTTTCCACACCGGCGTCTTCGCCGGGGTACTTTCTTCCCTCTTCAGCCCGAGCACATCTATCGGCCAGAACATAAAGTTCAGCCACATCCTTGACCTTATTCATCACCAGCTCCTCACGCATCTTGCGGTCGTGCACATTCTGATGGAATGCGCTGATGATGGCGGTGGGATGAACATCTGGGATGTTGTATTGCACTCGGCTGGATCTCTGTATGTACTTGCATAGGCTTTCACCTTCTTTCTGGGGGATGACATGCAAATCGCTTGCCTGGCCATGAGCTTGGTGGCCTCCCGGAAAGGCGCCAACAAACTCATGGCACAAATCCGACCAGGAAGAAATAGAATCTACTGGCAAGTGCATCAGCCATGACATGACGTTGGGTTTAAGTGCCAACGGGAAGTAATTGGCAAGCACCTTGTCATCACGTGCTCCGGTGGCCTGCATCGCGATGGTGTAGATGCTGAGGAACTCTGACGGGTGAGTCTTGCCATTGTACTTCTCGTCGACGTCATGCTTGAAGGTGCGGTGAGTGGGCCATTGGAACCGCCACAGCTCGCAGGTAAAGGCCGGACATCCTACCTCGTAAGGTAAGCCTCCAGAGCCTCCCGGTGCTGGGTGGTCCGAAGTGGGCCCTACCCGCGTATCTGACTGGTGGCATGCCTTGCGCCGACGCTCGATGGTAGTTCGAGTGTCTTCATGGACACACTCCCGAAGAACTTGGCGCTGATCGCGGTGGGTCCATGGGTCGGACGACGCTGTGGATATGTTATGACAAGCGTCGTACCAATGGATCGATGCTCCTGGTAGCTGGCGAGGAGGAGGAAAATGCAACGTGGCTGCGGCGCCTCCGGTCCTTCCACCATTGGCGTGCGGTGGATCGACAGAGCGCCGGATCGAGGGCCCCATTGTCCGCGGCTCATCTTTGTTGGCGACGATGACGAGGTTCCGGATGGTAGCTCTCTACTTGTCGAGCTTCTCCGCAGCAGGAGGGAAGTCGAGGAGTAACTGCGCGGGCGCTAAGGCCTCCGCCGGCGTGGGTGGCGGTGAAAGCTGCGTGGACCGTGATGCGCTCCGACTTCTAACCATGTTAGAAGGAGCTCTATCACGGTCCTACAGTTGTACGCCATTTTTGTCAGTGCTTCGGCGAGCATGTTGATCTTCCGCATCCCGCGAATGATGCGCAGGGCTCTTTCCGCGGTGGTGCCCGGGGTCCTCAGCGTGGCGACGCTGCTCATCACGCACGACCTGGGAGGAGCTCGTCGTGGGCATCTTGGAAGTCGCTGCATCGCCCGTACGCGGTACGACGCCGCTCTTGGAGGGCCTCGCGCCACCTGTGGGGGGCCCGGCTCCGCCCTTGGACTTGTTGGCGTGTGGATCGTTGTCTCGTGCACGAACAATGCTGCTTGCCAGGCTTCAGCTGCTGGAATGACACGGGTGTTCGCGGGTCGCGCCTCAGCTTCCATCCGCGACCACCCTGTCGCTAGCCCGCGCCGGCACGGGCCGTTCGGCTCCAGACGAACCGATCACCGTGATCGTCTTCTTCTTGGGAGCCATAGCGATGAAGAACTGCTAAACTAACTGCTAGACTGGATTTTCACAACTGCGCCCCCTACCTGGTGCGCCAAAGATGTCAGTGGAGAACGACACCTATGGGATCACTGGAATCCCTTCTACGGTTGGCGGGCGCGAGGTTGTACAAAGAGCGGGTCTAAGAGTTAGTACAAGATCATTTATGTGGGGACCCCGACTTAAGAGTCGAGATCACCGAATGCACGTGTACAGTTATCCCAGAGATCAATGCTCACTAAACACACAGAAGCTGAATAACAAGAGTCTTACATCCATACATATCGTCTTACACAAATTATGACCATTATGGCCAAGTCTTACATAGATAAAGCCTCAAGGGCTGAATAGCAAATAACTTGAATAGCGGAAGTCTTCATAGATAAGTAGAACCCATGACATCTGCCTTAACCCTACATGCATTCTAACTAGGAAAGCGTCCTAGTTCGCATGTTCGTCTCCATAGAATTCTTCTTCAAATTCCTGCTCCTCCATGCCTGGCCAATTAAATAACCAGTGGCAAGCCAATGAGTACTTTGAATGTACTCGCAAGCAGCCCATGATTTGGTTCAAGGTAACAATGCAAATATACAACAATGAGCAACCTAGCTACAAGCTAGATTAAATATTCTACCATCATGTAACATGCATCAATAAATTTGGGTAACCTCGAAGACAGCTTACAGATATCAACATGAATAGAGTTCAATTCAACGAGTCGAGTCACCACCTTGACTCAACACACACATACTTTCACCGAGATTGTAAAATTCTGGACATAGTTTAAGTAGCACCACCCAAATGTCCATGACCGTGGACACGACTATTCGAATAGTTTCACACTCTGCAGAGGTTGCGCACTTTACCCACAAGATCTGGGAAGCTTTCGTGTCACCCACGATCCCGCAGTACCTCAAGTACTCGGGGGAAGCACCCGGTCATTATCTTTCCCTAGACGACACTAGCATAGGGTCCACTCGTTGGTGCATGGCCCTCGAGTACAAACAATAGATCATGGGAGTTGCCCTATTTTCAATGTCACGCATACACGAAGGGACCAACGGTGTGTCCGGTGCCCTGTAAAAACAGTCATGGTCGTCTATCCAAGCACGACCCCGTCCCGGGAGTGACCTCAAGTCTTCCACGTCACTAGTGATGTGGGCACCATGCTAATATTAGCCTAAGTAATCAATAATGCCCCGTCCCATAAGTGGTAGAGTGGTTGCACATGTTTGGTTGGGATGGTAGTCACACATAAATATAATCCATCATTTCACCCGTACACAAGATCTTTCTTGGCACACCACTTCTTCCTCAAGTGATGACCTAACTCAACATCACCCTCGGGCATTAGGGTCACCCGATGGGGTTTACGAAAATAATGCATCCACGAAGGATTCATGGCACACATGCATCACTAAGCATCACTACTAATCATTTGCATTGCATCTAAGCATATAGCAAGATCATGAGTAAGGCATGCATCATGTGGTGGCTTTCAACTAGGTCACCACCGTCACTCTTATCATCATGCATTCGGAAATAAATAGGGTTCCGAGGAACACAAGGGTATCATGGTCAAAGGGCTGCTTGCCTGGATTGGCTTGCTCTTCAAGGTCTTCAAATCCTTCCCCTCCTTCTTCTTCAGCAACCTCGTCAAACACGGTATCTAATCGTCGCAATAAACAACGGGAAAATAAGACTATAATAAAAACAGAAAAACCAAAGTGCTCAGATAAATGTCAACTTATGTTTATCAAATACTAGAGGGAAAACTAAGATGGCAAAAATTCTTAGTTTGAGTTTTGGAGTGACAGAATGGGGTACATGAATTTTTGAACAGAGGTTTTAGTGTCCAAATATGGATTTAAATTTGAACAGAACAGAAAAGGTCCATGGATATGGGTGAAAGTGACATCATTAAATAGGTTGGATTTTTACAAGTTTTTAGGAACTTGAATCATTTCATTTGGATAAATATTTAATCCTGTGGAATTATTTGGAAATCCCATAGAAAAGAAAAAGAAAAAGGGTCGTGTGCAACTGGGCCAGAACGGCCATAGAGCAGCAGGCCCAGGGTGAGTCAGCCCACCGCACGGGCGCCAGCGCGCGCGCCAGGTTTTCAAACCTGACGGGCGGGGCCCGGCGTCAGTGAGAGGAGAGAAGGGAGAGGGCGAGGGGAGGCTCACAGGCGGGGCCCGCCTGTCATCCCTAACCCTCTGGCAGAGGGCCGACGAGCTCACGGACGACGACTCGGGGCACGACAGGGAGAGATAAGGGCATGGACGGAATCAGCGAGGTGTCGCCAATCTGGTGGAGGTGGTGTGGGTCGCCGGAGTGGCCTGGTTCGCCGGCGGCGAGGTCACGCGGTGGAGGAGCTTCGGGTGGTGGTGGTTCCGGCCGTTTCCAGCAGCTGCAGAGAGGGGAAACGAGGGGAAAGTGATCAGTGGAGGCTTGCGGTGCTAGATCGAGCGAGAGGAACGACTGGGACGGCCTGTATCGAGCGGACGACGGCGAGCCACCGCGGCGGAGCTCGAGCTCGATCTCGAGCTCGGGCCTGCCTGGAGTGGAGCGTGTGGTGCAGGGGGGGAATTAGGTGGGTGATAGAGCGACTGGTGAGGAGAGGAGGAGCTCAGGGGGTCCTTTTATAGGCGAACGGCGAGGAGACGTGGACCCGTGTGCTGGCGAGCTTCTGCTCATTGCCACAGGGCTCGGGAGGCGCTGGGGTGGTGTCTGCGGAGTTGCTGGATGCGGTCCAGGGCTGGGGAGAGGAAGAGACAGAGCGGGGGAGGCTTCCAGAGCCGCGCGCGTGTGAGGCCGAGGACTGGAGCTTGCGGGCGGCCGGCGCGCGTGCGAGGGCAGCCACAGGAGGGAGAAGGAGGAGGGGGACAGCGACGGCGCGTTTTGCGGACGTCGAGGAGCATCGAATGGCGCGAGGGGGAAGCACGAGGTGGTCGGGGGCGGCTCATTGGAGGAGGCTACAGTGCGGGCGTGCACTGTAGCGCGCTTTGGAGCACGCCTATTACATGCCAGGGCATGCCTTTGGCTTGCTGGATGTGTCCACCTTGTCTGGGGGGGGGGGGTCAGGCATGGAGTAAACAAATGGGTTGTGGCCTTGGATGCCTTGGTTATCCAATGGAAGAGGAGGGAGGTTGAGGGAAGGTGAAAACTGGGCTGTCCAGCAAGGTAAAATGGGGTTTTCACCCCTCAATTATTGAGCTCTGGCCATGGGGAAGTTACTGGAGGTGCAAGGGGACCTGGGGAAGCTGTGGTCGAAAGTTGGGCTCAAGGAGAACATGAGAAGAGGTGAAAATGGTAACTTTAGGATATCACCAGAAGGTGTTTGATGTGGTTTAGAGCCGTCAAATGATCTCCACTAGCCATGACACTTAACATGATTAAATGGCATATGGAAATAGGGTGTTTCACCAAGTTTGGGCTTATTTGAAGAAACTTGCCAATGTAACTTTGGTGAACCCTAGAAATCAACAGAAATGGTTTCACCATGTTTGAGTCAAGAAAATCATCTCCCCTTGATGCACCACTTGGTGTAGTGTCATCATTTGGGTTGTGATCATGCCCACAAAGTTTGACGCCCCAAGTAAAAAGTTGGTAATGTAAAGTTGTTCAAATTTGAATTTGAACAGAATTGGTTTTGGGGTACTCTGATCAAGTTACCCTTCTCCAAAGCTGGTGCCATTTGGTCTAGATGCCTTATTAGACCATTCCAGCATGTGTACCAAGTTTGAGGGCATTTGGACAAGTTTGGCAATGTAAAGTTGCTCAAACTTCAGATATGGACATAATGGTTTTGAGGGGTTTTGATGATGTTTTCTTGCTTCCCAAGGCATGGGGTTTGGCAAGATCATCAAATATGTCATATATGACATGATAGAATTTCCCTGGAATTTTTAGAGAATATTTCCTTTGTAAATATTTCAAAAGCTTGAAATATCCAGAAAGGGTTTCTAAGGGATTTGTCCAATATTTTGAACATGACAAAGTGTTGAAACTCTTATATATGGACAATATATGTCCTATGAGTCTCCCTGAATTTTGGCAAATATTTTTGAA
This sequence comes from Secale cereale, assembly GCA_902687465.1. Taxonomy (NCBI): domain Eukaryota; kingdom Viridiplantae; phylum Streptophyta; class Magnoliopsida; order Poales; family Poaceae; genus Secale; species Secale cereale. Next base: position 348,620,685 of record LR738714.1, read on the forward strand.
ATAATTAAATATTTTTTCCCTATTAAAGACCATTTCCGGCCTTAAGAAAAATCTTTTAAATAAAATAGGAAAATAACTTTTTAAATTATACTTTTGTGGTTTATGGGAGTCCTATATCTACTAGGTTTCAAATATACTTTTTGAAATAATTTTCTCACCCTAAATCAAGCACTTGCAGTGCAAACCTCAATTCAGGGGTTTATTGGAAAACTAATTTGTGAAAATACATTTTGGCCAAATTAATTTTATAAGAAAATACTATACTGCTATAAACACTTGGTATGATCATTGGGCAGAAGTTTTGGGTAAGGAGATGAATTCTACAAGAGGGAGTAGTTGACTTTAAAGAGCACTAGAAAAACACAGGGAGAAAAACTTAATTCCAAATAAAAGCCAAATGATGCCAAAAAAATTTGCTGGTCCAAATTTTTCATGCTTTATTGATGCAAATGACATGTTACAAAATGCAGGGTGTGACAGTTTACCCAGGTTCGGGCCACTTGAATGCGTAATACCCTAGTCCTGCTTCGGTGTATATTTGAGTGTTCTTGAGTATGAACTAGCTACGGTGCATGTCTCGCCCAAAAGATCTGAATTCTTCTCCAGTATGCCTCGGGCCTCCTTTTATAGTCAAAAAGGGGCTGCCACAGTGGCACACATGAGGTTGAAAGGTGCACAGTTCACAGGCTTATCCGATGCCATTACGTGACAAGACACATTAAATGCGCTACTTAGGTGTCCACTCGCTTTATTGGGGACAGAAATGAGGCCCGTCCCGTCCGTGGCCGCTCCGTCTGGTTGCAACGCGCATCCAGGCCAGCGGGGCATGCAGTTGAGATGGCGTGGTGGTAGGGTTTTCACGAAGATCTGCATGCCACCACGCAGGTGCTTGACTAGCTGGACCAGGAACCACGTGCTACCACATGGGTACCGTCCTAGGCTAGTGGGTTGACCGCCAAGATGCGGTGACGATGGGGCGGCAAGGGCTTGCCGCGGACCTGTGTCTGTTCCCAGCAAGGATCTTGCCGGGGCCTCTGTGAGCGTCCTCGGCAAGAGGCTTGCCGGGGCTTCTGTGAGCGTCCTCGGCAAGAGGCTTGCCGGGGCTTCTGCGAGCATCCTCGGCAAGAGGCTTGCCGGGGCTTCGGGGTGTCTTCGTCGAGGAGCCTTGTCGGGGCCTCGTGGGCATCCTCGGCAAGGAGCCTTGCAATCGCCTCGTCTTCTAGTTCTCATCTTAGGAGTCATGGACCCTTGTCTTTACAAAGATCTGCATGCCATCACGTGGGCGCTTCCCGAGCCTTGGTTCCAACGCCGCTGATGATGTTGGAGCTCCTAGGCTCAAGGGTGGCTGCAACAGAGGCGTTTGGGTGAGTTGCCCCGGCAAGGGTTCTTGCCGGGGCGTGTAGGCCGCCCCGGCAAGAGTCTTGTCGGAGGAGATCCTATCTTCTTGCTTGGCCTCCTTGCGCCACTGTCTTGGTGCTGGTGTGGTAGCCTTGTGTCTTTGGCTTCCCTCCTCTACCTTGTTATGTGTGGTCGCAGTCGTGGATCTGACTGCCCGTGCACAAGTAAGGGGTATAAAGGAGCGCCCCTACTTTTGTACACCGACAGATGGATACCATTACATCGTACCATTACATAAATAGATGGGGATACATACAAGTCATAAAATTGCCACATGAATACAAGTCATCATACACAAGACATCCGACTATGGATGAAAACATGAAAAGCACAACGACATCCATCCTGCTATCCCGGGCTACCGACCAGGAACCTATCCCAAGACTGACGAAGAAGAAGAAGAAAGAACTCCAACACAAATAAACATCGTGCTCACATCAAGTCATAGAAAACGTGCACCTACAACTGTTGTTGTAGTATCTGTGAGCCACGAGGACTCAGCGATCCCATAACCATGGGTATCAAGACTAGCAAATCTTAATGGGTATGGAAAGGTTAAGTGGTGAGGTTGCAGCAGCGGCTAAGTGATACATCCATTTTGCATCATGCTTTTATATTGATGTTTATTGCATTATGGGCTATTATTACACATTATGTCACAATAATTATGCCTTTTCTCTCTTATTTTACAAGGTTTACATGAAGAAGGAGAATGCCGGCAGCTGGAATTTTGGGCTGGAAAAGGAGAAAATATTGGAGACCTATTCTGCACAACTCAAAAAACCCTGAAACTCCACGAAAGTCAGTTTTGGAAAATATAAAAAATATCTGGCGAAAGAAGTACAGGAGGGGGGCCACCCACCGTCCACGAAGGTGGGGGGCGCGCCCTACCCCCCTGGGCGTGCCCCCTGCCTCGTGGGCCACCTAGCAGCCCCCCGATGCCCATCTTATGCTATATCAAGTGTTTTGACCTGGAAAAAAAATCAGAAGGAGGCTTTCGAGACGAAGCACCGCCATCTCGAGGCGGAACCTTGGTGGAACCAATCTAGGGCTCCGGCGGAGCTGTTCTGCCGGGGAAACTTCCCTCCAGGAGGGGGAATCATCACCATCGTCATCACCAACAACTCTCCCATCTTGGGGAGGTTTATCTCCATCAACATCTTCACCAGCACCATCTCCTCTCAAACCCTAGTTCATCTCTTGTATCCAATCTTTATATCAAAACCTCATATTGGTACGTGTGGGTTACTAGTAGTGTTGATTACTCCTTGTAGTTGATGCTAGTTGGTTTATCCGATGGAAGATCATATGTTCTGATCCATTATGCATATTAATACCCCTCTGATTATGAACATGAATATGATTTGTGAGTAGTTATGTTTGCTCCTGAGGACATGGGAGAAGTCTTGCTATAAGTAGTCATGTGAATTTGGTATTCGTTCGATATTTTGATGAGATGTTGATACGTCCAAAACGTATCTATAATTTCTGCTTGCTCCATGCCTCTTTTGGGTGATATTGCTATGATATTTATACACTTCCATACACTTTTGATCATATTTGGACTAACCTATTAACTCAGTGCACCCCAGTGCCAGTTTCTGTTTTCGGCTGTTTTTGTATTTCAGGTTTTCACGTTACAAGAACTGCCAGGAAAAATCCAGAAAAATTATATAAAAAATCAGCGTTCCAGAAACTTCCGTGCGCCCGAAGGACAACCGGGGGGGGGGGGGGGCCCC
>LR738714.1:348630576-348661525 GCA_902687465.1 Secale cereale
GGGGGGGGGGGGCGCCTGGGGCCCCCGAGGCTCCACCGATGCCCCCCTTTGGCATATATTTAAAGCGTCTCCCGAAACCCTCGAAACAGGAACTCTTTTCGCGGTCCCATCTCTGTTCCGCCGCCGCCGCCGCTTCCAAGATCGGGAGCACCAGGATAACTCTTCCCGGCACCCTGCCGGAGGGGAGGATCACCACCGGGAGCTTCTCCACCACCATGGACGCCTCCCGGATGAGTTGTGAGTAGTCTCTCTTGGACCATGAGTCCATGACCAGTAGCTATGTGATGTTCTCCTCCCGTTCTTGTGCTTCACTAATTAGTCCTCGTGAGCTGCCCTACATGATCGAGGCACATATGTAATCCTTATGCTGTTGCTATGATGAGTTTGCTGGGATCCGATGGATTATGAGATTATGTTCAGATTGTGTTTGAGTAATATATTTGATCTACCTCTTTTATATTTATGTTCGTAAGTAATTCTTGTATGTTCTCCGTTGTTATTTATTGCTTTGGCCAAGTAGTAGGTAGTGACTCCAAGAGGGAACGTTATGCTTGATTGTGGGTTCATGCCCCTCGATGACTAGCTTGAGTGACAGAAACATGAGTCTAGGGGATGTGCTGTTGCCACAAGGGGGAAAACAACGGTGCTTGTGCCCGCGGGTGCAAGGATTGTTTACTTTACGCAAAGTTCTTTTAATGCAGTTGTCTTTTGCATTGAGTTTACACTATGGGTGGGACTCGCAACTTAATACCAGCGAGATGTTCTGGATAGATATCTCAAGGTGGATGATTAGTAGTAGATATTGATGGATTTCGGTCTACTTACTTTGGCGTACCGCCCATGCTTTGAACCTCAACCTTTCTTGCAATGTAGTCAGCATTGGTTTGCGCACATGGTCCTGTCAATTGCCCAGTTGTAATTCATTTACCTCACATAGCTGTTTTATCGTCTTTTGGGAGAGAGACATCACTAGTGAACATCATGAGACTCCGGTCCATATTACCATCATTGATCACATCCGCTATTTACTTTTCCTCTATTTACTTACTATTGCAATTATACCTATCACTATTATCACTTGCATTTGATCCTTTGTAAACTAGAAGGCCGGAGGGATTGACAACCTCTCTGTACTCGTTGGGAGCAAAGTTATTTGTATCTGTGTGCAGGTCCACGTTTATTGCTAATATCCGGTGCCGTTAGCAGTTGACACCTTCTTGTTGAAACTGGGAGTCTCCGGGAAATCGATCCTTGGTATTACCAAGGGAAAACTTCTGCTACACTGCATCTCAAACCTTCCACTTGGGGTAACCAACGAGGGGTGAGAAGCCACCTAGCAGATGTATGTTGTCTTTCCTCTAGTGGTGTTATGTGAACGGCGACTACATGACACTTCAACATTGTTTGGGCCTAGAAGAAGGCATTGGGAAGTAATAAGTAGATGATGGGTTGCTAGAGTGACAGAAGCTTAAACCCTACTTTATGCGTTGCTTCGTAAGGGGCTGGTTTTGTCACACCCTGATTTTCATGTCACATTGCTTAAGCTAATTACCATGTTAAAAATGTGGATTTACAAAAACTTTTGAGTGTTTTTGACTTTGCTTGATTGATTTTCTGTCTGCTGTTTGCTAGTGCTCTAAAAATCAAATAAATCCTCCTACTCTTATACTTCATCTTCTTGATCCAAAATCTTTTCCCAATAATCATGCCATGTGTATAGACCAGTATAGAATTTTCTTATAAAAATATTTTGGCCAAATAGTATTTTCTAAAATTAGTTTTCCAAAAACCCCTGAATTGAGGTTTACACTACAAGTACCTTATCTAGGGTGTGAAAAATCTTTCAAAAAGTATATTTGAATCCTATTAGGTATAGGACTCCCAGAAACCACAAAATTATAATTTTAAAAGTTATTTTTATATTTTATTTAAAATCTTTTTCTTAAGGCCAGAAATGGTCTTTAATAGGGAAAAATTATTTAACTATTTAAAAAATATTTGCCAAAATTCAGGGAAACTCAGAGGACATATATTGTCCATATATAAGAGTTTCAACGCACGGTCATGTTCAAAATATTGGACAAATCCTTCCAAAACCCTTTCTCGATATTTCAAGCTTTTGAAATATTTACACAGGGAATATTCTCCAAAAACTTCAGGGAAATTCTATCATGTCAAATGTGACATATTTGATGATCTTACAAAGCCTCATGCCTTGAAGATCAAGGAAACATAATCTAATCCCCTCAAAACCATTTCTGTCCATTTTGAAGTTTGAGCAACTTTACATTGCCAGACTTGTCCAAATGCTCTAAAACTTGGTGCACATGCTAAGATGATGTAATTATGCATCTATGCCAAATGGCACAAGTTTTGGAGAAGCATAACTTGATCTAAGTGCCCCAAAACCATTTCTGTTCAAATCCAAATTTGAACAACTCTACATTGTCAACTTTTTACCTGGGGCTTCAAACTTTGTGGTCATTATCACAACCCCAAATGATGACACTACACCAAGTGGTGCATCAAGGGGAGATGATTTGCTTAACTTAAACATGGTGAAACCATTTCTGTTGATTTCTAGGGTTCACCAAAGTTACATTGGCAACTTTCCCCAAATGAGCTCAAATTTGGTGGAAGGGCCTAATTGTGTGTGACATTCCATCATGTTGAGTCCCATGTCAATTGGAAGTCATTTGCTTTCCCAAAACATGATCAAACACCTTTTGCCAATTTACCAAACCCATTGTTTTGACCACTTTTACCATTCTACTTGAGCTCAACTTTCTACCACAGCCTCTCCTAGTCATCTTCTACCTCCCGTAACTTCCCCATGTCCACAGCTCAATGATTGAGGGGTGAAAACCCCATTTTTACACTTCTGGACAACAGCTTTCACCTCCTCTTTCACCTCCCTCCTCATTCTAGTGGCCTCCAGGGCATCCTAGGCCATCTGTGCATTGTTTACTCCCCCTAGCACGGTTAGACATAAGGGGACACGCCAATGACACCTTGTTTATGCCATGGCATGCAGAGTTCGCGCTCTGGAGCACGCTACAGTGCCCTGGCGCACTGTAGCCACCTCCAATCAGGAGCATCCGACAGCCTCGGACCTCCCCCTCGTGTCCCCCAAGGCCGCCTCGACGTTCGGGACACGGCAGCTGGTCGGCCCCCTCCTTCCTCTCTCTCTCCGGCCCCTGCTCGCACGCGCACCGGCCGACCACGAGCTCCAGTGAGCAAGCTCGCACGCGCGGCCCCTCTGGCACCTCCCCGCTCCTCCTCTCTCTTCCTGGCGCCCTACTCAAGTCCCACGAACGCCGTAGACAGCTCCTCGCCCTCTCCCTAGCCTCCCGAGCCGTTGCCGCGGCCACTCGTGCGCCGCGTCCACGGTGAGCTGCGGGATGTCTATATAAGACCGTTCCAGACCCTCCTCTCCGCCCCATTTGCTCCCTCTCCCTCCCGTGCATCCTCCGGACCCATCCTTCCCTCTTCTCGTGCCCTCTTTGCCCCTCCACGGCCGGGAACCTTACCGCCGGCCACCACTCAAATTCGCGCCGCAGAGTGCCCCTCCTCCCCACCTCTTTGCTCCAGAACAGCACGAGCACCTCCACCAACTCTCGCCGCACATCCTTCTCTCCTCCCGGTGCTTGCCTTGTCGTGCCCAAACTTCGCCCGAAGCCCCATCCGCCGGCGTCAAAACCACTGACGGCTCGGCCCTCCCCAGCCAGCGTGAGACCCATGGATGGGCTCGGCTCGATCCCCCGGAGCCGTCGGTATGCTGGACGCCGCCGGGGACGATCGGGATTGCCGGGAAGGGCGCCGGCACCCTGCTCGCCCGGCCTCCCCTGCCCCTCCTCTGTTTTGAGCGGGAGGTAGGAGGAGGGCCTGCCAGCGGGACCCGCCTGTAAGTGGCTAAGGCCCCGGGCCCCTGGAGTAAGTGGAGACGGCCTTCGGGGGAAAGCGCCTGCCCTGGTCGAAGGCGTACTCACGGGAGTACGCCAACAACGTCACCTGTGCCACCCCACGCGGCTGATGCCACTGGGCCGGCCCACGTCCACATCCCGCCTGTGCGCAGGATAAGGGTAAAAATCATTTCCCTTTTCTTTTCTTTTTCTGTAAGCTTGATAAATCCATTTATAATTCAAATTAACTCCAAACTTGATGATTCAAATTTCTTCTGGCTCCATAAATCCTGATCTACCTATTGGTGCAACATGCACATTTTTCCAGAATCTTTTCCTTCACAAATATTTATCAAATGCCATTATTCCATTTTTGTGATGAACTTTAGAAAATCACAGAGAGCTCAATTTTGATCCAAATGCAATGGTTCAAATTCCTAGGTGCTTGTCATATCCAAACTTAGTTTTGGAAATTTTTTATTAATACTTTCTGTACCCCACCAAATAATGAGCCATTTCTTCATATTTATCAGCCTTGCAAAATCCTAGGAAATTCATTTGAACTCCAAATCCAGTGAAACCAACTCCTAGATGCTTCTAAAATCATGACTTGATGGATGGGTGCCTTTGCTCATCATTCAAGAATATATTTCTGTACACTTCTTTCAAATCCATAAACCCCTTGGTTCCATCATATTGTAATGATCCAAACTATCCATTGATCATACTCCAATGAAAACACCTTGGTCATTTCTAATATGACCAGAGGTATCCTAGAAAAGTCCAACTCCTATTTTTAGAGCACTTTTATTTTTGCTTTGTTGTGTTGCTTATTATGATTGTTTCCATCGTTAGTTGACGAAACAAACGGAGTACTCGGAGATGGACGAGAAGGTTTGAAGACTCGGAAGGACAAGGCAAGCAGCCCTTTGACCATGTTCGAGAAACCTTTTTATGCATGTCTCATAGTACCTTATTATCAATGCATCGGAATCATGTTGGGGTGGAGACCACTTTGGTTGCTACCTTTGTTACTTACTATTGAAACTTGCATCAAGCATGACCCTACCTTCCTATGAGGGTTATGTGGGTGGGAGTAGTTAGGTTGCTTTAATAGTGGCTACGCAAATGGGACGGGTATATGCATGGTGACGGAGGCAGAATACTTTTAAAGGACTTTTCGAAAACCCGTTCGGGTGCCACTTATGCCCGAGGAGGATGGTGAGATGGGTAACCACTTGATGACGAAGTGGTGTACCGAGGCAAGTGTGTGTGTTGTTTTGAAAATTCAAAACGGATTGGTTTAAGTTGCGACCGTTATTCCAACCTTACATGCGCAACCACTCTACCCTTATATGGGAAAGGGCATTATTGATTACCTAGGTCGATACTAGCATGGTGCCCGCATTACTAGTGACAGGGGTGACATGAGGTCACTCTCGGGACGGGGTCGTGCTTGGATAGGCGGCCATGACTGTTTTCACAGGGCACCAAACACACCGTTGGTACCCCGTGTCAGTGGTATGTGATGAATATGGGAGCAAGGCTCCACAATACTTTAAGATGTGAAATGTTTGTCACTGGCTGTTACCAATCGAGTGGACTCTATGTTAGTGTCGTCTAGGGAAAGATAGTGATCGGGTGCTTACCCCGGGTACTTGAGGTACCGCGGGTCGTGGATGTCACGGAAGTTCCCCGGATCTAGTGGGTAAAGTGTGCAACCTCTGCAGAGTGTAAAACTATTCGAATAGCCGTGTCCATGGTCAAGAACAGTTGGGTAACCGCTCTTGGGCTACGTCCAATGTTTGCAAAACCTGGTGTGTGTGTGTGTGTGTGAGAAAACAACACGGTTCAGTGATATTGATGATGTGATTCTTGAGGAAGTCACAATGAGCTTGAGCATGAGTTGATTACAACTCTTTCTCGATAATGATGTCTGTAACCTCCTGATACTTGTTGCAGACACATGCATGTCCATGTTATATGTTGACCATACTTGCATATGAAAAACTAGCTTTCCGCAAAACTGCCAATTTAGCAGTAGAGCTTTGCATAATTATTCCGTCATCACACTTGGGTTGCTTGCGAGTACATTCAAAGTACTCATTGGCTTGCCACTGGTTATTTTATTTGCCAGGCATGAGAGAACAGGTTATGATGAAGATTTCTTGGTGACGAGCATGCGAGCTAGGACGCTTCCTAGTCAGAATGCCTGTAGGTTTAAGGCAGATGGCTTGGGTCCAAGTTGTCATTGAAGATTTCCGCTGCGATGATATACTCAAGACTTGACCATTATGGTCCTATTTGTGTAATACAGTATGTATGGATGTAAGACTCTTGTTATTCAGCTTCTGTGTGTTCAGTGAGCATTGATCTCTGGGATCACTGTACACGTGCATTCGGTGATCACGACTTATGAGTCGGGGTCCCCACAGAGCTGGTATCAGAGCCATCCTGACTGTAGGAAGCCTTAGTTAGCATGGTTGTTAGTTAGGGTAAAACTATTTTCAAAACTATTACTAGTTTTCAAAACTATCTATACTTCTCTTCCCTTTTTAGTTTTTCGAAAAACTAGGCCATACCTAATCTCTTCCCCCTTCAAAACTGTTGGTCGCTAGAACCCCTATGCCCCTGACCACTGGGTTTTCTGTAATCCTCGTGGAGTGCACCTTGCCAAACACTCACCCACCACTTCTGCATGCAAGAGTGGCGACACCACGACAAGATGATACCAACAGAAAATCCATCCTCGAGGAATGAGGACATGAAGACCCAGAAGATGATGACACCCTTGACAGTGCCCCAAGAAGATGCAACATTGGCCTATGATGACCAGGGTATAGGTTATGAAAAATCATGATATACATCGCTAATAGAGTAATCATGTCTCTACCGTTGTTGTATCGGCAACCACCGGTGGATGAGAACCTCACCATTTGGTCCGCCTCACTATAGTGAGCAGGAAAACGGTTCTCTTCGCCCCCCGCTCTTGGTGTCGATGTTGTCATCAAGGTAACCGACATGTTGAACCTCTACTATGCCTTGTTAATTTCATTGCATAAAGGATTGCCTACCTGGTACCCTCGATGCCCCAGAAGGCACAAGGGATCGTCATGATTAAAGAGACAAGAGAAGACCAAGCCAACGCCAGCTACAAGGAGGCACCTTCACCACATCACCTCATCAGGCGAGAAGTTGTTGAAGATTCTTCAGGCTCAACCCGGATCGTACGTCAAACAACTACAAGGGACATAGCAACACCTGAGGAAAGCTCAGATGACTGCACGAGGCACAAGTCACGACTGCTGAGTCCGAGAACCCCTAGGGTAGGATGAGTTGTGTACCCCCTATGCGCAGTCGAGTCCGTATGATGGTTCAAATAGAACCATGATTGTGTGTTGCTTGCTTTTAATTGTTTGTGTTTTGATATAAGTCGCACTTTTGCCCTAGGCAACAAGTGCATGGTTATATCATCTTCCTTGCCTTGTTTCTTTGTTTCGGCCTTTTGCACCTGTTTGTTTGAACCTGCACTTTAGAACCCCCCCCCCTTTAGGCATTTCCCTCCTCTACGCTACTTTCTCCCTCTCTTCTCTCTCCCCAACTGAAGACCCGCAAGACAAGATGCACCAAGGATTCTACCTCGGCAACCAACTGGCACTGAAGACTTCTGCTACAACCTCCGTGACCAAGTACAACCCCGTGGAATTATGTTTAACCCTCCAGACTAGTAACCCATTCCTATACCCTTTGAGACTTCACGAGACACTCCAACACGAACCCTTAACCATGTGCCTAACCTATAGTATTGCGAGAGAACCAGTTAAGCCTTTATAACCTTGCACAACACTGGGTTCGTAATGGAACTAGTGGACACAGTGAGTGAGCACATTTTCGTCCTAATATAGCACAAGAACTGACGATGCCATAGATAGACCAGTTTGAGGATATTAGACAGATGACTTGGTGGCTTTATATCAGTGACTTCGAGGAATTATCTGAGACCTTGATGGATTGTGAGGTTTTCATATTGGTGGGATCATGACCTTGGAGTTCACTTGACCCGGATGATGAGAATTTGGTGGACTAACTATCACGATGCATAGCCCTTCCAAGTATTTGGGTATTATAGGGACTTGAGATCTTGTGGAACACCGTAGACATCGGATTTGTAGAATTTGTTGGATTATGTGGTGATTGATGGAAATTACCGGGCTATTGGAGTTGATCTATAGGAAGGAAACAAAATCTTGGAGTGGCATATGACGTGTTTCCTTAAAATAGAGATGCATTATCTTGAGCCTTGCAAGAATAGGTTGAGCGCTAGGATTGTGGTGTTTAATTCAAGCTTAGCAGCTTGTATGACCTACCCATGGATTTTAGGGGTAGACATACATATGGATTTGGGGATCGTAGACAAGTAAAATTTTGTTAGACCGTCTCTTGAGAGTCATGAGGATATGTATGGCATGAGTGGTGATTGAAGTTGGTCTATGCGAGAAGATGCTTTTTCGTTTGGAGTACTAAATAGAGCTAATGGCATCTCAGAAACCGTGCTTAAGGATAAGATGATTAACGTTCACTCACTCACTAGAATCCTTGAAACCCTTAAGCCCCACCAAGCCACAACCTGGTCAGATTCTGACCACGGGCCTTCGCTCTAAGTCAGGAAGACCTTGCAAATACTCAACGGAGACCACCACCAATACCCCAGCCTACCTTGCGTACCCCATAGACCTCATGGAGTAATTGGACAAGTCGAGTAACATCATTATTTGATGGCCTACTTGTCTGCCCGAAGACAAAAGAAGAGACGGGCAGCTGGATAGAAGACATTTGAAGACCGCCCTGTCAAGAAGGAAGAACTACACCGACCACCGTCATCAAGAAGTGAACTCCTGCATCCAAGACCGGGCGTATCTGCAAACCACTCCCCTCGAAGGGACCGAGCATTTCCGTGTCGAAGGAACGCTCACACCAAGATTTATCGACCTTTCTTCAAGGCCACTGCAAGACAAATAGTAGACGGCTCCCAGCTAGATTTACCACCTGAGTTACCCTCCGCACACCAAATATTCCATGAGTCATCACTCTGGAAGTACTTCCTACTTCCTAACTAGCCCGGTCCCCGCAAGGACATCGATCACCGATCCTTTGACAACTAACCCAACCTAACCTACGCAAGAGATCCCTCAGCAACCTCCATCAAAGAGGGTAACCAGCAAGAAGCCACACCACCAAGTACTTCAAGATTCCATGGAACACCAGTCAAAAGCAGAACCAACAAGAAGAAGTGAAGACTACCCCGTATCCAAGACTCCGTATTCCTTTCCACGCCTAGTCTGGGAATCTCGGGGACGAGATTCTTGTAAGGGGGGTAGGTCTGTCACACCCTGATTTTCATGTCACATTGCTTAAGCTAATTACCATGTTAAAAATGTGGATTTACAAAAACTTTTGAGTGTTTTTGACTTTGCCTGATTGATTTTCTGTCTGCTGTTTGCTAGTGCTCTAAAAATCAAATAAATACTCCAACTCTTATACTTCATCTTCTTGATCCAAAATCTTTTCCCAATAATCATGCCATGTGTATAGACCAGTATAGAATTTTCTTATAAAAATATTTTGGCCAAATAGTATTTTCTAAAATTAGTTTTCCAAAAACCCCTGAATTGAGGTTTGCACTATAAGTACCTTATTTAGGGTGTGAAAAATCTTTCAAAAAGTATATTTGAATCCTATTAGGTATAGGACTCCCAGAAACCACAAAATTATAATTTTAAAAGTTATTTTTATATTTTATTTAAAACTTTTTCTTAAGGCCAGAAATGGTCTTTAATAGGGAAAAATTATTTAACTATTTAAAAAATATTTGCCAAAATTCAGGGAAACTCAGAGGACATATATTGTCCATATATAAGAGTTTCAACACATGGTCATGTTCAAAATATTGGACAAATCCTTCCAAAACCCTTTCTGAATATTTCAAGGTTTTGAAATATTTACACACGGAATATTCCCCAAAAATTCCAGGGAAATTCTATCATGTCGAATGTGACATATTTGATGATCTTACAAAGCCTCATGCCTTGAAGATCAAGGAAACATAATCTAATCCCCTCAAAACCATTTCTGTCCATTTTGAAGTTTGAGCAACTTTACATTGGCAAACTTGTCCAAATGCTCTAAAACTTGGTGCACATGTTAAGATGATGTAATTATGCATCTATGCCAAATGGCACAAGTTTTGGAGAAGCATAACTTGATCTAAGTGCCCCAAAACCATTTCTGTTCAAATTCAAATTTGAACAACTCTACATTGTCAACTTTTTACCTGGGGCTTCAAACTTTGTGGTCATGACCACAACCCCAAATGATGACACTACACGAAGTGGTGCATCAAGGGGAGATGATTTTCTTAACTTAAACATGGTGAAACCATTTCTTTTGATTTCTAGGGTTCACCAAAGTTACATTGGCAACTTTGCCCAAATGAGCTCAAATTTGGTGGAAGGGCCTAATTGTGTGTGACATTCCATCATGTTGAGTCCCATGTCAATTGGAAGTCATTTGCTTTCCCAAAACATGATCAAACACCTTCTGCCAATTTACCAAAACCATTGTTTTGACCACTTTTACCATTCTACTTGAGCTCAACTTTCTACCACAGCCTCTCCTAGTCATCTTCTACCTCCTGTAACTTCCCCATGTCCACAGCTCAATGATTGAGGGGTGAAAACCCCATTTTTACACTTCTGGACAGCAGCTTTCACCTCCTCTTTCACCTCCCTCCTCACTCCAGTGGCCTCCAGGGCATCCCAGTCCATCTGTGCATTGTTGACTCCCCCCTAGCACGGTTAGACATAAGGGGACACGCCAATGACACCTTGTTTATGCCATGGAATGCAGAGTTCGCGCTCTGGAGCACGCTACAGTGCCCTGGCACACTGTAGCCACCTCCAATCAAGAGCATCCGACAACCTCGGACCTCCCCCTCGTGTCCCCCAAGGCCGCCTCGACGTCCGGGACACGGCAGCTGGTCGGCCCCCTCCTTCCTCTTTCTCTCCGGCCCCTGCTCGCACGCGCACCGGCCGACCACGAGCTCCAGTGAGCAAGCTCGCACGCGCGGCCTCTCTGGCACCTCCCCGCTCCTCCTCTCTCTTCCTGGCGCCCTACTCAAGTCCCACGAACGCCGTAGACAGCTCCTCGCCCTCTCCCCTGGCCTCCCGAGCCGTTGCCGCGGCCACTTGTGCGCCGCGTCCACGGTGAGCTGCGGGATGCCTATATAAGACCGTTCCAGACCCTCCTCTCCGCCCCATTTGCTCCCTCTCCCTCCCGTGCATCCTCTGGACCCATCCTTCCCTCTTCTCGTGCCCTCTTTGCCCCTCCACGGCCGGGAACCTTGCCGCCGGCCACCACTCAAATTCGCGCCGCAGAGTGCCCCTCCTCCCCACCTCTTTGCTCCAGAACAGCACGAGCACCTCCGCCAACTCTCCCCGCACGTCCTTCTCTCCTCCTCGTGCTTGCCTTGTCGTGCCCAAACTTCGCCCGAAGCCCCATCCGCCGGCGTCAAAACCACTGACGGCTCGGCCCTCCCCAGCCAGCGTGAGATCCATGGATGGGCTCGGCTCGATCCCCCGGAGCCGTCGGTATGCTGGACGCCGCCGGGGACGAGATCCGGATCGCCAGGAAGGGCGCCGGCACCCTGCTCGCCCGGCCTCCCCTGCCCCTCCTCTGTTTTGAGCGGGAGGTAGGAGGAGGGCCTGCCAGCGGGACCCGCCTGTAAGTGGCTAAGGCCTCGGGCCCCTGGAGTAAGTGGAGACGGCCTTCGGGGGAAGGCGCCTGCCCTGGTCGAAGGCGTACTCACGGGAGTACGCCAACAACGTCACCTGTGCCACCCCGCGCGGCTGACGCCACTGGGCCAGCCCACGTCCACATCCCGCCTGTGCGCAGGATAAGGGTAAAAATCATTTCCCTTTTCTTTTCTTTTTCTGTAAGCTTCATAAATCCATTTATAATTCAAATTAACTCCAAACTTGATGATTCAAATTTCTTCTGGCTCCATAAATCCTGATCTACCTATTGGTGCAACATGCACATTTTTCCAGAATCTTTTGCTTCACAAATATTTATCAAATGCCATTATTACATTTCTGTGATGAACTTTAGAAAATCACAGAGAGCTCAATTTTGATCCAAATGCAGTGGTTCAAATTCCTAGGTGCTTGTCATATCCAAACTTAGTTTTGGAACATTTTTATTAATACTTTCTGTACCCCACCAAATAATGAGCCATTTCTTCATATTTATCAGCCTTGCAAAATCCTAGGAAATTCATTTGAACTCCAAATCCAGTGAAACCAACTCCTAGATGCTTCTAAAATCATGACTTGATGGATGGGTGCCTTTGCTCATCATTCAAGAATATATTTCTGTACACTTCTTTCAAATCCATAAACCCCTTGGTTCCATCATATTGTAATGATCCAAACTATCCATTGATCATACTCCAATGAAAACACCTTGGTCATTTCTAATATGACCAGAGGTATCCTAGAAAAGTCCAACTCCTATTTTTAGAGCACTTTTATTTTTGCTTTGTTGTGTTGCTTATTATGATTGTTACCATCGTTAGTTGACGAAACAAACGGAGTACTCGGAGATGGACCAGAAGATTTGAAGACTAGGAAGGACAAGGCAAGCAGCCCTTTGACCATGTTCGAGAAACCTTTTTATGCATGTCTCATAGTACCTTATTATCAATGCATCAGAATCATGTTGGGGTGGAGACCACTTTGGTTGCTACCTTTGTTACTTACTATTGAAACTTGCATCAAGCATGACCCTACCTTCCTATGAGGGTTATGTGGGTGGGAGTAGTTAGGTTGCTTTAATAGTGGCTACGCAAATGGGATGGGTATATGCATGGTGACGGAGGCAGAATACTTTTAAAGGACTTTTCGAAAACCCCGTCGGGTGCCACTTATGCCCGAGGAGGATGGTGAGATGGGTAACCACTTGATGACGAAGTGGTGTACCGAGGCAAGTTTGTGTGTTGTTTTGAAAACGGATTGGTTTAAGTTGCGACCGTTATTCCAACCTTACATGCGCAACCACTCTACCCTTATATGGGAAAGGGCATTATTGATTACCTAGGTCGATACTAGCATGGTGCCCGCATTACTAGTGACGGGGGTGACATGAGGTCACTCTCGGGACGGGGTCGTGCTTGGATAGGCAGCCATGACTGTTTTCACAGGGCACCGAACACACCGTTGGTACCCCGTGTCAGTGGTATGTGATGAATATGGGAGCAAGGCTCCACAATACTTTAAGATGTGAAATGTTTGCCACGGGGCTGTTACCAATCGAGTGGACTCTATGTTAGTGTCGTCTAGGGTAAGATAGTGATCGGGTGCTTACCCCGGGTACTTGAGGTACCCCGGGTCATGGATGTCACGGAAGTTCCCCGGATCTAGTGGGTAAAGTGTGCAACCTCTGCAAAGTGTAAAACTATTTGAATAGCCGTGTCCACGGTCAAGGACAGTTGGGTAACCGCTCTTGGGCTACGTCCAATGTTTGCGAAACCTGGTGTGTGTGTGCGAGAAAACAACACGGTTCAGTGATATTGATGATGTGATTCTTGAGGAAGTCACAATGAGCTTGAGCATGAGTTGATTACAACTCTTTCTCGATAATGATGTCTGTAACCTCCTGATACTTGTTGCAGACACATGCATGTCCATGTTATATGTTGACCATACTTGCATATGAAAAACTAGCTTTCCGCAAAACTGCCAATTTAGCAGTAGAGCTTTGCATAATTATTCTGTCATCACACTTGGGTTGCTTGCGAGTACATTCAAAGTACTCATTGGCTTGCCACTGGTTATTTTATTGGCCAGGCATGAGAGAACAGGTTATGATGAAGATTTCTTGGTGACGAGCATGCGAGCTAGGACGCTTCCCAGTCAGAATGCCTGTAGGTTT
The DNA here is from genome assembly GCA_902687465.1 of Secale cereale. NCBI lineage: Eukaryota > Viridiplantae > Streptophyta > Magnoliopsida > Poales > Poaceae > Secale > Secale cereale. Next base: position 348,644,466 of record LR738714.1, read on the forward strand.
AAGGCAGATGGCATGGGTCCAAGTTGTCACTGAAGATTTCCGCTGCGATGATATACTCAAGACTTGACCATTATGGTCCTATTTGTGTAATACGGTATGTATGGATGTAAGACTCTTGTTATTCAGCTTCTGTGTGTTCAGTGAGCATTGATCTCTGGGATCACTGTACACGTGCATTTGGTGATCACGACTTATGAGTCGGGGTCCCCACAGATTTGGATCCATATGTTTCATGCTATGGTTAGGTTTACCTTAATACTTCTTTTGTAGTTGCGGATGATTACAATAGAGGTTAATCATAAGTGGTATGCTTGTCCAAGTAACGGCAGTACCCAAGCATCGGTTCACCCACATCCAAATTATCAAAGTAACGAACGCGAATCATATGAGCGTGATTAAAACTAGATTGGCAATAATTCCCATGTGTCCTCGGGAGTGCTTTCCTTTATATAAGAGTTTGTCCAGGCTTGTACTTTGCTACAAAAAGGATTGGTCCTTATTACTGCACCTTATTTACTTTTACTACTTGTTACTTGTCACCAATTACCTTATCACAAAACTATCTGTTACCTATAATTTTAGTGCTTGCGGAGAATACCTTACTGAAAACTGCCTATCATTTCCTTCCGCTCCTCATTGGGTTCAACACTCTTACTTACCGTAAAATGCTTGCTAAGTATGTTGTTAATCAATCTAGTGGTCAAGTAGAACTAAGTAACAGAGAGCTGGAATTAATTTTGCAAAAGACTGTTAATAGATCTAGAAAGAATTAGTCCAAGAAATTTGATGATGCATTATGGGCCTATAGAACTACATATAAAAAATCTTATGGGTATGTCTCTATATAAAATGGTTTATGGAAAGGCATGTCACTTACCTCTCGAACTAGAACATAAGGGATATTGGGCTATTAAAGAGCTCAATTATGATTTCAAACTTGCCGGTGAGAAGAGGTTATTTGACATTAGCTTGCTTGATGAATGGAGAACCCATGCCTATGAAAATGCCAAACTGTTTAAAGAAAAAGTTAAAAGATGGCATGACAAAAGGATACAAAAGTGTGAGTTTAACGTAGGTGATTATGTTTCGCTATATAACTCTCGTTTAAGATTTTTTGCAGCAAAACTTCTCTCTAAATGGGAAGGTCCTTACGTTATCCAGGAGGTCTATCGTTCCGGTGACATAAATATCAACAACTTCGAAGGCACAAATCCAAAGGTGGTAAACGGCCAAAGAATCAAACATTATATCTCAGGTAATCCTATAAATGTTGAAACCAATGTTATTGAAACCGTAACCCCGGAGGAATACATAAGGGACACTTTCCAGAACGATTCAAACTCCGAAATGGAAGAGGTATGTGGTACGGTAAGTAAACTGACTCCAAAACAGTTCTAATGGTAATTTTTCTCTGTTTTGGAATATTTGACAAATTAGGAAAATAAGAAGTAGTCCGAACGGGACATGAGGCGCCCCCTACCTCATGGGCACCTCGTGTGCCTTCCGGACTCCGTTTTCTTGCACGATACTCCTTTTGGTCAGCAAAAATTCAATATATAATCTCCCGAAGGTTTTGACCACCGTATCACGCCAAAATCCTCTGCTTTTGTTTCGAGCTGTGTTTCTGACAGATTTAGACCACCATGACGTCTTCAAGCGCCCCCAAGGACAAGTTTTTCGAGAAGGTCATAATCCCCTACCTCGCGGAGGTGCTGCAACACCCTCAAACCATTGAGGTGCGTGAGGGGGTGTTGCACATCTGTGATGTTGAGGGACCAAGGAGGACCGGAAGCGTGGAGACATGACTCAAAGCAATGGAGCAACAAGTTTTCAAGTGCCAGGGTATGGTGGAACGAGGACTCAATGCCAACCACATGATGATCACGGAGTTCACCAACAACCACAAGATGGATGCCAAGAACATTGGGGAGGCCATCTTCAAGCTCCACTAGACAATCGAGCACCTCCAAGCCCAGATCTATGACCTGCAAAACCAAAACTGTGAGTATGAATATATATTCAAGAAGACGAGTTTGGTTGCAGATTTGAGGATCCTGGAGACTCGATCATCCTTCTACGATGGTGAGCCCATGCCTTGGAAGATGGACGACAAGCCTACATCATCAACAACTCCATCATCACTGCTACCAACTCCATCATCACCGCCTCCTAAGAAAGAGACATAATCACATGGGTATGGGCACTCCCCTTGGCAACTGCCAAGCTTGGGGGAGGTGCCCCGGTATCGTATCACCATTACACTCCTATCTTTACCATTTTTCTTAGTTCGATCCTTTTGGTTATATCTTGCTCTAGTAGAATAAAGTTTAGTATGATCTAGTTGTGAGCTTTGCTTTATGATCTTTATCTATGTAATCGAGTTCGTGAGCTATATATAATAAATATTAGTTTTGAGTCAAGGGCTTGATTATCTCACCATGGTCATGAGAGAATAAAAGAAAGAATAAAAAAGAGTCAAAGAGATCATATTGATCCTATGGAAAGTAATGACTTCACATATAAAGAGTATGATGAATAAAAAGCGTTGAGAGTTGACAAACATAGTTTTGGTCATCATTGCAATTAATAGGAAGTAATAAAGAAAGAGGGGTTTTCACATATAAATATACTATCTTGGACATCTTTTATGATTGTGAGCACTCACTAAAATATGACATGCTAAAGAGTTGATGTTGGACAAGGAAGACAACGTAATGGGTTATGTTTTCTTATATCTGAAATAAAGTATATTGCCATGGATCATCCAACATGTTGATCTTGCCTTTCCCCCTCATGCTAGCCTAACTCCTTGCACCAAGTAGAGATACTACTTGTGCTTCCATGTATCCTTAAACCCTGTTTTGCCATGATAATCCACCATATCTACCTATGGATTGAGCAAGATCCTTCAAGTAAGTTATCATTGTTGCAACTCTCTATATATGTATGATCTATTAGTGTGGAGAAAATAAGCTTTATACGATCTTGTGATATGGAAGCAATAAAAGCGAAGGACTGCATAATAAAGGTCTATATCACAAGTGGAAATATAAAGTGACGTTCTTTTGCGCTAAGATTTTGTACATCCAACCATAAAAGCACATGACAACCGCTGCTTCCCTCTGCGAAGGGAATATCTATTGTTCTTACCATATAAGAGTCATGGTGATCTTCACCTTTCCTTTTTACATTTTATCCTTTGGCAAGCACATCGTGTTGGAAAGATCCTGACATATATACCCACTCGGATGTAAGCTATCATGATCTATTACTGTTGACATTACCCTTGAGGTAAAAGGTTGGGAGGCAACACTATAAGCCCCTACCTTTCTCTGTGTCCGATTAAAACTCCATACCCATAAGTATTGCGTGAGTGTGAGCAATTGTGAAAGACTAAATGATAGTTGAGTATGTGGACTTGCTGAAAAGCTCTTATATTGACTCTTTCCGAAGTTATGATAAATTGCAATTGCTTCAGTGATCGAGATCATAGTTTGTTAGTTCTCAATGAAGTTTCGGATTCATACTTGACATTGTGAATAGATTGTTACTTTAGCATAAGAAATCATATGATAATATATATATGTTGTTGTTATAAGAATGATCATGATGCCCTCATGTCCGTATTTTATTTTATCGACACCTCTATCTCTAAACATGTGGACATATTTTTCGATATCGGCTTCCGCTTGAAGACAAGCGAGGTCTAAGCTTGGGGGAGTTGATACGTCCATTTTGCATCATGCTTTTATATTGATGTTTATTGCATTATGGGCTGTTATTACACATTATGTCACAATACTTATGCCTTTTCTCTCTTATTTTACAAGGTTTACATGAAGAGGGAGAATGCCGATAGCTGGAATTCTGGGCTGGAAAAGGAGCAAATATTGGAGACCTATTCTGCATAACTCAAAAAGCCTTGAAACTCCATGAAAGTCAGTTAAAAAATATTTGGCGAAATAAGTACAGGAGGGGGGCCACCCACCGTCCACGAGGGTGGGGGCGCGCCCCTGCCTCGTGGGCCACCTGGCAGCCCCCGATGCCCATCTTCTGCTATATCAAGTGTTTTGACCTGGAAAAATCAGAAGGAGGCTTCTGGGATGAAGCGCCGCCATCTCGAGGCGGAACCTTGGCAGAACCAATCTAGGGCTCCGGCGGAGCTGTTCTACCGGGGAAACTTCCCTCCGGGAGGGGGAAATCGTCACCATCGTCGTCACCAACAACTCTCCCATCTTGGGGAGGGTTATCTCCATCAACATCTTCACCACCACCGTCTCCTCTCAAACCCTAGTTCTTCTCTTGTATCCAATCTTTGTATCAAAACCTCAGATTGGTACCCGTGGGTTACTAGTAGTGTTGTTTTCTCCTTGTAGTTGATGCTAGTTGGTTTATCCGGTGGAAGATCATATGTTCAGATCCATTATGCATATTAATACCCCTCTAAATATGAACATGAATATGATTTATGAGTATTTACGTTTGTTCCTGAGGACATGGGAGAAGTCTTGCTATAAGTAATCATGTGAATTTAGTATTCGTTCGATATTTTGATGAGATGTATGTTGTCTTTCCTCTAGTGGTGTTATGTGAACGTCGACTACATGACACTTCACCATTGTTTGGGCCTAGAGGAAGGCATTGGGAAGTAATAAGTAGATGATGGGTTGCTAGAGTCACAAAAGCTTAAACCCTAGTTTATGCGTTACTTCGTAAGGGGCTGATTTGGATCCATATGTTTCATGCTATGGTTAGGTTTACCTTAATACTTCTTTTGTAGCTGCGGATGCTTGGAATAGAGGTTAATCATAAGTGGGATGCTTGTCCAAGTAAGGGAAGTACCCAAGCACCGGTCCACCCACATACAAATCATCAAAGTAACGAACGCGGATCATATGAGTGTGATGAAAACTAGCTTGACGATAATTCCCATGTGTCCTCGGGAGCGCTTTCCTTTATATAAGAGTTTGTCCAGGCTTTTCCGTTGCTACAAAAAGGATTGGGCCATATTGCTACACCTTATTTACTTTTACAACTTGTTACTTGTCACCAAGTACCATATCACAAAACTATCTGTTACCGATAATTTCAGTTCTTGCAGAGAATACCCTACTGAAAATTGTCTATCATTTCCTTCTCCTCCTCGTTGGGTTCGACACTCTTACTTATCGAAAGGACTACGATAGATCCCCTACACTTGTGGGTCATCACTAAGCATTATATGGTGGCTAACTTATGAGTACAAGAATAAGATGAGCATCTACGCAAATAGTCGCAAACTACTAATGATCGCTAAAAGATCCTGAACTACCTACGAGTCAAACATAACCCCACCATGTTGTCTTCTCAAAATGAAAAGAGACGGTCACGGTTACTCACGCGGTTCGTGTATCTTATTTCGGATCCTCTGTCAAGTTTTCTACAACCGGACATTAACAAATTCCAATTTGCCACATAACCGCAGGCACGACTTTCGAAAGATCATAACCCTGCAGGGGTGTGCCAACTTAGCCCATCACAAGCTCTCACGATCAGCAGAGGTAAAACCTCTTATCTTAGGGAAGACCCGATCAGACTCGGAATCCCGGTGCACAAGACATTTTGACAATGGTAAAACAAGTCCAACAAGACCTCCCGACGTGCCGACACCCTGATAGTAGCCGCGCGTATCTCATCTCAGGCCACGTTCGGATTGGCTAAGTGTATGGTTGGCACACCCGTTGGTGGCCCCGGCTACTGCCATTTGGGCCCAACACTCATGAGGAGCACTGGCCCGGGTTGTAAATTAAGTCCTCGGGGTACGAAAAGTCCCTATGCAAGTTATTTAGTTATGGCAAATGGTAAAACCAAAGTTGGCCTAGCTGGAGGAGTTTTATTCAAAGCGAACTGTCAAGGGGCTCTCATAACCCCCAACTGTGTTAGGAACGCAAACTCAAGGAACATAACACCGGTTTATCAGTTCTTAAGGCAGCATGAGTGGAACAAAACACCAAGCAAATGGCCAAGCCTTCCACCCATTGCCAAGTATATATGTGCATTAATTATAGTAATATATATATTGTGATATTCCAACATCCAAGTTCCAACATGGAGTGATGTAGGGTGGAACCCTAGAGGGTCGATCTTTCACGAAATGGAGGGGATCCCACGATGAACACGGAGAACAAAAGGAGAACACGGAGGGTTACCGTAGAGGAAACGCTCAAATCAACACGAATACGGTCACACAAGTGCTAGATCCACGATACACATCAAGACACACGATCCATAGTCAACAACGGCGGTACAAAGATAGTCTTCTCCTGGAGGAGGTCTTGGGGGTATCCCTCGGGATCTTCTCCGTAGCGAAGGTCTTGAATCCAAGGTGGATCTTCTCCGAAGAGGTCGCGGTCTCGTAGGAGAGGAACCACAAAGGTCTATGATGAGCTATCACAAAGCTGACCCTAAAAGATGGAAGGGAAGGAGTACTTATAGTCTAGGGGTAAGTTGGGGGATACATGGGGTGAAACCCCTTCAACTATGCGCAGGCAGGGCGGTAGTACCGGTCCTGGGACCGGTAGTACCGGTTCTTGCGGATATAGCGGATGTTCCGGCCTTGCACCGGTCAATCACAGAAGCTTGACCGGTAGTTGACCGGTAGTGGACCGGTAGTACCGGCCGACCGGTAGTTGGACCGGTAGTACCGCTATCTCTGTGCTGGGAAACTTCATGTTCATGCTCTTGGAGTCCATCTTGCACCATAACTTCTCCTTGGCACCTAAGCATACAAAGTGTCTCCGTTTGAGGTAGTAGCCATGTCTCAAGGTGGTTAAATGGGAATTCAACAAGGAGAGAGTTAACCTCGGTTTCAAGTGCTCTAGCACGAGCACGTGTCATTGGTCCTTGGGGCACTTGGTGAGGCGATGGATGGTCCATGGGGATGACCTTGGGATGTTCCGCATCATCTCCCCTCCCTTGGGAAAGATCCGACCTCGGATCGAAATCTTCATCACCATGGAAAGGAGAGAGATCCTTGACATTGAAGGCACACTCACGTTGTACTTGTCTCGTGGGATGTCGATCTTGTAAGCGTTGTTGTTGTAGCGTGCTAGCACCTTGAAGGGCCCGTCGGCGCGAGGTAGTAGTTTGGACTTGCACTCGTGTGGGAAACGGTCCTTGCGAAGATGAAGCCAAACAAGATCTCCCGGTTGGAACACCATTGGTGCCTTGTTGATGTTGAGCTTGGTGGTGAGGCGATGAACTTGTCGCTCGATCGTTGCCCTTGTATCTTCATGCACCTTCTTGAGATAGCCTGCTCGTGCACTTGCGTCCATGTTCGTGCGCTCTTGTAGAGGTAGAGGTAGGATGTCCAATGGGGACAAGGGGTTGAAGCCGTAGACGACCTCGAAAGGGACTTGCCGGTAGTGGAATGTCTTGCGCGGTTGTAGGCGTACTCAGCGATGGGCAAGCATTGCTCCCATTCCTTGGTATTCTTCTTGATCAACACGCGAAGAAGCGTCGAAAGTGTGCGGTTCGTCACCTCCGTTTGGCCGTCGGTTTGTGCATGATATGATGAAGAGAATAGTAGCTTGATGCCGAGTTTGGCGCCTAGAGTCTTCCAAAAGTAGCTCAAGAACTTGACGTCCCGGTCCGACACGATCGTCTTGCGTACTCCATGTAGACGATTGATTTCCCTACAAAAGAGATTTGCAACATGTGAAGCATCGTCGATCTTGTTACAAAGAATGAAATGAGACATTTTAGAGAATCTATCCACGACAACAAACACGGAATCCTTTCCATTTTGAGTCCTCGGAAATCCAAGTACAAAGTCCATGCTTATGTCTTCCCATGGATGATATGGAATAGGAAGAGGCATGTAAAGGCCATGAGATTGAGCTTTTGACTTAGCTTTGCGACATGTAGAACATCGCTTGCTGAGGCGTGAGACATCGGGGAGCATCTTGGGCCAAAAGTAGTTCTTTGAGAGCGTAGAAAATGTCTTGCCGCATCCAAAGTGTCCCATGAGTCCTCCTCCATGAGATTCCTGCAAAACGAGCAAAGGAAGCGAAGACTCGGGAATGCAAAGTTTGGTAGCTCTCATGAGATATCCATCCTTTATGTAATAGCGTTCCCAAGAAGTGTGAGTCAAACACTTAGCATAAGGATGTGCAAAGAAAAGGATCATGCTCATATAAATCTTTGATGTGCTCAAAGCCAATAACATTCAAGTCAAGTTGTGTAACAAGCATGCATTTGCGGGAAAGCGCATCCGCCACAACATTCTCTTTGCCTTTGATGTATTTGATGACATAGGGAAAAGACTCAATGAACTTACTCCGTTTAGCATGACGCTTGTTCAACTTAGTTTGACCCTTGAGATACTTGAGAGTCTCACGGTCCGTATGAAGAATGAATTCATGAGGTCTAAGATAATGTTCCCAAACACTTAAAACTCTTACCAAGGCACAGAGATCTTTATCATAGATGGGGTAGTTGAGTTGCGCTCCTGATAGCTTGTCGCTAAAGTACGCAATTGGGCGCTTTTCTTGCAGGAGCACGCCACCTATGCCAGTACCACTAGCGTCACAATGAATCTCAAATGGTTTATCAAAGTTTGGTAGGGCTAGGAGTGGTGCGTGTGTAAGCAAGATTTTTAGCTCATTGAACGCGGTGTCTTGCGAAGGACCCCAAATGAAGGGTGCGTTCTTCTTGCTCAAGGCGTGTAGAGGCATAGCAATAGTGCTAAAGTCCTTGACAAAACGTCGGTAGAAACCGGCTAAACCAAGGAAACTACACACTTGTAGGAGATTCGTTGGTTGTGGCCAAGTTTTAATTGCTTCAATTTTAGTTTCATTAATGTGAACACCTTGTGAAGAAACGACAAATCCTAGGAAGACGAACTTGTCAACGCCAAAAGTGCATTTCTCCATGTTAGCATATAAGCGCTCTTTCTGAAGGGTTTGTAAAACCATACGAATGTGTTTCACATGACCATCAAGTGACTTGCTAAAAACGAGGATGTCATCAAAGTAAACCACTACAAATACGCCTATGTATGGTCGTAGAACAAAATGCATAAGACGCATGAATGAACCGGGTGCTTCCGATAAACCCATTGGCATTACAAGCCACTCATATAACCCAAACTTGGTTTTGAAAGCCGTTTTCCACTCATCACCCTCTTGAATGCGAATTTGGTAGTAACCACTTTTAAGATCAATTTTTGAAAAGATGGTGGCACCACATAATTCATCAAGCATGTCGTCTAAGCGTGGGATAGGATAACGGTATCTAACGGTGATAGCATTTATCGGGCGACAATCGGAGCACATGCGAAAACTTCCATCTTTCTCAGGCACGAGAATAACCGGAACGGCACAAGGGCTCAAGCTTTCACGTACATGACCTTTGTCGATGAGTTGTTGCACTTGCCGTTGTATCTCCTTGGTTTCCTCGGGGTTGACGTGGTAAGGAGCCTTGTTTGGAAGTGGTGCGCCGGGTATGAGGTCGATGCGGTGTTCGATTCCGCGAAGTGGAGGTAGACCCGGAGGTAGCTCATCGGGGAAGAAGTCCGAGAATTCCTGCAACAATTGAGACAACACTAATGGTAGAGGTGGTGAATTGTTAGTAGGTTTGGCTTCCCCTTTGCATAAAAGCACAAGGTGAAAGACACCCGATGGGTTCTCACACACTTCTCTCATCTCGCTTTTAGTGGCGAATAGCACTAGTTGTTTCTTGTCACTCATCGTGGAGTCGCTCATATTTGGCTTGTGGTTCTCACTCTCCTTTTGGTGGCTCACTCTCTCACCATTCTCTCCACGATGGTTGGTAGGTAAGTGTTTGTCGGCGGCTACTTGACTTGGTGACATGGGACGTAGCACGAATTCCTTGCCCTTCATCTTGAAGCTATAGTGGTTGGTCCGTCCATTGTGTGTGACTCCACGATCGTATTGCCATGGTCGACCAAGTAGAAGGTGGCACACGGACATAGGGACCACATCACACTCAAGTGTGTCCTCGTAGGCACCTATCTTGAAGGAGACTTGCACGGTATGCTCGACTTGAAGAATTCCTTCGTCGTTAAGCCATTGGACCTTGTAGGTATGAGGGTGCTTCGTCTTGACCAAATGTAGCTTGTCGCATAGCTCTTCGCTTGCCAAGTTATGACAACTTCCTCCATCGATGATAACCTTGACGGAGCGTCCATTGATGCCGGCCTTAGTATGGAAGAGATGACATCGTTGGTCGTCATCTTGTTGGTGTTGGAGTGTCAAGACCTTGGAGACAACAAGATTGGGACTTGAGTCATTGTCGCAAAACACTTGATGGTCTTCTTCTTCGTTCACTTGGCGATGCATAGCTACATACTCAAGGGCTTCCATCTCATCGTTGCTCATTGAGTCATAAGATCCGTCATCATTGATGATCATGGTACGAACGGTCTTGCACTCAAATGACTTGTGGCCTCGCCCTTGGCACTTAAAACATTTGATGGAACTCGTCTTGGAGTTGTCCTCGGTTGGAGTTGTAGATGATGAAGCTCTTGTCTTGAAGTTGTTCGTAGAAGGTGGACGACTCGATGTAGTCGCATTCTTGTAGCTTGACTTGTCACCCAAGTTTGTAGATGGCTTGGTAGAGGTAGGAGGAGCCGAAGTCATTGAAGCTTGGTTGTAGGAGCCGAAGTTCTTGGAGGTGAACTTGGAGTACTTGTAGTCCTCTTGAACTTGTCGCACCGCTTTGGTTGCTTGGTGTACTAGCTCAAGGAGGGTCGTGTAGGGTTGAAAGTCCGCAATCTTCTTGATAGGATAGCTGAGTCCATTCAAGAATCTCGCCATCGTTCGCTCTTCATCTTCCGTGATGTTGGCTCTTATCATGGCAATCTCCATATCCTTGTAGTACTCTTCAACGGACTTGGTACCTTGCTTGAGGAGTTGTAGCTTCTTAAACAAGTCACGGTTGTAGTGTGTTGGCACGAAGCATGCTCTCATGACTTCCTTCATTTGAGTGGTGATAGGAGGTTCGCCTTTTGCTTCTCTTCTCTCTATGATTTGCTCCCACCAAATGAGAACATAGTCTTGGAACTCAAGGGAGGCCATTGCAATCTTCTTCTCTTCATCGAAGTTGTGAAGGCGAAAGATCTTGTCAACCTTCAATGCCCATGAGAGGTAGTCTTTGGGATCAATGCTTCCGGAAAACTTTGGCATGGTGAACTTAAGCTTGCCGTAGCGATGCTCTTCATTGTTTGCTTGCCTATTGGGAGGGCATTCTTGATGTGGACGATTGTCAATCTCGTGTTGCTCTTGGCGTAGTAGATGGCCATTGTCGTGGTGTACTTGCCGAGCTTGTGGTTCTTGTTGAGGTTGATGCTCTTGTCGCACTTGAGGAGGAACTTCTTCTTGCATTCATGCTTGATGGCGCCTCTCTTGCATCTCATCACGAAGGAAATCCTCTTCTTGACGAGTATGTCAATTGCGAGTTGCCACATTGTGATGTGAATCACGTAATGCTCATTGCGCCTCAAGAGCTTGAGCTTCTAGGCGTTGTTGTGCTTGACGATTAGCCTCGGCATTTTGTTCTTCTTGGTATTGATGTGCTCGCTCTTGTTGTTGTTGGCGTAGTCGTTGCCGTTCTTGCGCTTGGTCAATTGTAGCTTGGTTTTGACGATGTTGACTCTCTTGCTCTTCAAATAGCTCTTGTGAACTCTTGTCATGAAGTGGATTCCGGTTGTCATGTCGAGCTTGACGTGCGGCTTGACGAAGAGTGTTTGATGTAGGGGTACTTGAGCCATTCGTGGAGTCGGTATGTCGACTTGAGCGGCTTCGTCTTTGGGAAGATGTGGAAGAAGAACATTGGTTGACTATCAAAGTCCGTAGCTCATCAAATTGGGTAGACATGTTGGTGTTGATGATGTCGAATTGCTCTCTTGTTCTTGCTTCAAATTGTCGTGCATCAGCGGCGACTTGCTCAATGCGCTCTCGCATAGCTTCACTTTCTTGATGTAGAGCTCGTTGGACGCCGAAGAGATGTAGTTTGGTGACATAGTTGTTCGATTCTTGAGGATCATCGAAGAGCGGGTTCGAAGATGTACTTGGCCTATCCATCATTGCAAGCGAGAGTGTGATTGGGAGAAAGGAGAAGACAATACCAATTGTACCTTGACCAAAGTTGAAAATGGATCAATGATCACTCAATAATGTAACCTGGAAATAGCACTATTGGTACCACTTCGTGTCGATTCTCACACCTACACAAGTAAAGCTTTGAGAGGAGCTTGGTTAGGATGGTGGAACAAATCCAATGCAATTTTCAAAGTGACTCAATGATGTTGAAAATGATTCACAATTTGCTCATGCAACAAGTAGAGAACAAGCGAAAGTAGCACACAGAGCACACACACGGATAGATAAATGTGGTTGTGCAACCAAGGGTGAGCGAAAATGTGGAATCCACGGAAAATGCTCGTGTTGCACAATACTAGAGAGACACTAACCGATTGCTTAATAGGTGGATACGCACTTGTGCACAACCTATAAGAGGCAAAACGTAACGACTTTCTATCACAAGTATACGATGAGTGTATGATGTGCCAATGCTTGAGCACAAGATGATGTATTGCTATGTCATATGATCTCTTTTAATGCAAGGCGTATGATGCTATTTTCCTTTTGCTTATAAGCTTTGGGTGGCTCTTTTTCTTAAAAGCTTGTGAGCTCTTTCTGTGGCCACTTATGCATGCTTCACAGATCAAGGTAGCTATTGTGTATGCGGGACACTCTTGGGTCACACGGAGATATGATGATGTAGTATGCAATATATATGACTATCACTAATGTGCACAAGTGTCGTGGCCCAGCAATACTCAAATGGCTAGTCTCAATGGGAAAGCTACGCAAAGATGGTCCATAGGGTGACAATGCAATTGCATGGTAGGATGAACAAGGTGTCGTCGATGTTACCGTCCTTGCCGAGGGTGAGCGGTGGTGTTGTCGATGTCATTCCGTTCCAAGGTAGCCGAAACATCCAAGGAAACGGTGAAACCACAACTCAAGTATCCAAGGCAAAGTGAGACAAAATTGTCAAAATCGAAACGGTGAAACGATGGTGGTTGCGGAAGTGGTGGTGGTATGCGGCAGGTTTATATGGTGGAGGGCCTAACCAAACTTGCCAAATTTGACAACATTTGATGGAGTCAAATGGTGGTAAAACAAAGATGAGCAGCTCGGGCACGTCGCTATCTTTTCAACGAGCCAACGAACACTCAAATCAGAGTTTGGGAGTGAAAGTTATGGTCAAAACGGTGAAACTCGGAAGGCTGAAACTGGGTGGGGCGGTAGTACCGCTTGGTAGGCCGGTAGTACCGCTTGTGGTGCTCAGCGGAAGTAACGCTAGTGAGGCCGGTAGTACGGCTAGTGTCGGGAAAATTCGCAGAACTGGATCGGGGCGAAATATGGGCGGAAATGGATGATTTCGGGGACGAAATTGGGTGGATTTCGTGGATGGAAAGTGGTGAAACTTGGGGAAATGCTAGATCCACTCGTGGCACAGCAAATCCATAGAACAAATCAACAAAATCTCGCCAAATCAACAGATCACAAAAAAAAATTGGCGCTATTTTTGTGGGGAATTTTCGAAATTGGGAAGAACACAACAAAAACAAGCTAGAAAACAAGGTGTGGGGCTCCAAATTCGTGATCAACCTATGCTCATGATACCATAATGATGTAGGGTGGAACCCTAGAGGGTCGATCTTTCACGAAATGGAGGGGATCCCATGTTGAACACGGAGAACACAAGGAGAACACGGAGGGTTACACGAGAGGAAACACTCAAATCAACACAAATACGGTCACACAAGTGCTAGATCCACGATACACATCAAGACACAAGATCCATAGTCAACAACGGTGGTACAAAGATAGTCTTCTTCCGAAGGAGGTCTTGGGGGTATCCCTTGGGATATTCTCCGTAGCGGAGGTCTTGAATCCAAGGTGGATCTTCTCCGAAGAGGCCGCGGTCTCGTAGGAGAGGAACCACAAAGGTCTATGATGAGCTATCACAAAGCTGACCCTAAAAGATGGAAGGGAAGGAGTACTTATAGTCTAGGGGTAAGTTGGGGGATACATGGGGTGAAACCCCTTCAACTGCGCGCAGGTAGGGCGGTAGTACCGGTCCTGGGACCGGTAGTACCGGTTCTTGCGGATATAGCGGATGTTCCGGCCTTGCACCGACCTTGCACCGGTCGATCACAGAAGCTTCACCGGTAGTTGACCGGTAGTGGACCGGTAGTACCGGCCAACCGGTAGTTGGTCCGGTAGTACCACTATCTCTGTGATGGGAAACTTCATGTTCACGCTCTTGGTGTCCATCTTGCACCGTAACTTCTCCTTGGCACCTAAGCATACAAAGTGTCTCCGTTTGAGGTAGTAGCCATGTCTCAAGGTAGTCAAATGGGAATTCAACAAGGAGAGAGTTAACCTCGGTTTCAAGTGCTCTAGCACGAGCACGTGTCATTGGTCCTTGGGGCACTTGGTGAGGCGATGGATGGTCCATGGGGATGACCTTGGGATGCTCCGCATCATGGAGCAATCTTCATCTTCACCTGCAACTAACAACGCTATAAGAGGGGCTGAGCAAGCGGTAACATAGCCATACAACGGTTAGCTGGGATGGTGTTAAAGGTTAGAGGTTTCATGGCAACAATGAGAGGCTGACAAACAAATGGTGGGTAGTGCGACATATATCAATAGCATCGAGACAACTGGCATAGCAATGATAGTAACGAGATCCAAGGTGACGGTCATCTTTCCTGAAATCCCGCAAGGAAGAAGAACGAGTCCATGAAGAAGACGAAGCCACGAAGACGAACCAAGTGTATTCAAATGAATCCTCACGATCGCAACGAAGCAGGAACTAACAACAAGAAGCAAATAATATGGTAAACACACCACACATAAGCAAGACAAGATGACCAACCAAGTATGATGCATGACAAGGCTACATGATGCAAATCATGGCAAGAGATGATGCATACAAGACCACACAACAAGGCAAGTTTAAATGAGGCCGGAAACAACATATACACACGAGACAAGTTTAAAGGACAAGTTGTCCACAACAACAACTAGACAACTTACAAGCATCAAAACAACATGCTACAAGTACAATATAGGCACAAGCATGGCATGAACTCAATGTACTGATAGCATGCTTCCAATAACATCAATTATCAGGTCGATAGGCATCAAGAATAAACTAACATGATCAAGGCAACAAGCAAACATTATATCACAGATTATGACTTAGTGGAAAACAGAGCATATACATGAGCAGAGTTAATATGTTGACATGGTGAATGCAAGAAATAAATAAGCTACAACACAAGAACATGGCAAGCAAAAGCATGGAATGCTAGTACACAACATGGAGCTCAAGGAACACAAGATGGCATATACATGGGAGCAACAGGTTCACGACATTCATCAAAACAAGATGGAAACATAATATAACAGATTCTCAGACTTAGTAAAATAAACTAAACATGGCAGCAACAACGACAAGTAGGCATGTTTGCCAGCTTGTGCAACTCATCTCAAAGCATATCATGGCATGTGAATATAACCAACAACAAGAAGACATGTTTATGCAGCCACTCATGGCAAGAACATGGTCATAGGATGCATACAACACTAGCTATTCACATGGCAAAACTGAACTTACTGATAACAGGCTGACAGAAACATTATATAGCAACTTGAGAGCTAGAACGAGACATGCTACAACAACTTATAATTGCCAACAAGGGCATGAATGAATAGAGCATAACAAGGACTTCAAGACATGATCACTGGACATATCAAAACATGCATGGATTTGACTATAGCATCAAGCAAACATGGCAACATAATATAACAGTTTCAGACTTAGTAGTTTTTAACAAGTCTCGGAAAACAGCAAACATCAAGTAGGACACTTTGCAAGCTTGTTGCACTCACCACAAGGCATGTAATGAAAATTGGATTGCACCACAGCAAAGATGACATGACAGTGCTCCTAAACATGTTGACATGATGCTCAGACAAAAATCACACAAAAAGATATGAAAAAGACAAATGAGCAAGTTATGTTAGTTTTCAGCACTTAACAGAAACATACACTTTTCAACAGATATTAACATGTCAAGATGCAATATAACATGCATGCAAAGCACACCATCATCTAGATCATTCAGAGACGAACATTCTGACATATCATATACATCATATGGATACACATGCAGAAATATATCATCCACACAAGATGCACATATGATGCAGATTTTTAGGGACTTAGTGAAAAACTTCACCTCGCGAAAACGGGATTGGGCGGACCCGGGACGGAGTGGTACAGGTTGGGGAACGGTGTTTGGATGCGGGGACGAGGGGGGGCCGGGACGGGCTTGTCCTGGCATGGTGGCAGAGGAGCCGGCGGCCATGGCGGCGGTGCTCTGGCGAAGGGGCGGAGGAGAGGGTCCGGCCGACCAGATCTGGTACGGGGGCGCCGGATCCGTGGGCCTAAGAGGCCAGCGAGGAACGGGCCGACGATGGAGGCTCGTGGCGGCATGGGGAGGCAAGTCAGGGACGACGGTGATGTCTCGAGCGGCGGCGACGCTCGGGCAAGGCGGCGGGTTCGGTGAAGGGCGGCGGGCGGCGAGCTCGACGGGGCTCCGGCGACGGGGTGGCGCTCGGGGCAAGGCACAGTCGAATGGGAGGAGCGGGGCAGCGTGCCTGTGGCGGCGGAGCGGCGGCGATGCTCGCCGGCGGTGGTTGGCGGCGGTGAGCATGATGCTGGGCGAGGCGGCGGGCGGACGGGCTCGCACGGGCCCGCGATGGGCTCGGCGGGCCGCGGCGCTGTGGGAGGTGGAGGGCGCGACGTGGAGGCTGGTGATTGGCTGGAGACGGCGGCGGAGCTGACGTGGCAGCCGCTGATTGGTCGGGCGACGTGGTTGAGCGGCGGAGGACATGTCCGGCCGTCGGCGGACGTGTCCGGCGGCGCGGAGGGAGGTGGATCTAGGGTTTGCACCACGAATTTTGGGGGGGGGG
>LR738714.1:348661654-348817486 GCA_902687465.1 Secale cereale
GGGAGGGATATATTTATAGGTAGAGGGAGCTAGGAGAGTCCAAATGAGGTGCGGTTTTCGCCCACACGATCGTGATCCAACGAGGGAGAGCATGGACGGGGTTTAGATGGGCTAGTGGGCTGTTATGGAAGGGTGCTGAGCTACAAAGAGAAGGGGGTTTTCGGTCAACGCGGTTAACCGTTGGGGCATCGAACGACCTCCAAATGGAATGAAATTTGACAGTCGGTCTACCGGTGATATACCAAGGCCACTCGACAAATCTCAGCCCATTCTGAGAATGTTTTTCTCCCGCTCACGAAACAAGATTTGAGAGGTGCAACATGTGCATGTGAGAGTGTCGGATCCCAAAACGGACAACGGAGAAAAAGATTGGATGCAAGTTTTCAAAACATGAGGATGCAATGCACATGATGACATGGCAAAATGCGACATGCAAGCAAATGACATGGCAACGGTTGTGAATAACTGGAAGACACCTAGCGCATCAGTCTCAGGGTGTCACAACACTCCCCTACTAACAAGAGATCTTGTCCCGAGATCTTAGGACGAGACGGAAGGGGAATAGGAAGAACAACGTTCTTCTTGGACAAATGAGTGAATCAATAGAATCTTGAGATGTTGAACAACTTGAAAGGAAGAATGCAACAAAGATGAGCGAGATTAAGAAGCTCCGGTAAATTGAGGAAACAAGGCATACGACGAGAATCAAGAGCTTAAGTGTCAAGAGAGGCATTAAAACCACTTCGGTTAAGCGAGATAGACGAGGAATAAGAACAAGAAGTTGATAAGATGGAATGATCCATGACGAGATGAACATGACAATGCCTCCGGAAGAAATAAAGAGTGGAATGAAAAGAACGAACAAGAGACCAACAACTTCCAGCACGAATGAATTTAAAAGATCATCTTCACCAAGAAGGGTTGAACGGAGTTGTTGATAAAATCAACAGCAAAATATATGATTTGCGTGGCCTTACGTAACCATCTCAAACTTGAGGTGAATTATGCCACAACGAAAATATTGAATAGATGAGATGAAGGAAGAAATGCAAAACTCCACTTCAAAAGAATACGGAGGATTAATTGCATTTCTAGGCGCAAGAAGAACACTTGTAGAATGAATTGAATCGCGATGAACCACCATGAAGAACTCCGGTAACAAAATGATGATGATATAGAAATGAAGGATGAAAATATTAAGAATAAGGCCTTGCGATGATTTAGATGGAGGTTCCGACGAGATGGCCTAGGAAACTTTGAACTCCAAGAAAGGAAAGATGAAAACACCTGGGAATAGAATTTATTCAACATGAACAAACTCTGAAGGAAGGGATTAAATCAATTTGATGAAAAAGAATAAGTATTATGTTATGCTTATCCTTCATCAATTAAATTGATGAGAAGCAATGGATTTGCATACTACTTATTCGCATTGAAAAAGATTAAAGAGGGATATAGCTTGAACTTGAGAAAGTCTTCATGAACCACCGGTAGGATTGGAAAGAACGAAAGAATTGATGTGATAACCAATGAAAAGAATTCTTGCACGAACCACCGTAAAGAATTGAAACCGAGTGATGAAAAAGAACAAACCACCGGGAAGAATTAGAAGATGTGCGAAGAAAAGAGAAGGAATCACCGAAAAGAATTAGAATACGAACGAAGAAAAAGAACGAAGAGATCGCGAACGGATTAAAGAACATTTGAACAAAGCACCGGGAAGAATATGGAGACGAACGAAGAGGCATTAATTTAGAATAGTTGGAGGACGAAGTTGAAAACTAAGAATGAAGAACTCTTCTGAAATGATGGCCTTCGGAGGAATGAGAAGGAAATAATTCATGAAATACTCCGGATGGATAAGAAAAGAATTCTTGATGATCAGAACAATTAAGGTGATAGCAACGATCTTGAACGAATAATCTTCAAGAGAACGGGCAAGAATTAGAGTAAAACTCTTCTTCGATCTTAAAATGACGACGAGGAACAACACCAAGAATTGTTGAGATACTCCGGATGAATGAAAAGAGGAGATGTCTGTCACACCCTGATTTTCATATCACATTGCTTGAGCTAATTATCATGTTAAAAATGTGGATTTACAAAAACATCTGAGTGTTTTTGACTTTGCTTGATTTGACTTTTTTTTCATGTTTGCTAGTGCTCTAAGAATCAAATAAATCCTCCAACTCTTATACTTCGTTTCCTTGGTCCAAAACCTTTTCCCAATGATCATGCCATGTGTATAGACCAGTATAGAATTTTCTTATAAGAATATTTTGGCCAAATAGTATATTCTAAAATTAGTTTTCCAAAAACCCCTGAATTGAGGTCTCCACCACAAGTACCTTATTTAGGGTGTGAAAAATCTTTCAAAAAGTATATTTGAATCCTATTAGGTATAGGACTCCCAGAAACCCCAAAGGTATAATTTTAAAAGTTATTTTTATATTTTATTTAAAAGCTTTTTCTTAAGGCCAGAAATGGTCTTTAATAGGGAAAAAATATTTAACTATTTCAAAAATATTTGCCAAAATTCAGTGAGACTCATGGGACATATATTGTCCATATATAAGAGTTTCAACACATGGTCATGTTCAAAATATTGGGCAAATCCTTCCAAAACCCTTTCTGGATATTTCAAGCTTTTGAAATATTTACAAAGGAAATATTCTCCAAAAATTCCAGGGAAATTCTATCATGTCAAATA
This sequence comes from Secale cereale, assembly GCA_902687465.1. Classification (NCBI taxonomy): domain Eukaryota; kingdom Viridiplantae; phylum Streptophyta; class Magnoliopsida; order Poales; family Poaceae; genus Secale; species Secale cereale. Next base: position 348,664,365 of record LR738714.1, read on the forward strand.
TGACATATTTGATGATCTTGCAAAGCCTCATGCCTTGAAGATCAAGGAAACATCATCTAATCCCCTCAAAACCATTTCTGTCCATTTTGAAGTTTGAGCAACTCTACATTGCCAAACTTGTCCAAATGCCCTCAAACATGGTGCACATGCTAAGATGATGTAATTATGCATCTATGCCAAATGTCACAAGTTTTGGAGAAGCATAACTTGATCTAAGTGCCCCAAAACCACTTCTGTTCAAATTCAAATTTGAACAACTTTACATTGTCAACTTTTTACCTGGGGCCTCAAACTTTGTGGGCATGATCATAACCCCAAATTATGATGCTACACCAAGTGGTGCATCAAGGGGAGATGATTTGCTTAACTCAAACAAGGTGAAACCCTTTCTGTTGATTTCTAGGGTTCACCAAAGTTACATTGGCAACTTTGCCCAAATGAGGTCAATTTTGGTGGAGGAGCCCAATTATATGTGGCATTTGATCCTGTTAAGTCCCATGTCAAGTGGAGGCCATTTGCCTCCCCAAAACCTGATCAAACACCTTCTGTCCATTTACCAAAACCAGTGTTTGAACCTCTTTTACTTTTTCTCTTTACTTCAAATTTCTACCACAGCTTCTTCTGATCATCTTCTACCCCCAGTAACTTCTCTATGGCCTCAGCTCAATCATTGGAGGGGGTAAAACCCCAATTCACTCTCCTGGATAGCAATTTTCACCTCCCTTTTCACCTCTCTCCTCATTCCAGAGGCTCCCCAGAGCATCCAAGACCTTCACGCCTTTGTTTACTTTCCCCTAGCACTGCTGGACACAAGAGGACACGCCAATGACACCATGTTCATGCCATGGCATGCAGGGTTCGTGCTCTGGAGCATGCTACAGTGCCCTGGCGCACTGTAGCCACCTCCAATCAGGAGCGTCCGACAGCCTTGGGCCTCCCCCTCGTGTCCCCCGAGGCTGCCTCGATGTCCGCAACCTGCTGGACGGTCGGCCCCCTCCTCTCTCCCCCTCTCTCACCTCTGCTCGCACGCGCACCGGCCGACCACGGGCTCCAGTGAGCAACCTCGCACGCGCGACCTCTCTGGCGCATCCCCGCTCCTCCTCTCTCTTCCTCTAAGCGTGGACCAGTCCCACGAACGCCCCGGACACACTGCGGCAGGCTCGCGTGGCCCGTGGCGACGGTAACATGCTCGCCGGCGCACGTGAAGTACGTGGTTGGGTGCGGCATGTTCTCCTGAGCACGCCGGTAGGCGGAGCGTCGCCGGAGAAGGCCCGAGTCGACGGGGCCACGCCGGCGAGCGCTCGGCCGCGCCTCCCCTGCCTCGCCTCTGTCCGCGCGGGAGGAAGAAGAACATGCCGCTGGGGGCCCGCGCGTCAGCGACCCAGTGGGCGGGCCCCTCCGTTTAAGTGGAGGCGGGGCGGCTGGAAGACGCCTCCCCATCGCGAAGGCGTACCCCCATGAAGGCGCCTCCGACGACACGCCCCCTCCTGTGCACGCGGCTGAGCTGATGGGCCGGCCCAGTTGCTGTGCGACTATTCTTCGCCCTGCGCGCAAGGGTATAAGCCCTTTTCTCTTTTCCTTTTCTTTTTCTGTGAACTTCAAAAATGCCTAAATAATTCATTTGAACTCCAAACTTGATGATTCAAATTTCCTATGGCTCCATAAATCATGCTTTATCACATGGTGCAACATGCACAGTATTCCAGAGACTTTTCCTACACAAATATTTAGCAAATGCCCATATTCCATTTTCTGTGATGAACTTTAGAAAATCACAGAGAGCTCAATCTTGATCCAAATGCAGTGATTCAAATTCCTAGATGCTTGTCATATCCAAACTTAGTTTTGGAACATTTTTATTAATACTTTCTGTGCCCCACCAAATAATGAGCCATTTCTTCATATTTATCAGCTTTGCAAAATCCTAGGAAATTCATTTGAATTCCAAATCCATTGAAACCAACCCCTAGATGCTTCTAAAATCATGACTTGTTGATAGGTGCCTTGGCTCATCATTCAAGAAAATATTTCTGTATACTTCTTCCAAACCCATAAACCTCTTGGTTCCATCATATTGGAATGTTCCAAATCACCCATTGATCCAATACCTATGAAACCACCTTGGTCATTTCTAATATGACCAGAGGTATTCTAGAAAAGTCCAACTCCTATTTTTAGAGCACTTTTATATTTGCTTTGATTGTGTTGCTTATTGTGATTGTTTCCATCGTTAGTTGACGAAATAAACAGAATACTCGGAGATGGACCAGAAGGTTTGAAGACTCGGAAGAATAAGGCAAGCAGCCCTTTGATCATGTTCAAAAAACCTTTTTATGCATGTCTTATAGCACCTTATTATCAATGCATCGGAATCATGTTGAGGTGGAGACCACTTTGGTTGCTACCTTTGTTACTTACTATTGATACTTGCATCAAACATGACCCTACCTTCCTATGAGGGTTATGTGGGTGGGAGTAGATAGATGTATGCTGTAGTAGTTGGCTACGCAAAATGGGTCAGGGTTATGCATTGAGTGAAACAAGTGTGGTCTGACATACTTGCAAACGACCCAGAGGGTGCCATTAATGCCCCTGGGAGATAATGAGAAACTAGGGCACTACTTGGTGAAGAAGTAGTGTGCCGAGGCTTGATGAGAGTGTTGTTTACAGAGATGGATTAGATTTATGTGTGACTATCGTCCCAACCAAACATGCGCAACCACTCTACCCTTATATGGGAAAGGGCATTATTGATTACCTAGGTCGATACTAGCATGGTGCCCGCATTACTAGTGACGGGGGTGACATGAGGTCACTCTCGGGACGGGGTCGTGCTTGGATAGGCGGCCATGACTGTCTTTACAGGGCACCGGACACACCGTTGGTACCCCGTGCTTGTGGTATGTGATGAATATGGGAGCGAGTCTCCACAATTATTAAGATGTGAAATGTGGGCACGGGGGTTACTACCAATCGAGTGGACTCTATGTTAGTGTCGTCTAGGGAAAGATAGTGATTGGGTGCTTACCCCGGGTACTTGAGGTACCGCGGGTCGTGGATGACACGGAAGTTCCCCGGATCTTGTGGGTAAACTGTGCAACCTCTGCAGAGTGTTAAACTATTCGAATAGCCGTGTCCGCGGTCAAGGACAGTTGGGTGGTGCTACTTAGACTATGTCCATAAGTTTCTGGAAAACAACACGGTTCAGAGATATTGTTGATGTGATCGTGAGAAAGACACAATGAGCTTGAGCATGAGTTGATTACAACTCTTTCTCGATAATGATGTCTGTGACCTCCTGATACTTGTTGCAGACACATGCATGTCCATGTTATATGTTGATCATACTTGCATATGAAAAACTAGCTTTCCGCAAAACTGCCAATCTAGCAGTAGAGCCTTGCATAATTATTCTGTCATCATACTTGGGTTGCTTGCTAGTACATTCAATGTACTCATTGCCTTGCCACTGGTCATTTTATTGGCCAGGCATGAGAGAACAGGTTATGATGAAGATTTCTTGGTGACGAGCATGCGAGCTAGGACGCTTCCCAGTCAGAATGCCTGTAGGGTTAAGGCAGATGGCATGGGTCCAAGTTGTTATTGAAGATTTCCGCTGCGATGATATATTCAAGTCTTGACCTTAATGGTCCTATTTGTGTAATACGGTATGTATGGATGTAAGACTCTTGTTATTCAGCTTATGTGTGTTCAGTGAGCATTGATCTCTGGGATCACTGTACACGTGCATTCGGTGATCACGACTTATGAGTCGGGGTCCCCACAGAGTTGGTATCAGAGCCATCCTGACTGTAGGAAGCCTTAGTTAGCATGGTCATTAGTTAGGGTAAAACTAGTTTTCGAAACTGCCTATACTTCTCTTCCCTTCTCAGTTTTTCGAAAACTAGGCTATACTTGATTTCTTCCCCTTCAAAACCTTGGTCGCTAAAACCCTTATGCCCCTGACCACTGGATTTTCTGTAATCCTCGTGGAGTGCACCTTGCCAAACACTCACCCACCTCTTCTGAACGCAAGATTGGTGACACCACGACAAGATGATACCAACGGAAATTACATCCTCGGTGGATGAGGACATGAAGACTCAGAAGATAATGACACCCTGGACAGTGCCCTAAGAAGATGCAACATTGGCCTATGATGACCAGGGTATAGGTTATGCAAAATCATGATATGCATCGCTAATAGAGTAATCCTGTCACTACCGTTGTTGTATCGACAACCACCGGTGGATGAGAACCTTGCCATTTAGTCCGCCTCACTATAGTGAGCAGGAAAACGGTTCTCTTCGTCCCCCGCTCTTGGTGTCGATGTTTTCATCAACGAACCCGACATGTTGGACCTCTATTATGCCTTGTTATTGTCATTGCATATGGATTGCCTACCTGGTACCCTCGACGCCCCAGAAGGCACAAGGGATCGTCATGATTAAAGAGACAAGAAGAAGATCAAGTCAACGTCAGCTACAAGGAGTCACCTTCACCACCTCACCTCATCAGGCGAGAAGTTGTTGAAGATTCTTCAGGCTCAACCTGGATCGTTCATCAAGCAACTACAAGGGACATAGCAACACCTGAGGAAACTTAGAAGACTGCACGAGGCTCAAGTCACGACACTGAGTCCGAGAACCCCTAGGGTAGGATGAGTCGCGTACCCCCTATGCGCAGTCGAGTCCGTATGATGGTTCGAATAGAACCGTGATTGTGTGTTGTTTGCTTTTATTTGCTTGTGTTTTGATATAAGTCGCACTTTTGCCCCAGGCAACAAGTGCATGGCTATAGCACCTTCCTTGCCTTGTTTCTTTTGTTTCGGCCTTTTTGCACCTGTTTGTTGCACCTGCACTATAGAACCCCCCCTTTAGGCATTTCCCTCCTCTACGTTGCTTCTTCCCTCTATTCTCTCTCTCCCCAATTGAAGACCCGCAAGACAAGATGCACCAAGGATTCTACCTCGGCAACCAACTGGCACTGAAGACATCTGCTACAACCTCCATGATCGAGTGTAACCCTGTAGAGTTATGTTTAACCCTCCAGACCAGTAACCCTCTTCCTAGACCCTTTGAGACTTCTCGAGACACTCCAGCACGAATCCTTAACCATGTGCCTAACCCATGGTAAAGCGAGAGAACCAGCTAAGCCTTTATAACCTTGCTCAACACTGGGTTCGTAAAGGAGCTAGTGGACACAGTGAACGAGCACATTTTCATCCTAATATAGCACGAGAACTGACGATGCCATAGATAGACCAATTTGTGGATATTGGACAGATGACTTGGTGGCTTTATATCAGTGACTTCGAGGAATTATCTGAGACCTTGGTGGATTGTGAGATTTCATATTGGTGGGATCATGACCTGGGGAAGCATGTAGAAGTACCCGTTGGGCATGAGATTTGGATTTATATAGGTGATTCTGGTTGGTATAATGCTGGATATGTCTGCATGGTTCAGAGTAAAAATTGGATTTAGGCCTATGATCCTGATTATGATGTCATGCTTCTCGGTGGACAATAACCTAGGAGATTGGATTATTTGTCGGAGTTGATTTAGGGATCAATATAATCGTGATCTTGGAGTTTACTTGACCCGGATGATGAGAATTTGGTGGACTTACTACCGTAATGCATAGTCCTTCCAAGTATTTGGGTATTATAGGGACTTGAGATCTCGTGGAACACCGCAGACATCGGATTTGTAAAATTGTTGGATTATGTGGTGATTGATGGAAATTACCGGGCTATTGGAATTGATCTATAGGAAGGAAACAAAATCTTGGAGTGGCATATGACGTGTTTCCTTAGAATAGAGATGCATTGTTATGAGCCTTGCAAGAATAGATTGAGTGCTTGGATTGTGGAGTTTAATTCAAGATTAGTAGCTTGTATGACCCACCTATGGATTTTAGGGGTGGACATACATATGGATTTGGGGATCGTAGGCAAGTATAATTTTGTTAGACCGTCTCTTGAGAGTCATGAGGACATGTATGGCATGAGTGGTGATTGAAGCTGGTCTATGCTTTTCGTTTGGAGTACTAGATAGAGCTATTGGCATCTCAGAAACCGTGCTTAAGGATAAGATGATATAAGTTCACTCACTCACTAGAATCCTTGAAACCCTTAAGCCCCACCAAGCCACAACCTGGTCAGATTCTGACCACGGGCCTTGGCTCTAAGTCGGGAAGGCCTCTGCAAATACTCAGCGGAGACCACCACCAATACCCCAGCTTACCTTGCGTACCCCCATAGACCTCATGGAGTAATTGGACAAGTTGGGTAGCATCATTATTTGATGGCCTACTTGTCTGCCCGAAGACAAAGAAGAGACGGACAGCTGGATAGAAGACATTTGAAGACCGCCCTGTCAAGAAGGAAGATCTACACCGACCACCGTCATCAAGAAGTAAGCTTCTGCGTCCAAGACCAGGCGTATCTGCAAACCACTCCTCTCAAAGGAACCGAGCATTTCCGTGTCGAAGGAACGCTCACACCAAGATGTATCAAGACTTGAAGGCACGATTCTGGTGGCACGGGATGAAAAGAGAGATTGCAACCTATGTTGCAAAGTGTGATGTGTGCCAAAGGGTCAAGGCTGAACATCAGCGACCCGCTGGATTGCTTCAACCACTCAAGGTTCCTGAGTGGAAGTGGGATAAGTCGGAATGGACTTCGTCACTAGATTACCAAGGTCAGATAGAGGACATGACTCTATCTGGGTCATAGTCGATCATTTGACCAAGGTGGCCCATTTCATTCCTGTCAAGACCACTTATGATGGCAACCGGCTGGCAGCTCTCTACATCGGCCGAATCGTAAGTCTTCACGGCGTTCCCAAGGAGATTGTGTCAGATCGAGGAACCCAGTTCACCTCAAGGTTCTGGAAGAGTTCCAAGAAGCCTTGGAAACCAATTATCTTTCAGCATGGCTTTCCACCCACAGACCGGAGGTCAGACAGAACGAGTCAATCAGATTCTCGAAGACATGCTCCGAGTCTGTGTCTTGGCATATGGAGCCAAGTGGGAGGATTGTCTCCCTTTTTGCCGGGTTCTCCTATAACAACAATTACCAGTCGAGCCTTCAGATGGCACCATTTGAGGTGTTGTACGGACACAGATGTCGCACACCCCTCAACTGGTCAGAGACTGGATAAGGGCTAGTCTTTGGACCGAATATTCTCCGCACAGCAGAAGAGCAAGTCCAACTAGTCAGAGAGCGTTTGAAGGCAGCCAAGTCAAGGCAAAAGAGCCATGCTGACACTCACCGTCGGGACATGAGTTTCCATGTCGGGGACCATGTGTACCTGCGGGTAACTCCTCTGAAGGGAACCAAGCGTTTCCACGTCAAGGGGAAGCTCGCACTAAGGTTCATTGGACCCTTGAGATCACTGCACGATGAGGAGAAGTGGCTTACCAGCTGGAACGACCACCCGAGCTATCCGGTGTGCACAATGTATTCCATGTGTCACAACTCCGGAAATGTCTCCAAGTTCCGGACAAGCCTAATCTCTACAAGGATGTTGATCACCAAGCCTTTGATCTGCAGCCTGATTTGACCTACCGCGAGTAGCCCATCCGCATTCTGGACGAAGCAGAACGGCGGACGCGAAGCCGTACCATCAAGTACTTCAGGATTCCATGGAGCACCACCCGGGAGCAGAACCAGCAAGAAGAAGTGAAGACTACCCCGTATCCAAGACTCCGTATTCCTTTCCACGCCTAGTCTGGGAATCTCGGGGACGAGATTCTTGTAAGGGGGGTAGGTCTGTCACACCCTGATTTTCATATCACATTGCTTGAGCTAATTATCATGTTAAAAATGTGGATTTACAAAAACTTTTGAGTGTTTTTGACTTCGCTTTATTTGACTTTTTTCTACTGTTTGCTAGTGCTCTAAGAATCAAATAAATCCTCCAACTCTTATACTTCATTTCCTTGGTCCAAAACCTTTTCCCAATGATCATGCCATGTGTATAGACCAGTATAGAATTTTCTTATAAGAATATTTTGGCCAAATAGTATTTTCTAAAATTAGTTTTCCAAAAACCCCTGAATTGAGGTTTGCACTACAAGTACCTTATTTAGGGTATGAAAAATCTTTCAAAAAGTATATTTGAATCCTATTAGGTATAGGACTCCCAGAAACCCCAAAGGTATAATTCTAAAAGTTATTTTTATATTTTATTTAAAAGCTTTTTCTTAAGGCCAGAAATGGTCTTTAATAGGGAAAAATTATTTAACTATTTCAAAAATATTTGCAAAAATTCAGGGAGACTCATGGGACATAAATTGTCCATATATAAGAGTTTCAACACATGGTCATGTTCAAAATATTGGGCAAATCCTTCCAAAACCCTTTCTGGATATTTCAAGCTTTTGAAATATTTACAAAGGAAATATTCTCCAAATATTCCAGGGAAATTCTATCATGTCAAATATGACATATTTGATGATCTTGCAAAGCCTCATTCCTTGAAGATCGAGGAAACATCATCTAATCCCCTCAAAACCATTTATGTCCATTTTGAAGTTTGAGCAACTCTACATTGCCAAACTTGTCCAAATGCTCTCAAACTTGGTGCACATGCTAAGATGATGTAATTATGCATCTATGCCAAATTGCACAAGTTTTGGAGAAGCATAACTTGATCTAAGTGCCCCAAAACCACTTCTGTTCAAATTCAAATTTGAACAACTTTACATTGTCAACTTTTTACCTCGGGCCTCAAACTTTGTGGGCATGATCATAACCCCAAATTATGATGCTACACCAAGTGGTGCATCAAGGGGAGATGATTTGCTTAACTCAAACAAGGTGAAACCCTTTCTGTTGATTTCTAGGGTTCACCAAAGTTACATTGGCAACTTTGCCCAAATGAGCTCAATTTTGGTGGAGGAGCCCAATTATATGTGGCATTTGATCCTGTTAAGTCCCATGTGAAGTGGAGGTCATTTGCCTCCCCAAAACCTGATCAAACACCTTCTTTCCATTTACCCAAACCAGTGTTTGAACCTCTTTTACTTTTTCTCTTTACTTCAAATTTCTACCACAGCTTCTCCTGATCATCTTCTACCCCCAGTAACTTCTCTATGGCCTCAGCTCAATCATTGGAGGGGGTAAAACCCCAATTCACTCTCCTGGACAGCAGTTTTCACCTCCTCCTTCACCTCTCTCCTCATTCCAGAGGCTCCCCAGAGCATCCAAGACCTTCACGCCTTTGTTTACTATCCCCTAGCACTGCTGGACACAAGAGGACACGCCAATGACACCATGTTCATGCCATGACATGCAGGGTTCGCGCTCTAGAGCACGCTACAGTGCCCTGGCGCACTGTAGCCATCTCCAATCAGGAGCGTCCGACAGCCTTGGGCCTCCCCCTCGTGTCCCCCGAGGCTGCCTCGATGTCCGCAACCTGCTGGACGGTCGGCCCCCTCCTATCTCCCCCCCTCTCACCTCTGCTCGCACGCGCACCGGCCGACCACGGGCTCCAGTGAGCAACCTCGCACACGCGACCTCTCTGGCGCCTCCCCGCTCCTCCTCTCTCTTCCTCTAAGCGTGGACCAGTCCCACGAACGCCCCGGACACACTGCGGCAGGCTCGCGTGGCCCGTGGCGACGGCAACATGCTCGCCGGCGCACGGCGTCTCGGTGGACCGGCGCCCACCTACTTATAGGGCACCCTGAGCCCCCCTTGCACCTCCTTTCGCACTATCCCTCTCCCGTGTGCCTCCCAAGACGTCCCACTCCTCCTCCCGTGCCCTCCAGCCATCACTACGGCCGGAGCAGAGCCGCCGGCCGCCGCCTAAATTCGGGCGCCCCAGGCCCTTTCTCCTCCTCCTAGCCACCCCAACGCCTTCTCCTTACCACCGCCAACTCACCCAGGCTCCAGTTTCTCCTTCCCCCGCCTCTTCATCGCTGTGCCTAACCACACCGACGGTCGCCTCCGCGGCCATCCAAGCCGTCGTCGTTTCAGCCCTCCCCGGCGTGCGTGAAGTACGTGGTTGGGTGCGGCATGTTCTCCTGAGCACGCGGTAGGCGGAGCGTCGCCGGAGAAGGCCCGAGTCGACGGGGCCATGCCGGCGAGCGCTTGGCCGCGCCTCCCCTTCGTCACCTCTGTCCGCGCGGGAGGAAGAAGAACCTACCGCTGGGGGCCCGCGCGTCAGCGACCCAGTGGGCGGGCCCCTCCGTTTAAGTGGAGGCGGGGCGGCTGGAAGACGCCTCCCCAGCGTGAAGGCGTACCCCCACGAAGGCGCCTCCGACGTCACGCCCCCTCCTGTGCACGCGGCTGAGCTGATGGGCCGGCCCAGTTGTTGTGCGGCTATTCTTCGCCCTGCGCGCAAGGGTATAAGCCCTTTTCTCTTTTCCTTTTCTTTTTCTGTGAACTTCAAAAATGCCTAAATAATTCATTTGAACTCCAAACTTGATGATTCAAATTTCCTATGGCTCCATAAATCATGCTTTATCACATGGTGCAACATGCACAATATTCCAGAGACTTTTCCTACACAAATATTTAGCAAATACCCATATTCCGTTTTCTGTGATGAACTTTAGAAAATCACAGAGAGCTCAATCTTGATCCAAATGCAGTGATTCAAATTCCTAGATGCTTGTCATATCCAAACTTAGTTTTGGAACATTTTTATTAATACTTTCTGTGCCCCACCAAATAATGAGCCATTTCTTCATATTTATCAGCTTTGCAAAATCCTAGGAAATTCATTTGAATTCCAAATCCATTGAAACCAACCCCTAGATGCTTATAAAATCATGACTTGTTGATAGGTGCCTTGGCTCATCATTCAAGAAAATATTTCTGTATACTTCTTCCAAACCCATAAACCTCTTGGTTCCATCATATTAGAATGTTCCAAATCACCCATTGATCCAATACCTATGAAACCACCTTGGTCATTTCTAATATGACCAGAGGTATTCTAGAAAAGTCCAACTCCTATTTTTAGAGCACTTTTATTTTTGCTTTGATTGTGTTGCTTATTGTGATTGTTTCCATCGTTAGTTGACGAAATAAACGGAATACTCGGAGATGGACCAGAAGGTTTGAAGACTCGGAAGAATAAGGCAAGCAGCCCTTTGACCATGTTCATGAAACCTTTTTATGCATGTCTCATAGCACCTTATTATCAATGCATCGGAATCATATTGAGGTGGATACCACTTTGGTTGCTACCTTTGTTACTTACTATTGATACTTGCATCAAACATGACCCTACCTTCCTATGAGGGTTATGTGGGTGGGAGTAGATAGATGTATGCTACAGTAGTTGGCTACGCAAAATGGGTCAGGGTTATGCATTGAGTGAAACAAGTGTGGTCTGACATACTTGCAAATGACCCAGAGGGTGCCATTAATGCCCCTGGGAGATAATGAGAAACTAGGGCACTACTTGGTGAAGAAGTAGTGTGCCGAGGCTTGATGAGAGTGTTGTTTACAGAGATGGATTAGATTTATGTGTGACTACTGTCCCAACCAAACATGCGCAACCACTCTACCCTTATATGGGAAAGGGCATTATTGATTACCTAGGTCGATACTAGCATGGTGCCCGCATTACTAGTGACGGGGGTGACATGAGGTCACTCTCGGGACGGGGTCGTGCTTGGATAGGCGGCCATGACTGTCTTTATAGGGCACCGGACACACCGTTGGTACCCCGTGCTTGTGGTATGTGATGAATATGGGAGCGAGTCTCCACAATTATTAAGATGTGAAATGTGGGCACGGGGGTTACTACCAATCGAGTGGACTCTATGTTAGTGTCGTCTAGGGAAAGATAGTGATCGGGTGCTTACCCCGGGTACTTGAGGTACCACGGGTCGTGGATGACACGAAAGTTCCCCGGATCTTGTGGGTAAAGTGTGCAACCTCTGCAGAGTGTTAAACTATTCGAATAGTTGTGTCCGCGGTCAAGGACAGTTGGGTGGTGCTACTTAGACTATGTCCATAAGTTTCTGGAAAACAACACGGTTCAGAGATATTGTTGATGTGATCGTGAGAAAGACACAATGAGCTTGAGCATGAGTTGATTACAACTCTTTCTCGATAATGATGTCTGTGACCTCCTGATACTTGTTGCAGACACATGCATGTCCATGTTATATGTTGATCATACTTGCATATGAAAAAATAGCTTTCCGCAAAACTGCCAATCTAGCAGTAGAGCCTTGCATAATTATTCTGTCATCATACTTGGGTTGCTTGCGAGTACATTCAATGTACTCATTGGCTTGCCACTGGTTATTTTATTGGCCAGGCATGAGAGAATAGGTTATGATGAAGATTTCTTGGTGACGAGCATGCGAGCTAGGACGCTTCCCAGTCAGAATGCATGTAGGGTTAAGGCAGATGGCATGGGTCCAAGTTGTTATTGAAGATTTCCGCTGCGATGATATATTCAAGTCTTGACCTTAATGGTCCTATTTGTGTAATACGGTATGTATGGATGTAAGACTCTTGTTATTCAGCTTCTGTGTGTTCAGTGAGCATTGATCTCTGGGATCACTGTACACGTGCATTCGGTGATCACGACTTATGAGTCGGGGTCCCCACAATGTTGAACCAACGATGAAAATAATTAAAAGCGATCTTGGAGAAGGCATGCGACTGATGGAATCCATTCTTACATCACACTTTGAAAAGAATTGGAGAATAGCTTTGGAAAATTAGAAGAGTGAGATAAGATCCTGGGAAAAGACATGTGGGTCATGAGCCCACCAAAAAGAAAACACCATTGGAAGGACTGGAAAGAAGATGATGCACCGGAACGATTGATAGACTTGAATGAGGTGACAACCTCGAATTAGTGGGAACACAAACGAATCTGAGATGTCTTCGGAACTCCGGAACAATTAAATGGCAAGAGGCGAACGAGCAAGGGGAAACAATTGAGCTGAGGGAAAGAATAATATCAACACCGAAAACTTGAATTGAGTCCACCGGAGAAGAAAAAGATGAAGAATGGCAAAATAGACGAGAATTCACCAGTTGAAGTAATTGAGAAAAGAAAGCAAAGGTTTCACACGAGTAGGATGGATACTCGATTACGGACTCCGGCTCCGAGAAGAAAAAGGGTGGGCGGGCGGGAAAAAGAAACACAACTTCGGAAGGAGAAACAACGTCGTTGGAAAGAACTGAGGATTCATCTCGCAAAAGGCAAAGAGGATCGAATCATCTTGACGAGGATTGCACCGGATGAAAAGAGCTGACATCGCAACGAACGAAAACTAACTGCGTGATCCTAAAAAAAAATTGAATGGGAAGAGGAGTAATTCAAAACACCTACATCAAGATTCGTCACCAGAGCGACGAAGGGGCTGAGGAGTAAAAAGAATTCCTACTCTCCGATATAACTAGACTCCAAAAAAGTTTTCTTCCACAGTCGACAACGGCCAAACTACGATCAATCAAGGGGGCTCCTATGGTCAGTCAAGGCTCTGATACCAACTTGTCATGCCCGAAATGCGGTTGTGCCCCAATCATGAAGTTATCGCATGATCAGGATAGAATTGCATCTTGGGCATGACAACGAAGGCCGAGGTGACCCTCGCGACCTCATGTGAAGCTAGCGCCCAAGCATTGGAGTAGGCCAGGAAGGCGGATCGCCGCTGCGAGGTTGCCGAGGAGCGCCAATGGGAGCTTCAGGCCCTGAATGCCTCCCTCGAGCAGCAGGTCAAGGCAGGCAGGGCTGTCTTGGTGTCGTTGAGGGGGGCACCTTTCAAGGAGAAGGAGATCCAGAAGTGTGAGGAGGCGCTGATGCAGGAGGCCTTAGAGCGTTGAGCTTGAGCGGTGGGAGAGAGAGAGCGCTAGGTGACCATGGCCGGGGACGCCGTCTCCTCGCGCGAGGGCAAGATCCAGGAGGAGGTTGATCGAAGGGTGGCGAAGGCTCGCACAGATCTTGCCAATGAGTATGACATGAAGCTGAAGCTCCTGAAGGCAGAAGCCGAGGGCAGGACCGCCGCCCTTAGGATAAGGCTGAACGAGGTGCATCAGCGTGAGAAGGCGGCCGCGGTCACCCGGACCTCTGCTCTGGCTGACTTGGCACCGCTCCAACAAAAAATAGATGACGTTGCATCCCTTGCATAGCGGGATAGATCTGAGGCTTGTCGCCGACAGATACTGCAGCATGAGCACTCCCCCATGCTCCAGGCTCTCAGGGTGAGGGCTAACCGGGCTCTGGGAGCCATATGTGAGGAGAGCGTCCCTCACCCCCACACGGAGGATTACACCAGCCACCTCTGCCTCTTTACTGAAGTTGTGACGTGCCTGGAGGGCTAGGATGTGAGGGCTCGCGAGCTCGTTGAGGAGAAGAGTCGGGGCCTCCTTGGGCATGCGTTCTCACGCGTCTTCAGCCATCTTCAGAACCTCGACCTTTACTTCGATTTCGATGCCGCCATAGCCCCAGTGCCCGCGGCTATCCGAGACAACCTGGCGCACTGGGTGGATGACCATGTGGATGCTTTGGTCAGTGCGTTCTCCACCGAAGAAGACGAGGTGAAGGTTGTAGCGGACGGAGATGGCGCGATCGACGATGGTGAAGATGACGCTGTTGATAGCGCGAGCAGTGCGTACGAGAGCGACCAAGGCATCTAATACATCTCCAACATATCTATATTTTTTTGTTACATGCTGTTATATTATCATTCTTGGATGTTTTACAACCATTTTATAGTCATATTATATCATTTTTTGGCACTAACCTATTGACATAGTGCCAAGTGCCAGTTCCTGTTTTCTGCATGTTTTTTACATCGGAGGAAATCAATATCAAATGGAGACCAAACACCGCAAAACTTTTTGGAGATTTTTTCTGGGCCAGAAGGAACACTATGGACCCTGGTGGCACCTGGGGGGAGTCCCGAGGAGGGGACAATCAACCAGGGCGCGCCAGGAGGCCCAGGCGTGCCCTGGTGGGTTGTGCCCACCTCGGGTGCCCCCGGACAACCTCTTTTCTCTATAAATACCCCAATGTTCCAGAAACCCTAAGGGAGTTGACGAAATATTCATCCAGCCGCCGCAGAGTCCAGAAACACCAGATCCAATCTAGACACCATCACGGAGGGGTTCACCACTTCCATTGGTGCCTCTCCGATGATGCATGAGTAGTTCTTTGTAGACCTATGGGTCCGTAGTTAGTAGCTAGATGGCTTCCTCTCTCTCTTTTGATTATCAATACAATGGTCTCTTGGAGATCCATATGATGTAACTCTTTTTGCGGTGTGTTTGTTGGGATCCGATGAACTTTGAGTTTATGATCAGAACTATCTTTTTATATCCATGAAAGTTATTTGAGTTTCATTGATCTCTTATATTCATGATTGCTTATAGCCTCGTATTTCTTCTCCGATATTGGGTTTTGTTTGGCGACCTTGGTCTATTTATCTTACAATGGGAAGAGGTGCCTTGTAGTGGGTTCGATCTTACGGTGCTTGATCCCAGTGACAGAAGGGGAACCGACACGTATGTATCGTTGCCACTAAGGATAAAACGACGAGATGCATATCTAATGCCATAGATAAACATATATTGTCTACATCATGTCATCGTTCTTAATGCATTACTCTGTTTTTCCATGAACTTAATACAATAGATGCATGCTGGATAGCGGTCGATGCGTGGAGTAATAGTAGTAGATGCAGGCAGGAGTCGGTCTACTAATCTTGGACGTGATGCCTATGTAATGATCATTTCTTGGATATTATCATGATTATTTGAAGTTCTATCAATTGCCCAACAGTAATTTGTTCACCCACCGTTGCTATTTTTCTCAAGAGAAGCCACTAGTGAAACCTACGGCCCCCGGGTCTTCTTCCTCATATATTTGCCTTTGCTTTTATTTTCAGATCTATTAAACCAAAAACCCAAAAATACCTTGCTGCAATTTATCTTATTTGTCAACCAATCTACCAATATTTATCTCTCTCTCACATTCGTTACCCGAAAGGGATTGACAACCCCTTTAACATGTTGGATTGCGAGGTGTTGTTATTTGTGTGCAGGTGCTGTTTACGTTGTGTTGCTTGGTTCTCCTACTGGTTCGATAACCTTGGTTTCACATCTGAGGGAAATACCTACTGCCGTTGTGCTGCATCAGCCTTTCCTCTTTGGGGGAAAAACCGACGTAGCTTTAAGCGACATCGAAAGGAATTTCTGGCGCTGTTATCGGGGAGCACCTTCAACATATACCAGGTTCCTAATCACAAATCACATCTCCTCGCAATTACATTATTTACCATTTGCCTCTCGGTTTACTCTCCCCCACTTCACCAATATTTGCCGCTTTATTCGCCCTCTTTTTCCATTTGTCGTTTTTTCCGGTCGGATATATTGCCACTTGTGTTCTTGTTTACAATTGCTCAAAAATGACGCAAGAGAACAATAAGTTGTGTGATTTTTCCAATACCAACAACAATGATTTTATTGGCACTCCGATTGCTCCTCCCGCCACTAGTGCGGAGACTTGTGATATTAATACTGCTTTGTTGAATCTTATCATGAAAGATTAATTTTCCGACACTCCTAATGAGGATGATGTGCCCCATCTCAATACCTTCGTGGAACTATGCGATATGCAAACGAAAAGAGATGTGGACAATGATATTGTGAAATTGAAATTGTTTCTGTTTTCTTTGCGAGATCACGCAAAAATTTGGTTTTCTTCTTTACCTCGCAATAGCATTGATTCTTGGAACAAATGCAAAGATGCTTTTATCAGTAAATATTTTCCGCCCGCAAAAATTATATCCTTAGAACCCAAATCATGAATTTCAAGCAACATGAACATGAGCATGTTGCACAATCTTCGGAAAGGATGAAAATGATGCTGAGGAATTGCCCAACTCATGGCTTAAATCTATGGATGATCATACAATTTTTTTACACGGGATTGAATTTTGTCTCTCGAATTCTTTTTGGATTTCGCCGCTGGTGGCACCGTTATGGAAATCACTTTGGGTGAAGCCACCAAATTGCTTGATAGTATTATGGCGAATTATTCACAATGGCATACCGAAAGGGCGCCTACAAGTAAAAAGATTAATGCGGTTGAGATTGATTCTTTGAATGAAAAAGTTGACGCTCGTATGAAAATGGTTGCTAGTAAAAGTGATCCTATTGATCCTAATGATATGCCTTTGTCTACCTTGATTGAGCAAACTAGTGATGCTATAGATGTGAACTTTATCTCTAAAAATATTTTTAATAACAATGCTTATAGAGGTAATTTTAATCCTAGGCCTTTTCCTAGTAATTCCTCTAATAATTATGGTAATTACTATGGAAATGAATCTTACAATAATAAAAGGAATACCTATGATCTAGATAATAATATTAAAGAATTTATCAATACTCAAAAAGTTTTCAATGCTTCCATAGAAGAAAATTGAATAAGATTGATGATATGTCTAGGAGTATTGATAGGATTTCTCATGATGTGGAAAATCTCAAGTTGAAAATTTGTGTGCCTAAAGTTGAAGAATCAATTAAGGCTCTTTATGTTTCTATGGATGAAAGTAAGAAAAGAACCGCCATGCTTAGAGCTAAACAAGAATTTTTAGAAAAGGCGTTTTCTAGTGATTGCTTTCATAAAAATGGTGAAGATATTAAAATGATTGATGTTTCTTCCTTTGGTTCTTTGTTTAGTAAAGCTCAAATTGATGATAAAGGGACTGAAGAAGAGTCAACTTTAGGTAGAGGGCGTCCCAATATTTCGGAGGGTGAAAATCTTGTTGACAATTTTGATAAAAGTGGGTTTGGAGAGATCAAGACTTTAACTAGTGATGCACCCACTATTTTGGATTACAAAGACTTTAATTATGATAGTTGTTCCTTGATTGATTGTATTTATTTGTTGCAATCCATGATTAATTCACCCCATGCTTATAAACAAAATAAAGCTTTCACTAAACATATTGTTGATGCTATGATAGAAGCTTTTGAAGAAAAAATGGAATTGGAAGTTTGAATTCCTAGAAAGTTGCATGATGAATGGGAACCCACTATCAAAATCAAAATTAAAAATTATGAGTGTTTTGCTTTGTGTGATTTGGGTGCTAGTGTTTCCACTCTTCCTAAATCTCTTTGCGATGTTCTTGGTTTTACCAATATTGAAGATTGCTCTCTAAATTTGCATTTGGCGGATTCCACTATTAACCAACCTTTGGGAAGGATAAATGATTTTCTTATTCTTGCAAATAGGAACTATGTACCCATAGAGTTTATTGTTCTTGATATCGATTGCAATCCGTCTTGCCCTATTATACTTGGTAGACCATTTTTGGGCACTATTGGCGCGGCGATTGACATGAAAGAAGGGAATATTAAATTCCAATTTCCCTTGGAACACTTCCCTAGAACCAAGATCAAATTGTCTTATGAATCTATAATAAGCGCAACTTATGGAACATCCAACATGGATGACCATACTTGAAATCTTGGTATTATGCCTAGCTAAGGGCGTAAAACGACAGCGCTAGTTGGGAGGCAACCCAATGAATGAAATTTATTTTGCTTTTTGCTTGCTGTTATTGAGTGTTAACACAATTAGGCTACTGGTATGATTGTGTTTTTTGTGTTTTAATTAGTGTTTGTGCCAACTAGAACCGGTAGGACCTTCTTGGGTGATAGTTGTTTCATCTTGCTGAAAAAGACAGAAACTATGCGCTCACGAGAAAAAAAACTAATTTTTAACAGAAAAGTGCTTTTTAGTTGATTCCTTTTGCAGAAGATTAATATACAAATTGCTCACGTGGCCCTATTTCTTTAAAGATTTTTAGATGTCTATAATTTTTCCGAAACTTCCAGATTACTACAGACTATTCTGCTTTTGAAAGATTCTGTTTTCTTTGTGTTGTGTGCTTCTTTTGATGGCTCTATGGTTTTCTTTGATGAGTTTTTGCCATAGAAAAGTTGGAATACAGTAGATATAATACAAAAACAAAATATGAATTTGTTGGATATAGTACTTATAGTAGTGGTTTGCTTTCTTACACTAACGGATCTCACGAAGGTTTTGTTGAAGTTTTGTGTGATTGAAGTTTTCAAGTTTTGGGTTATATTATGATGGGTGAATGAAGGATGTAAGTGCCTAAGATTGGGGATGCCCCGGCATCCCAAGCTATTATCCAAGAATGAGCAACCAACTAAGTTTGGGGATTCCCCCGAGTGGCATCCCCGCTTTCTTCCAACAACTATCGGTATTTCACTTGAAACTATATTTTTATTCGTCACATGATATGTATTTTGCTTGGAGTGTCTTGTATGATATTTGTCTTTGCTTGTTTTATTTTGCTTTTTAAGTCATCAATCCTTTCTGTACACACCTATTTAAGAGAGCCAAAATTATGCCATCACTTGTTAGAATTGCTCTCTATGCTTCACTTAAATTTTTATGAGCTAGGACTTGCTCTAGTGCTTCACTTATATCTTTTTGAGCATGATGTGCTTAATATTTTTGAAGAAATACTCTCTTGCTTCACTTAGATTTATTTGAGAGAGTGAAGAAAAAAATTATGCTCATGATCTTCACTTATATTTGTTTGAGCTTATCAAAAGCAACACATGATAATTAGTCCCAAATTGATAGATATCCAAGAAGGATAAAGCAAAAAAATGTCATGAAGATCATTGGACAAAATAAACTTGATTCCTTGTAATAGTTTTGAGACATGATGATATGATATGTGAGTCATGTCGATGAGTAATTGTGCTTTAGTAAGAATACTAGTGTTAAAGTTTGTGATTCCCTATGCAAGCACGAAAGTCAATAATTATGCAATGAAATTATATCCTACTTGTGGTGCATTATTCAGTGTTATTTATGCTCAATGTTCGCTTACAAGATTATTTGTTTCATGGTTGGTCGCTTCCCACTCTTTTGCTAGCCTTCATTTGCACTAAGTATGAGCTCTACTTGTGAATCCAAATCCTTTATCCTGGTTTTGCCATATGAGTCCACCATACCTACCTATATGCGGTATTTCCTTGCCGTTCTAAGCAAATTTGTATGTGCCATCTCTAATTTTCATAATAAATTTCCCTTTTGTGTGCCTGTCCGCTCGCGAGGCGGTGAGGGGTGGCCAATATTTTCCATGTTGGATGTGTTATTCTCACGATGAGTGTTTATTCACTTGTCATTGCACGAGAGTACGACAAAGCTATTAGGGATGCCCAGTCCCGAAATGAAAAAAAAATACTTTATGTTGTCAAATGATAAATTCCTTGGAAAGTGTTGGTATGGAAGGCAACCGTGGATTCGGCTAGCCATGGCTTGTGAAAGTTTGGTGGAAAAGGAATAAACTTTATTTTCTATTTGGGAACCGCCTATGATATATCTAGCATGGAAAGTGTTGGGAACCTCAAGTCATTCTCGTTGGTGGGAAAAGTATACCTCCCAAAGAAATTTAGCTCTGAATTTAAGCTTTGAGCTCTGACACCTCTACAAATCCCTACTTCCCTTTATGAAGGGCCTTTCTTTTACTTATGGAATTTTTATTTTTGAATTTGAGTCTCCATCTTCTCTTACAAGCACCAACTAGCAATCGCTATGATCGTACTTGAGCATTGGATGTAACTAATATGCGAGCGTGTTTCATGAATGGATCAATGATGGAGCATAATTGTGGGGACCCCGACTCATAAGTCGTGATCACCGAATGCATGTGTACAGTGATCCCAGAGATCAATGCTCACTGAACACACAGAAGCTGAATAACAAGAGTCTTACATCCATACATACCGTATTACACAAATAGGACCAATAAGGTCAAGTCTTGAGTATAACATCGCAGCGGAAATCTTCAATAACAACTTGGACCCATGCCATCTGCCTTAACCCTACAGGCATTATGACTGGGAAGCGTCCTAGCTCGCATGCTCGTCACCAAGAAATCTTCATCATATCCTGTTCTCTCCTGCCTGGCCAATAAAATAACCAGTGGCAAGCCAATGAGTACTTTGAATGTACTCGCAAGCAACCCAAGTGTGATGACGGAATAAGTATGCAAAGCTCTACTGCTAAATTGGCAGTTTTGCGGAAAGCTAGTTTTTCATATGCAAGTATGGTCAACATATAACATGGACATGCATGTCTCTGCAACAAGTATCAGGAGGTTACAGACATCATTATCGAGAAAGAGTTGTAATCAACTCATGCTCAAGCTCATTGTGACTTCCTCAAGAATCACATCATCAATATCTCTGAACCGTGTTGTTTTCCAGAAACTTATGGACATAGTCTAAGTAGCACCACCCAACTGTCCTTGACCGCGGACACGGCTATTTGAATAGTTTGACACTCTGCAGAGGTTGCACACTTTACCCACAAGATCCGGGGAACTTCCGTGTCATCCACGACCCGCGGTACCTCAAGTACCCGGGGTAAGCACCCGATCACTATCTTTCCCTAGACGGCACTAACACAGAGTCCACTCGATTGGTAGCAACCCCCGTGCCCCACATTTCACATCTTAATAATTGTGGAGACTCGCTCCCATATTCATCACATACCACAAGCACGGGGTACCAACGGTGTGTCCGGTGCCCTGTAAAGACAGTCATGGCCGCCTATCCAAGCACGACCCCGTCCCGAGAGTGACCTCATGTCACCCCCGTCACTAGTAATGCGGGCACCATGCTAGTATCGACCTAGGTAATCAATAATGCCCTTTCCCATATAAGGGTAGAGTGGTTGCACATGTTTGGTTGGGACGGTAGTCACACATAAATCTAATCCATCTCTATAAACAACACTTTCTTGAAGCCTCGGCACACTACTTCTTCACCAAGTAGTGCCCTAGTTCCTCATCAACTCCCAGGGGCATTAGTGGCACCCACTGGGTTATCTGGATGTATGTCTTACCACACTTGTTTCACTCAATGCATAACCCTGACCCATTTTGCGTAGCCAACTACTATAGCATATATCTATCTACTCCCACCCACATAACCCTCATAGGAAGGTAGGGTCATGTTTGATGCAAGTTTCAATAGTAAAGTAACAAAGGTAGCAACCAAAGTGGTCTCCACCTCAACATAATTCCGATGCATTGATAATAGGGTGCTATGAGACATGTATAAAAAGTTTCTCGAACATGGTCAAAGGGCTGCTTGCCTTATCCTTCCGAGTCTTCAAACCTTCTGGTCCATCTGCGAGTACTCCGTTTATTTCGTCAACTAACGATGGAAACAATCATAATAAGCAACACAACAAGGCAAAAATAAAAGTGCTCTAAAAATAGGAGTTGGACTTTCCTAGGATACCTCTGGTCATATGAGAAATGACCAAGGTGGTTTCATAGGTATTGGATCAATGGATGATTTGGAACATTCCAATATGATGGAATCAAGGGGTTTATGGATTTGAAAGAAGTGTATAGAAATATATTCTTGAATGATGAGCCAAGGCACCCATCAACAAGTCATGATTTTAGAAGCATCTAGGAGTTGGTTTCACTGGATTTGGAATTCAAATGAATTTCCTAGGATTTTGCATAGTTGATAAATATGAAGAAATGGCTCATTATTTGGTGGGGTACAGAAGGCATAAATAAAAATGTTCCAAAACTAAGTTTGGATATGACAAGCACCTAGGAATTTGAACCACTGCATTTGGATCAAATTTGAGCCCTATGTGATTTTATAAAGTTCATCACAGAAATAGAATAATGACACTTTGATAATTATTTGTGAAGGAAATATTTCTGGAAAAATGTGCATGTTGCACCAATAGGTAGATCAGAATTTATGGAGCCAGAAGAAATTTGAATCATCAAATTTGGAGTTAATTTGGATTATACAAGGATTTTTGAAGTTGTCTGGAAAGAAAAGATAAGGAAAAAGGGTTATACCCTTTACCGCGCACAGGGCGAGGCTTAGTGCTTCTGTGCACTGGGCCGACCCAACTGCACAGCCACGCGCATAGGGCCAGGCCACGTCGAAGGCGTCTTCCAGGTAAGCCGTCTTCGCGCAGGGGAGGCGGCTCTGGCTGGTGCCGCTTCCACATAAATGGAGGGGCCCGCCCACTGGGTCGCTGATGCGCGGGCCCCAGCGACAGGTCGCCTTCTACCTCCCGCGCGGCACGACGGGAAATAGAGGAGGCGTGGCCGAGCGGCGCCGGCGCTCTCCCCGGCGGCACCGGCCACCTCCGTCGACGCTCAGCACACCAGCGTGCTCAGGATGGTGTGCCGCATCCGTAGAGGCGCGCCACGACCGCTGGGGTGGTCGGACACGAGCAGCGCCTCGGCCGCGGCAGCGATGGCAGTGTTCAACACGTCGAGGAATGCACGAGGGGGAGGGAATGGAGCACGGGGTGAGTTGGCGGGGTGATGCGAGTGTGCGGGAGTGTTCAGGGAGAAGAGGGAAGGGGCGAGGCCCACGAATTTAAGCGGCGGCCGGCGGCTCTGCTCCGGCCATAGAGCTGGCTGGAGGGCACGGGAAGAGCATCAGGCCTGCCGGGGAGGTACACTAGAGGGAGAGGGGGCAAATGGAGTCGCGAGGCGAGCCTGGGGTGCCCTATAAATAGGTGGGCGGTGGTCCACCGAGGGCTCGTGCGCCGGTGAGCTTGTTCCCGTCGCTGCAAGCCACGGGGAAGCCTGTGGGTGTGTCCGGGGTGTTCCTGGAGTTGGTCTAGGGCGAGGGGAGAGATGAGAGGCAGTGGGGAAGGGTCAGAGCGCCGCGCGTGTGGGGCTGCCCACTGGAGTGCTTGGGCGGCCATGGCGCGCGTGCGAGCGGGGTGAGAGAGAGGGAGAGAGGAGGGGGCCGACCGTCCAGCGTGTCCCGGACGCCGAGGCGGCCTCAGGGGACACGAGGGGGAGGCCCGAGGTGGTCTGGGCTGGTGATTGGGCGAGGCTACAGTGCGCCAGGGCACTGTAGCACGCTCCAGAGCGCCCGTTTGGCCGGCATGGCCGTGTCCTCGCCGCTCTGGACGCGTCTACCTTGCCCAATGATGTCTAGGGGTCGAGGGAGTAGTAAACAAATGTGTGATGGTCTTGGATGCCCTGGGAAGCCACTGGAATGAGGAGGGAGGTGAAATAAGAGGAGAAAGCTACTGTCTACAAGAGTAAAATGTGGTTTTACCCTCTCCAATGATTGAGCTGTGGCAGGGGAGAGTTACTGGAGGTAGAAGATGACTAGGAGAAGCTGTGGTAGAAAGTTGAGGTCAAGGGGGATAGTAAAAGTGGTCAAAACAATGGTTTTGGTAAATTGGCAGAAGGTGTTTGATCATGTTTTGGGAAAGCGAATGACTTCCAATTGACATGAGACTTAACAGGATAGAATTTCACACACAATTAGGCCCCTCCACCAAATTTGAGCTCATTTGGGCAAAGTAGCCAATGTAACTTTGGTGAACCCTAGAAATCAACAGAAATGGTTTCACCATGTTTGAGTTAAGCTAATCATCTCCCCTTGATGCACCACTTGGTGTAGTATCATCATTTGGGGTTATGATCATGCCCACAAAGTTTGAAGCCCCAGGTAAAAAGTTGATAATGTAAAGTTGTTCAAATTTGAATTTGAACAGGAATGGTTTTGGGGCACTTAGATCAAGTTATGCTTCTCCAAAACTTGTGCCATTTGGCATAGATGCATAATTACATCTTTTTAGCATGTGCACCAAGTTTGAGAGCATTTGGACAAGTTTGGCAATGTAAAGTTGCTCAAACTTCAAAATGGACAGAAATGGTTTTGAGGGGATTATATGATGATTCCTTGATCTTCAAGGCATGAGGCTTTGCAAGATCATCAAATATGTCATGTTTGACATGATAGAATTTCCCTGGAATTTTTGGAGAATATTTCCTTTGTAAATATTTCAAAAGCTTGAAATATCCAGAAAGGGTTTTGGAAGGATTTGTCCAATATTTTGAACATGACCATGTGTTGAAACTCTTATATATGGACAATATATGTCCTATGAGTTTCCCTGAATTTTGGCAAATATTTTTGAAATAGTTAAATAATTTTTCCCTATTAAAGACCATTTCTGGCCTTAAGAAAAAGCTTTTAAATAAAATATAAAAATAACTTTTAAAATTATAATTTTGTGGTTTCTGGGAGTCCTATACCTAATAGGATTCAAATATACTTTTTGAAAGATTTTTCACACCCTAAATAAGGTACTTGCAGTGCAAACCTCAATTCAGGGGTTTTTGGAAAACTAGTTTTAGAAAATACTATTTGGCCAAAATATTTTTATAAGAAAATTCTATACACATGGCATGATCATTGGGAAAAGGTTTTTGGATCAAGGAGATGAAGTATCAGAGTTGGAGGATTTATTTGATTTTTAGAGCACTAGCAAACAACAGACAGAAAATCAAGCAAGCAAAGTCAAAACACTCAAAAGTTTTTGTAAATCCACATTTTTAGCATGATTATTAGCTTAAGCAAAGTGGCATGAAAATCAGGGTGTGACAGACCTACCCCCCTTACAAGAATCTCGTCCCCGAGATTCCCAGACTAGGCGTGGAAGGGAATACGGAGTCTTGGATACGGGGTAGTCTTCACTTCTTCTTGTTGGTTCTGCTTCCGAGTGGTGCTCCATGGAATCTTGAAGTACTCGGTGGTGTGGCTTCTTGCTTGTTACCTTTGATGCAGGTTGCTGAGGGGTCTCTTGCATATGTTAGGTTGGGTTAGTTGTCAAAGGCTCGGTGATCGATGTCCTTGCGGGGACTGGGCTAATTAGGAAGTAAGAAGCACTTCCAGAGTGGGGACTCGTGGAGTATTTGGTGCGCAGAGGGTAACTCAGGTGGTAAATCTAGCTGGTAGCCATCTACTATTTGACTTGCAGTGGTCTTGAAGAAGGTCGATAAATCTTGGTATGAGCGTCCCTTCGACACGGAAATGCTCGGTCCCTTCGAGAGGAGTGGTTTGCAGATACGCCCGGTCTTCGACACGGAAGTTTACTTCTTGATGACGGTGGTCGGTGTAGTTCTTCCTTCTTGACAGGGCGGTCTTCAAATGTCTTCTATCCAGCTGTCCGCCTCTTCTTTTGTCTTCGGGCAGACAAGTAGGCCATCAATTAATGATGTTACCCAACTTGTCCAATTACTCCATGAGGTCTATGGGGTATGCAAGGTAGGCTGGGGTATTGGTGGTGGTCTCCGTTGAGTATTTGCAAGGTCTTCTCGACTTAGAGCGAAGGCCCGTGGTCAGAATCTGACCAGTTGTGGTTTGGTGGGGCTTAAGGGTTTCAAGGATTCTAGTGAGTGAGTGAACATATATTATCTTATCCTTAAGCACGGTTTCTGAGATGCCAATAGCTCTATCTAGTACTCCGAACGAAAAAGCATCTTCTCGCATGGACCAACTTCAATCACCACTCATGCCATACATATCCTCATGACTCTCAAGAGGCGGTCTAACAAAAGTGTACTTGCCTACGATCCCAAATCCATACGTACGTCTACCCCTAAAATCCATGGGTAGATCATACATGCTGCTGAGCTTAAATTAAACTCCACAAACCAAGCACTCAACCTATTCTTGTAAGGTTCAAGATAACACATCTCTATTCTAAGGAAACACGTCATATGCCACTCCAAGATTTTGTTTCCTTCCTATAGATCAACTCCAATAGCCCGGTAATTTTCCATCAATCACCACATAATCCAACAATTTTACAAATCCGATGCCTACGGTGTTCCACATGATCTCAAGTCCCTATAATATCCAAATACTTGGAAGGACTATGCATTACGGTAGTAAGTCCACCAAATTCCCATCATCCGGGTCAAGTAAACTCCAAGATCATGATTATATAGATCCCTAAATCAACTCCGACGAATAATCCAATCTCCTAGGTTATTGTCCACCGAGAAGCATGGTATCATGATCAAGATCATCGGTCTAAATCCAATTTACTCCGAACCATGCAGGCATATCTAGCATTTATACCAACCAGAATCACCTACATAAATCCAAATCTCATGTCCAACGGGAACTCCTACATGCCTCCCCAAAGTCATGATCCCACCAATATGAAAACCTCACAATCCATCAAGGTCTCAGATAATTTCCCGAAGTCACTGATATAAAGCCACCAAGTCATCTATCTTATATCCTCAAATTGGTTTATCTATGGCATCGTCAGTTCTTGTGCTATATTAGGTTGAAAATGTGCTCGTTCACTGCGTCCACTAGCTCCTTTACGAACCCAGTGTTGTGCAAGGTTATAAAGGCTTAACTGGTTCTCTCACAATACTATAGGTTAGGCACATGGTTAAGGGTTCGTGCTGGAGTGCCTCGTGAAGTCTCAACGGGTCTAGGAATGGGTTACTAGTCTAGAGGGTTAAACATAATTCTACGGGGTTGTACTTGGTCACAGAGGTTGTAGCAGAAGTCTTCAGTGCTAGTTGGTTGCCGAGGTAGAATCCTTGGTGCATCTTGTCTTGTGGGTCTTCAGTTAGGGAGAGAGAAGAGAGGGAAAAAGTAGCATAGAGGAGGGAAATGCATAGAGGTGGTTCTATAGTGCAGGTGCAAACAAACAGGTGCAAAAAGGCCGAAACAAAGGAAACAAGGCAAGGAAGATGATATAGCCATGCACTTGTTGCCTAGGGCAAAAGTGCGACTTATACCAAAACACAAACAAATAAAAGCAAACAACACACAATCATGGTTCTATTCGAACCATCATACGGACTCGACTGCGCATAAGGGGTACACGACTCATCCTACCCTAGGGGTTCTCAGACTTAGTGTCGTGACTTGTGCCTCGTGCAGTCTCCTGAGTTTTCCTCCGGTGTTGCTATGTCCCTTGTAGTTGTTTGATAAACGATCCGGGTTGAGCCTGAAGAATCTTCAACAACTTCTCGCCTGATGAGATGATGTGGTGACGGTGTCTCCTTGTAGCTGGCGTTGACTTGGTCTTCTCTTGTCTCTTTAATCATGACGATCCCTTGTGCCTTCTGGGACGTCGAGGGTACCAGGTAGGCAATCCGTATGCAATGACAATAACAAGGCATAATAGAGGTCCAACATGTCGGTTTCGTTGATGAAAACATCGACACCAAGAGCGGGGGACGAAGAGAACCGTTTTCCTGCTTACTATAGTGAGGCGGACCAAATGGCGAGGTTCTCATCCACCGGTGGTTGCCGATACAACAATGATAGTGACAGGATTACTCTAGTAGCGATGTATATCCTGATTTTGCATAACCTATACCCTGGTCATCATAGGCCAATGTTGCATCTTCTTGGGGCACTGTCAAGGGTGTCACCATCTTCTGGGTCTTCATGTCCTCGTTCCTCGAGGATGGATTTTCTGTTGGTATCGTCTTGTTGTGGTGTCACCAATCTTGCGTTCAGAAGAGGTGGGTGAGTGTTTGGCAAGGTGCACTCCACGAGGATTACAGAAAATCCAGTGGTCAGGGGCATAGGGGTTCTAGCGACCAACAGTTTTGAAGGGGGAAGAGATTAGGTATGGCCTAGTTTTTCGAAAAACTGAGAAGGGAAGAGAAGTATAAATAGTTTTGAAAACTAGTAATAGTTTTTGAAAATAGTTTTACCCTAACTAACGACCATGCTAACTAAGGCTTCCTACAGTCAGGATGGCTCTGATACCAGCTCTGTGGGGACCCCGACTCATAAGTCGTGATCACCGAATGCACGTGTACAGTGATCCCAGAGATCAATGCTCACTGAACACACAGAAGCTGAATAACAAGAGTCTTACATCCATACATACCGTATTACACAAATAGGACCATTAAGGTCAAGTCTTGAGTATAACATCGCAGCGGAAATCTTCAATAACAACTTGGACCCATGCCATCTGCCTTAACCCTACAGGCATTCTGACTGGGAAGTGTCCTAGCTCGCATGCTCGTCACCAAGAAATCCTCATCATATCCTGTTCTCTCCTGCCTGGCCAATAAAATAACCAGTGGCAAGCCAATGAGTACTTTGAATGTACTCGCAAGCATCCCAAGTGTGATGACAGAATAAGTATGCAAAGCTCTACTCCTAATTGGCAGTTTTGCGGAAAGCTAGTTTATCATATGCATGTATGGTCAACATATAACATGGACATGCATGTGTCTGCAACGAGTATCAGGAGGTTACAAACATCATTATCGAGAAAGAGTTGTAATCAACTCATGCTCAAGCTCATCGTGACTTCCTCAAGAATCACATCATCAATATCTCTGAACCGTGTTGTTTTCCAGAAACTTATGGACATAGTCTAAGTAGCACCACCCAACTGTCCTTGACCGCGGACACGGCTATTCGAATAGTTTGACACTCTGCAGAGGTTGCACACTTTACCCACAAGATTCGGGGAACTTCCGTGTCATCCACGACCCGTGGTACCTCAAGTACCCGGGGTAAGCACCCGATCACTATCTTTCCCTAGACGACACTAACACAGAGCCCACTCGATTGGTAGCAACCCCCGTGCCCCACATTTCACATCTTAATAATTGTGGAGACTCGCTCCCATATTCATCACATACCACAAGCACGGGGTACCAACGGTGTGTCCGGTGCCCTTTAAAGACAGTCATGGCCGCCTATCCAAGCACGACCCTGTCCCGAGAGTGACCTCATGTCACCCCCGTCACTAGTAATGCGGGCACCATGCTAGTATCGACCTAGGTAATCAATAATGCCCTTTCCCATATAAGGGTAGAGTGGTTGCGCATGTTTGGTTGGGACGGTAGTCACACATAAATCTAATCCATCTCTCCAAACAACACTTTCGTCAAGCCTCGGCACACTACTTCTTCACCAAGTAGTGCCCTAGTTCCTCATCAACTCCCAGGGGCATTAGTGGCACCCACTGGGTTATCTGCATGTATGTCTTACCACACTTGTTTCACTCAATGCATAACCCTGACCCATTTTGCGTAGCCAACTACTATAGCATATATCTATCTACTCCCACCCACATAACCCTCATAGGAAGGTAGGGTCATGTTTGATGCAAGTTTCAATAGTAAAGGAACAAAGGTAGCAACCAAAGTGGTCTCCACCTCAACATGATTCCGATGCATTGATAATAGGGTGCTATGAGACATGCATAAAAAGTTTCTCGAACATGGTCAAAGGGTTGCTTGCCTTATCCTTCCGAGTCTTCAAACCTTCTGGTCCATCTCCGAGTACTCCGTTTATTTCGTCAACTAACGATGGAAACAATCATAATAAGCAACACAACAAGGCAAAAATAAAAGTGCTCTAAAAATAGGAGTTGGACTTTTCTAGGATACCTCTGGTCATATGAGAAATGACCAATGTGGTTTCATAGGTATTGGATCAATGGATGATTTGGAACATTCCAATATGATGGAATCAAGGGGTTTATGGATTTGAAAGAAGTGTACAGAAATATATTCTTGAATGATGAGCCAAGGCACCCATCAACAAGTCATGATTTTAGAAGCATCTAGGAATTGGTTTCACTGGATTTGGAATTCAAATGAATTTCCTAGGATTTTGCAAAGTTGATAAATATGAAGAAATGGCTCATTATTTGGTGGGGTACAGAAGGCATAAATAAAAATGTTCCAAAACTAAGTTTGGATATGACAAGCACCTAGGAATTTGAACCACTGCATTTGGATCAAATTTGAGCCCTCTGTGATTTTCTAAAGTTCATCGCAGAAATAGAATAATGACACTTTGATAATTATCTGTGATGGAAATATTTCTGGAAAAATGTGCATGTTGCACCAATAGGTAGATCAGGATTTATAGAGCCAGAAGAAATTTGAATCATCAAATTTGGAGTTAATTTGGATTATACAAGGATTTTTGAAGTTGTCTCGAAAGAAAAGAAAAGGAAAAAGGGTTATACCCTTTACCACGCACAGGGCGAGGCTTATTGCTTCTGTGCACTGGGCCGGCCCACCTGTACAGCCGCGCGCATAGGGCAGGCCACGTCGAAGGCGTCTTCCATGTAAGTCGTCTTCGCGCAGGGGAGGCGGCTCTGGCTGGTGCCACTTCCACTTAAACGGAGGGGCCCGCCCACTGGGTCGCTGACGCGCGGGCCCCAGCGGCAGGTCGCCTTCTACCTCCCGCGCGGCACGACGGGAAACAGAGGAGGCGTGGCCGAGCGGCGCCGGCGCTCTCCCCGGCGGCACCGGCCACCTCCGTCGACGCTCAGCACACCGGCGTGCTCAGGATGGTGTGCCGCATCCGTAGAGGTGCATCACGACCGTTGTGGTGGTCGGACACGAGCAGCGCATCGGCCGCGGTGGACGGCGGCGATGGCAGTGTTCAACACGTTGAGGAATGCACGAGGGGGAGGGAATGGAGCACGGGGTGAGTTGGCGGGGGTGATGCGAGTGTGCGGGAGTGTTCAGGGGGAAGAGAGAAGGGGCGAGGCCCACGAATTTAAGCGGTGGCCGGCGGCTCTGCTCCGGCCATAGAGGTGGCTGGAGGGCACAGGAAGAGCATCAGGCCTGCCGGGGAGGTACACTAGAGGGAGAGGGGGCAAATGGAGTCGCGAGGCGAGCCTGGGGTGCCCTATAAATAGGTGGGTGGCGGTCCACCGAGGGCTCGTGCACTGGTGAGCTTGTTCCTGTCGCTGCAAGCCACGGGGAAGCCTGTGGGTGTGTCCGGGGGTGTTCCTGGAGTTGGACTAGGGCGAGGGGAGAGAAGAGAGGAAGTGGGGAAGGGTCAGAGCGCCGAGCGTGTGGGGCTGCCCACAGGAGTGCTCGGGCGGCCATGGCGCGCGTGCGAGCACGGGTGAGAGAGAGGGAGAGAGGAGGGGCTGATGGCTTCTCGCCCCTCGTTGGTTACCCCAAGTGGAAGGTTGAGATGTAGCGTAGCGGCAAATTTCCCTTGGCAAAGATACCAAGGATCGAATCCCGTGAGACTCCAAGGGTCGACAAGTAGGTGTCAACGGCGCCAGAAACTTAGCGGTTGACGGGACCTGCACACAGATACAGATAACTTTGCTCCCAACAAGTACAGAGAGGTTGTCAATCCCTCCGGCCTTGTTGTTTACAAAGGATCAAACACAAGAGATAATAATGATAGCTATGACTCCAACTAGGAAATAAAAACAGGAAGTAAATAAAAGGTGTGATCAACGGTGGTAATATGGACCGGGGTCCCATGATGTTCACTAGTGATGTCTATCTCCCAAAAGACAATAAAACAACAAAGCGAGGTAAACAAATTACAGCTGGGCAATTGACATGATTATGTGCGCAAACCAATGCTAACTATGCTGCAAAGAAAGGTAGAGGCTCAAAAGCATGGGCAGTACGCCAAGGCAAGTAGACCAAAATCCATCTGCATCTACTACTAATCATCCACCTTGAGATATCTATCCAGAACATCTCGCCGGTATTAAGTTGCGAATCCCACCCAAAGTGTAAACTCAAAGCAACAGACAACTGCATTAAAAGAACTTTGCGTAAAGTAAACAATCCTTGCACCCGCAAGTACAAGCACCGTTGTTTTCTCCCTTGTGGCAACAACACATCCCCTAGACTCATGTTTCTGTCACTCAAGCTAGTCATCAGGGCGCATGAACCCACAATCAAGCATAACGCTCCCTCTTGGAGTTACTACCTACTACTTGGCCAAAGCAATAAACAGCAACGGAGAACATGCAAGAATTACTCAAGAACAAAGATATAAAAGAGGTGAACCAAATATATTACTCAAACACAATCTGAACATAGTCTCATAATCCATCAGATCCCAGCAAACTCAGCAAAGCAACAGCAGAAAGATTACATATGTGCCTCGATCATGTAGGGCAGCTCACGAGGTCTAAACCATGAAGAGCAAAGAGGGGAGGAGAACATCACGTAGCTACTGATCATGGACCCATGGTCCAAGGTGGACTACTCACGACTCATCCGGGAAGCGTCCATGGTGGTGGAGAAGCTCCCGGTGGTGGTTCTCCCCTCCGGCAGGGTGCCGGGAAGAGTTCTCCTGATGCTCCCGATCTTGGAAGCGCTGCGGTGGCGGAACAGAGGCGAGATAGCGAAAAAGGGTTTTGTCCTTGAGGGTTTCGGGACGAGAGGGATATATATGCGAAGGGGGGCAGCCAGAGGCAGAGCAGGGGCCCCAGGCGCCCCCCTGGCGCGGCCAGGGGTGGGGCCTCGCCAGGTGGCCGCCTGGGCCTCCCCCGGCTCCCCTCTGGCCCATCTTTGGTTCTTCACGAAGCTTCATGTACGCTGATTTTTCCTATATTTTTCCTGGAATTTTTGGAGCACTTTTAATATGGGGGAAACCTGAAATAGAAAAATAGCAGAAAACAGGAACTGGCACTGTGGTGCACTGAGTTAATAAGTTAGTCCAAATATGATCAAAAGTGTATGGAAGTGCATCAATATCATAGCAATATCACACAAAAGAAGCATGGAGCAAGCAGAAATTATAGATACGTTTTGGACGTATCAACATCCCCAAGCTTAATTCCTGCTCGTCCTCGAGTAGGTAAATGATAACAAGCATAATTTCTGTGGTGACATGCTACCAACCATATAAGAACTTTTTAAGTAAAGCAATCAAGGCATGTAATTCAATTCAAGTCATAACAAGCAAGAGTCTATAAATGTCTCCAAATGGTGTTTGCGTGCAAGAAAGGGGATATGGATATACGAGAGAGTAAAACATAGTTTTTTTATTGTTGAGAACTTAATCTACTAAAGTTTCACACTTGGTCTTCTTTGGAATCTTATCTTGACTCATCCCCAGACCACTAGCCAGGTATAAGTCAAAATGATCCACTCCCTTTCGATATTTTGAGCACTCATGCAATGGATGAGCGTAAGCAAGAAAGTTGACACTTAGGATGGCAAAGAGAGAAAAATGATGAAGGGGGAAGACAAAAAAGGTGTGAAAGGCTCACATCAATGAGGACAATCATAGGCGAGAGAAAGCCAAATGATAGATATGATGTGAGGAGTAGGGATTGCCATGCAACGGATGCACATATGAGCTAAGGTAAGCTCTCCAATGGAACTAGTGGGGTTGCATCCAACTTTCTCACTCAAGAAGACCTAGAGCTCTTTTGAGGAGGCTCATCATTGGAATATACAAGCCAAGTTCTATAGTGTGAAGGTCCCCACATAGCTATATGCATGAATGATAATCTCTATGGAGTACAAGGTATAAGATGGAGTACGAGTGTGGATCTCTCAAAAGGAATAGTAGTGTGCCCCCTTCTCTCTTTTTATTTCTTTTTCTCTTTTTTCTCTCTTTTTTTATTTTTTTGTGGCCTCAATGGCTCTTTCTATTTAACTCTCATTTGTCCTCTTTGGGATCTTTTGATTTTGTCCTCTTTGGGATCTTTTCCTCACTTTAGGGGCAACACTCTATATATTACAAGAAGTATAGAAGATCTTTCACACTTTACAAAAGTACTCAACATAAAGAAAATGAAACTATCATGATGTATGCAAATGTATGCCTCTGCCGGTGTAGCAGGATATGCAATGATACTAGCGCGTCATGTAGCAATGATTAGGGCAAGGCCCAACTAGCATGCGGCTCATCGATCAAGCAAAAGCATGTATGACATGAAGATCAAGTCATGAGAAGATGGATGTTGCATGGCAATGTATCTCGGAAAGGCTATGGAAATGCTTTGATAGGTAGGTATGGTGGCTGTTTTGAGGAAGGATATAATGAGGCTTATGATGACAGAGCGTATCGTGCCAAGGATTTGGATGCACCGGCGAAGTATGCGCCAACTCTCGAGGTGAGAAAGGGCAATGCACGGTACCGAAGAGGCTAGAAAAATATGGCTAGGTGGAAGTGTCAACTTTCGAATACTCACATTAGTCTGAAGAACTCATGCACTTATTATCGGTAACTCTCAATCTAATTAGGAGGTTCACAAAGAGACAAGTACCCCGAGGAGGAGTGTATGGGGGTTTGGTTATCCTTGCGCATCCTCGACTCATGGTACGTGAGTGTACTCTAACATTCAATCCCTCCAAATATTAGTGATCCATCTAGTAGCTAAAGTTCTCAACTATTTTGTAGGTTTTCGAAAATAAACACGGATTGCCCAAAATACGGCATCTATCACTAATAGGCTAAAGCTCTTGACACCAAAAGTTCAGACATTACTCATGGCAATACCTCAAAACTATTGCAAGTTACTACTAAAATTAAATAGCAACCTCAATTACCTACTTTAAGTTAAGACACACAACTCAGTGCAACAGGCAAACTCTCTTAACAAGATAAACATGAAAACTCAAGAGAGTTCAGCAACTAACTAAACAAAAGCTCTTTAAAAAGAAAAGCATGAAAACTAAGAGCTAAACATGACAACAGCTATGGAAAGACAAAGAACACACACAGCAAAGATAAGCATGAAAATCCTATGTTGTGTTCTAGGTTGAAGTGGAGCGTGTTTCTCTCCCACACAAAGAAAGATGGGTTCTAACTTGTTATGAACAGCAAGCAAAGCTAAAGAAAACTAAAAAAGGAAACTAAGAGCAAGACGCTCCAAGCATAGCACATAACGCATGAAGTGATAAGAATATAGTGGAACGAAAGACGAACTGATAATTGTTGATGGAGAAGGGGATGCATGGGGGCATCCCCAAGCTTAGGCTCTTGAGTCTTCTTGAATATTTCTTGGGGGTGCACGTGGGCATCCCCAAGCTTGAGCGTTTGACCCTCCTGAATCTTCTTTTATCATCTTCCCTCGCACACTTGAAAACTCCCTTCATACATAACTCATCATAATCTGATTAGCGAGGTTAGTACCCACAATAAAATATTTTTTCCCTACTGGAAATAAAAATAATCTTGAAGAGCTACTGTTTCTCAAGATTGCCAAAAGGTTTTTGCAAAGAAAAAGCGAGCTCAAGGTTTGCAAAACGAAGAAAAGGCAAAACATGACAGAATCTGTGAAAAACAGACCAGCAGGTAGTAAATAATTTTTTCGGCGCACTTCTGCAACTCAAATCAAAAAACTTAGAACAGACGCTCGAAAGCCAATTGTATAGAGCACGCTGTCAAAAAAAATTCTGATCAAAAAGATGATCTGGTGATTTTATTCAATTTTTTCTGTCCAAGGACAGAATCTGTTTTCTGGACAGCACGTCACAACTTTTGAACTTTCTTGCAATCGGAGGCTAAACTTGGCACAAAGCTGAAAAGAAAAGATACAATGATGATGCTACTGTAGTAACAAACATCAAGAAACAACAAAATCAAAATAAAACCTAATTCATTGTGGGCTGCCTCCCAAAAGCGCTTTCTTTTATGCCTTTAAGCTAGGCATGCTGCAAAAAGAAAAGATCAAGTTTTATCAAGAGTAAGAGAATAGCTAGCCCGTATAACGGACTCAAAAGGAAACTTAATCTTCTTTCTAAGGAAGTGTTCCATCCCTTTCTTGAGAGGGAATTGGAATTTTATATTCCCCTCTTTCATGTCAATGATAGCACCAACGGTGCGAAGAAAAGGACGTCCCAAAATAATTGGACATAAAGGTTCACATTCAATATCCATAATAGTAAAATCAACGGGAACATAATTGTCATTGACAATGATAAGAACATCGTCAGTCTTCCCCAAAGGTTTCTTTATGGAAGAATCAACAAGACGAACACCAAAAGAACAAGGATCAAAAGGTTTCAATTCAAACATATCATACATTCTTTTGGGCATAATGGAGGTACTAGCTCCAACATCACATAAAGCATAGCAAGAGAAGTTATTCAACTTAATTTTGATCATAGGATCCCAACTATCTACTAGCTTTCTAGGTATGGAGGCTTCTACCCTAAGCTTCTCCTCCATAGCTTTGATAAGAGCATTAGTGATATGCTCCGTGAAGGCAAGATTAAGTGTGCTAGTGTGGGGATCTCTAGACATCTTGTGAAGAAAACCAATAACTTCAGAAAGGGTGCAATTATCAAAATCAAGGTCACTACTATCAAGTAAAGTGGTAGTGGTGTCCTTTAGGCTCACTTGTTTGGTAGCTTCTATGGTCATAGGAGTTTCTTCTTCTACGGTTGAGGTCATAGCATCACCATTAATAGGTCCAATGGGACTAGGAGTGCATTGGGTGCTAAGAGTTCGGATATCCTCAACAACTTGGATAGTAGCAACAGTGTGGTGGGTAGGAAGGCTCTTAATCCTATCTTCTTCCTCCTTTTCTCTAGCCCATCTCTCTTTAAGTTTAGCCATCATCCTAATGTTTTCATTAATTTGCACTTGAATAGCATTCATAGGAGTGGTCTTCCTCTCCTCAAGAGGAGAAGTTCTAATTTTAAGCAACTCTACCTCATGGGCTAAATTGTCTACCTTCGAAGGGAGATTATCTAGTTTGTCTAGTTTATCTTCTACACTCTAATTGAAGGCCTTTTGGGTAGTGATGAAGTCTTTAAGCATAATCTCTAGTTCAGAAGTGGAGTTCTTGGTGCTAGGATAAGTATTGTTGTTCCCATAGGAATTAGAGGGGAACGGACTAGGGTTGCTACCAAAATTACTCCTATAAGCATTGTTATTGAAATTGTTTCTAGAGATAAAGTTCACATCTACTTGATCTTGAGCAATCAAAGAATTTAAAGGAACATCATGAGGATCAATAGAAGATTGCTTGGAAAGTAGAGACATGATCAAGTCAACTTTTTCATTTAGGGAGGAAATCTCCTCGACAGAGTTTACCTTCCTACCTGTTGGAGCGCGTTCGGCGTGCCATTGGGAATAATTGGTCATCATCTCGTCGAGAAGCTTCGTGGCAGCACCAAGTGTAGTTGACATAAAGGTTCCTCCCGCGGCCGAATCTAACAAGTTCCGCGAGGTAAAGTTCAAGCCTGCATAAAAAGTTTGGATAACCATCCAAGTAGTCAAACCATGAGTAGGGCAGTTCTTGACAAGAGATTTCATGCGTTCCCAAGCTTGGGCAACGTGTTCATTATCCAATTGTTCAAAATTCATTATGTTACTCCTTAATTGGATAATTTTAGCAGGGGGATAGTACTTCCCAATAAAGGCATCCTTGCACTTGTCCCAAGAATCTATACTATTCCTAGGCAAGGATTGAAGCCAGATTTTAGCTCCTCCTCTCAAGGAGAAAGGAAAAAGCTTAAGCTTAACAATATCACCATCTACTTCTTTGTACTTTTGCATATCACAGAGCTCAACAAAATTATTTAAGTGCAAAGCAGCATCATCTCTAGCACGGAGAATTGATCTTTCATAACTAGGTTCAGCAAAGCAGGTTTAATCTCATAAGAAGGTGCTGAAGTGGCAGGTGTAGCAATAGGCGTGCAGATAAAGTCATTGTTGTTATGACTAGTGAAGTCACACAACTTGGTGTTCTTGGTGGAACCCATAGCAGCAGCAAGCAAGATAACTATTTTTGTGATTTTTGGTAAGGGACACTAAAGCAAAAACTGAAAGGTAAACTAACAAGACTAAAAAGCAAAGATAAAAGATAGCGTGCAACTCCCCTATCTTGAAGAGTGGAGTCCCCGGCAACAGCGCCAGAAACTTGCTTGATGGCTTCTCGCACCTCGTTGGTTACCCCAAGTGGAAGGTTGAGATGTAGCGTAGCGGCAAATTTCCCTTGGCAAAGATACCAAGGATCGAATCCCGTGAGACTCCGAGGGTCGACAAGTAGGTGTCAACGGCGCCAGAAACTTAGCGGTTGACGGGACCTGCACACAGATACAGATAACTTTGCTCCCAACGAGTACAGAGAGGTTGTCAATCCCTCCGGCCTTGTTGTTTACAAAGGATCAAACACAAGAGATAATAATGATAGCTATGACTGCAACTAGGAAATAAAAACAGGAAGTAAATAGAAGGTGCGATCAGCGGTGGTAATATGGACCGAGGTCCCATGATGTCCACTAGTGATGTCACTCTCCCAAAAGATGATAAAACAGCAAAGCGAGGTAAAGAAATTACAGCTGGGCAATTGACAGGATTATGTGCGCAAACCAATGCTAACTATGATGCAAAGAAAGGTAGAGGCTCAAAAGCATGGGCGGTACGCCAAGGCAAGTAGACCGAAATCCATCTGCATCTACTACTAATCATCCACCTTGAGATATATATCCAGAACATCTCGCCGGTATTAAGTTGCGAATCCCACCCAAAGTGTAAACTCAAAGCAACAGACAACTGCATTAAAAGAACTTTGCGTAAAGTAAACAATCCTTGCACCCGCAAGTACAAGCACCGTTGTTTTCTCCCTTGTGGTAACAGCACATCCCCTAGACTCATGTTTCTGTCACTCAAGCTAGTCATCAGGGGGCATGAACCCACAATCAAGCATAACGCTCCCTCTTGGAGTTACTACCTACTACTTGGCCAAAGCAATAAACAGCAACGGAGAACATGCAAGAATAACTCAAGAACAACGATATAAAAGAGGTGAATCAAATATATTACTCAAACACAATCTGAACATAGTCTCATAATCCATCAGATCCCAGCAAACTCAGCAAAGCAACAGCAGAAAGATTACATATGTGCCTCGATCATGTAGGGCAGCTCACAAGGTCTAAACCATGAAGAGCAAAGAGGGGAGGAAAACATCACATAGCTACTGATCATGGACCCATGGTCCAAGGTGGACTACTCACGACTCATCCGGGAAGCGTCCATGGTGGTGGAGAAGCTCCCGGTGGTGGTTCTCCCCTTCGGCAGGGTGCGGGGAAGAGTTCTCCTGATGCTCCCGATCTTGGAAGCGCTGCGGCGGCGGAACAGAGGCGAGATCGCGAAAAAGGGTTTTGTCCTCGAGGTTTTCGGGACGAGAGGGATATATATGCGAAGGGGGGCAGCCAGAGGCGGAGCAGGGGCCCCAGGCACCCCCTGGCGCGGCCAGGGGTGGGGCCGCGCCAGGTGGCCGCCTAGGCCTCCCCTGGCTCCCCTCTGGCCCATCTTTGGTTCTTCGCGAAGCTTCCTGTACACTGATTTTTCCTATATTTTTCCTGGAATTTTTGGAGCACTTTTAATATGGGGGAACCTGAAATAGAAAAACAGCATAAAATAGGAACTGGCACTGTGGTGCACTGAGTTAATAAGTTAGTCCAAATATGATCAAAAGTGTATGGAAGTGCATCAATATCATAGCAATATCACACAAAAGAAGCATGGAGCAAGCAGAAATTATAGATACGTTTTGGACGTATCAGGGGCCGACCGTCCAGCGTGTCCCGGACGCCGAGGCGGCCTCGGGGGACACGAGGGGGAGGCCCGAGGTGGTCGGGGCTGGTGATTGGGCAAGGCTAATCTAAGTGCGCCAGGGCACTGTAGCGCGCTCCAGAGCGCCCGTTTGGCCGGCATGGCCATTTCCTCGCCGCTCTGGACGCGTCTACCTTGCCCAATGATGTCTAGGGGGTCGATTGAGTAGTAAACAATTGTGTGATGGTCTTGGATGCCCTGGGAAGCCACTGGAATGAGGAGGGAGGTGAAAGAAGAGGAGAAACCTGCTGTCTATAGGAGTAAAATGGGGTTTTACCCTCTCCAATGATTGAGCTGAGGCAGGGGAGAGTTACTGGAGGTAGAAGATTACTTGGAGAAGCTGTGGTAGAAAGTTGAGCTCAAGGGGGATAGTAAAAGTGGTCAAAACAATGGTTTTGGTAAATTGGCAGAAGGTGTTTGATCATGTTTTGGGAAAGCAAATGACTTCCAATTGACATGAGACTTAACAGGATGGAATGTCACACACAATTAGGCCCC
The DNA here is from genome assembly GCA_902687465.1 of Secale cereale. Taxonomy (NCBI): domain Eukaryota; kingdom Viridiplantae; phylum Streptophyta; class Magnoliopsida; order Poales; family Poaceae; genus Secale; species Secale cereale. The sequence continues at coordinate 348,705,013 of LR738714.1, forward strand.
TCCACCAAATTTGAGCTCATTTGGGCAAAGTTGCCAATGTAACTTTGGTGAACCCTAGAAATCAACAGAAATGGTTACACCATGTTTGAGTTAAGCTAATCATCTCCCCTTGATGCACCACTTGGTGTAGTATCATCATTTGGGGTTATGACCATGCCCACAAAGTTTGAAGCCCCAGGTAAAAAGTTGATAATGTAAAGTTGTTCAAATTTGAATTTGAACAGGAATGGTTTTGGGGCACTTAGATCAAGTTATGCTTCTCCAAAACTTGCGCCATTTGGCATAGATGGATAATTACATATTTTTAGCATGTGTACCAAGTTTGAGAGCATTTGGACAAGTTTGGCAATGTAAAGTTGCTCAAACTTCAAAATCAACAGAAATGGTTTTGAGGGGATTAGATGATGATTCCTTGATCTTCAAGGCATGAGGCTTTGCAAGATCATCAAATATGTCATGTTTGACATGATAGAATTTCCCTGGAATTTTTGTAGAATATTTCCTTTGTAAATATTTCAAAAGCTTGAAATATCCCGAAAGGGTTTTGGAAGGATTTGTCCAATATTTTGAACATGACCATGTGTTGAAACTCTTATGTATGGACAATATATGTCCTATGAGTTTCTCTGAATTTTGGCAAATATTTTTGAAATAGTTAAATAATTTTTCCCTATTAAAGACCATTTCTGGCCTTAAGGAAAAGCTTTTAAATAAAATATAAAAATAACTTTTAAAATTATAATTTTGTGGTTTCTGGGAGTCCTATACCTAATAGGATTCAAATATACTTTTTGAAAGATTTTTCACACCCTAAATAAGGTACTTGCAGTGCAAACCTCAATTCAGGGGTTTTTGGAAAACTAATTTTAGAAAATACTATTTGGCCAAAATATTTTTATAAGAAAATTCTATACACATGGCATGATCATTGGGAAAAGGTTTTTGGATCAAGGAGATGAAGTATCAGAGTTGGAGGATTTATTTGATTTTTAGAGCACTAGCAAACAGCAGACATAAAATCAATCAAGCAAAGTCAAAACGCTCAAATTTTTTGTTAAATCCACATTTTTAGCATGATTATTAGCTTAAGCAAAGTGGCATGAAAATCAGGGTGTGACAATAATGGGCTAGGGATAACTTATTTTAGCATTGATATTTTGAAAGACATGCTTGCTTGTTGATATGCTTGAGTATCTAAATTATTATGTCAAAACTAGACTATTGCTTTGAACCATATAAAAGTCCAAATGTACATGCTATAAAGAAAATAATATGATATGACTTGATAAAGAACACTCCACATCAAAAATTCTGTTTTTATCACTTACCTACTGGAGGACGAGTAGGAGCTAAGCTTGGGGATGCTGATACGTCTCCAACGTATCTATAATTTTTGATTGTTCCATGCTGTTATATTACCATTCTTGGATGATTTATAATCATTTTATAGTCATATTATATCATTTTTTGGTACTAACCTATTGACAAAGTGCAAGTGCCAGTTGCTGTTTTCTGCATGTTTTTGACATCATAGGAAATCAATTTCAAACGGAGCCCAAACACCGCGAAACTTTTTGGAATTTTTTTCCGGGCCAGAAGGAACACTATAGGCCCTAGTGGCACCTGGGGGGAGTCCCGAGGAGGGGACAACCCACGAGGGCGCGCCAGGAGGCCCAGGCGCGCCCTCGTGGGTTGTGCCCACCTCGGGTGCCCCCCAGACCGCCTCTTTACTCTATAAATACCCCAATATTCCAGAAACCCTAAGGGAGTCGACGAAATATTCATCCAGCCCTCGCAGAGTCCAGAAACACCAGATCCAATCTAGACACCATCACGGAGGGGTTCACCACTTCCATTGGTGCCTCTCCGATGATGCGTGAGTAGTTCTTTGGAGACCTACAGGTCCGTCGTTAGTAGCTAGATGGCTTCCTCTCTCACTTTTGATTCTCAATACAATGGTCTCTTGGAGAACCATATGATGTAACTCTTTTAGCGGTGTGTTTGTTGGGATCCGATGAACTTTGAGTTTATGATCAGATCTATCTTTTTATATCCATGAAAGTTATTTGAGTTTCTTTGATCTCTTATATGCATGATTGCTTATATCCTCATATTTCTTCTCCGATATTGGGTTTTTTTGGCCAACTTTATCTATTTATCTTGCAATGGGAAGAGGTGCCCGGTAGTGGGTTCGATCTTTCGGTGCTTGATCCCAGTGATAGAAGGGGAATCGACACGTATGTATCGTCGCAACTAAGGATAAAACAACGAGATCCATATCTAAGCCATAGATAAACGGGTCTTGTGTACATCATGTCATCGTTCTTAATGCATTACTCCGTTTTTCCATGAACTTAATACACTAGATGCAAGCGGGATAGCGGTCGATGTGTGGAGTAATAGTAGTAGATCCAGGCAGGAGTCGGTCTACTAATCTTCGCCGTGATGCCTATGTAATGATCATTTCCTAGATATCGTCATGATTATTTGAAGTTCTATAAATTTCCCAATAGTAATTTGTTCACCCATCGTTGCTATTTTTCTCAAGAGAAGCCACTAGTGAAACCTACGGCCTCCGGGTCTTCTTCCTCATATATCTGCCTTTGCGATCTATTTGCCTTTGATTTTATTTTCAGATCTATTAAACCAAAAACCCAAAAATACCTTGCTGTAATTTATCTTATTTGTCAACCAATCTACCAATATTTATCTCTCTCTCACGTTCATTCCCCGAAAGGGATTGACAACCCCTTTAACACGTCGGGTCGCGAAGTGTTGTTATTTGTGTGCACGTGTTGTTTATATTGTGTTGCTTGGTTCTCCCACTGGCTCGATAACTTTGGTTTCACATCTGAGGGAAATACCTACCTCCGCTGGGTTGCATCATCCCTTCCTCTTTGGGGAAAAACCGACGTAGCTTTAAGCGATATTAGTGTCGCCGTGAGCAGCACCTCCAGCTGAGCCCGCAGTCATTTGCTTGAACCTGTATGCAAAGACTTGAACACTCCCCGCATGGCGTGAGAGTATTTTGGAGGGGTGCCCCCCTTGTGCATGTAAATTAATGTTCTACCTTTAAGCTGGACTTGAATCTTGCCTTCCAAACTCATGAGCCCCTGAGCAGGGTCGTGGCTAAGTCTCATCTTGATCCCAGCTGGCTTTGGGTGTGTCCAGAGGTGGCTTGTGTGTCTTTATCCCATGGGGAGCCTCTTGCTGGCCCACCAGGGTTTAGGCCTCTTCAGGGGCCTGCTGATTCCTCCAAGAGAGCCTCGCGAGGAGCGAATGCCAGGTTATGGCTAGGTGTGCGCGTGGTGACGCCGTGGCGATGGTACTCTTGATCCTGGGGTGCTCACCGCCGGCCGGGCTTGCCCAAGCGGGGTTGATGTGCCTATACCACACCCAGTTCTGCCTGCGAGGTGCTCTCTAGAGGAGGGGTAGCAGACATGAGCCTCAAAAATAAAGCATGCAACCAACACGCAAGAAATCAACACGAACACGAGAAGATTCCCCCCCAGCTTGGCAGAAAAGAGACTCCAAGTTCAATTCAAAAGGCACGGCGAATTGAGCTACACAAAAAGGGGACAAAAGCAAATGGCCTCGTCCGGCACCTAGCTAGTCTTCTTGTCTTCCACCAGCGCGGAGCTAAGTGCTTTCACTAGTTATGAGCATAGTCATTGGGGGACAGTGTCGACGGCAAGCGCGGAGCATGGTGCTTCCACTAGGACGTGGGTGGGAGCCCCCGAGGCCCGAGGGAGGCTCTCCGGAGATTCTGGGGCATGTACAGCCCCACTCATTATTATGTGAGAGTGTCACGGGCGGAGACCTTCACAGACGCGAGCCTTGCTTCATATCGCCTAGCGAGGGCCCCGCCCTACGCCACCCCCAATCACCATTGGGGCATCCGGAAGCCAGGACGAGACTAAGGGGCAAGGGGGACGCTAGCGGGAGGAAGGGCCCATCGGCGCCTCCCCTGGTAGAGGACCTACCTTCCCGCGGCGCCTTGCTCCATGTGACGCGGGGAAGGCCCTGGCTCTGGGCTCCTCCTGCGCAGCCCCCAGAGCGTCACTCCCGCCTGGAGCGGAGCCGCTGCTCTGGGGTCTTCGACCGCCGCCGCGGGCTGGTTCTCCTACAGCCCATGGTTAGTGTACGCCTCATCCCGAGGTACTGGCTGTACCCTGCCGTCATCGTTGCTGAAGGGGTCGGCGAAGCCTTCGGGCGACTCACGGGAGGCCTCCGCTTCGGGCATTGCGCCATCCCATCCCGGCCCGGGGAACGACTCAGAGCCTGCCCCCGGCGCGTACTCCAGCTTCACCATGCGAGGCACGTAGCCTTCCGTGGTTGTCGCGCCAAAGCCCTTGCCTGGGTGCCTCGCGCCTTGTGCCACTAGCCGTGGCACATGGCCCTGGTGGACGCCGGGTGGCATCCCGGCGCGTCCTCGTGGTAGACCGCCTGCTGCTGCCACTCCTGGTGATGGCGCTGCTGAGGCAGGGCCGGCTGCGCTAGGGTACACGTTGGCACCGTATGGTCCTCCTAGCGCTCTGGGGGACACGCATGCTCACCGGGGCCTCGTGCATGCTTCCTCCACAACCTGAGGCGTGGGCATAGAGCAGAAAGGTGGCTTACCTCCACAGGCTGCATCGAGTAGTTCGGTGACGCGCTCCAGTGGCACATCGCGGCCGCTCTCAGCCAACTTGCATTGAAGCAGCTCCCGCACTACGATGAGCGCGGCCCGCATGTTCGCCTGCTCCCGCCTGGTGTGTGGTGCCATTGCTGCAATGTAGCCTGAAAATCACGCGGCGGAGCGCGTGCGCCGGGGGGCGAGGGAGGAAGGCACCGGTCCATGCCTCCCGCGTCTGGCGGCGTTGGGCGGCATGCAGGCCGCCTGGAGCACGGAGTTGAGATCTTCGTGAGTGGACGGAGCCGCCCGGGTGGGCCAGGCTGCCCAGCGGTCGGCATGAGCCCTCACATCGTCGGCCATCGGGGTCGTTGGGCGGCGGTGAGCTGAGATGGAAGAGAGGCTTGAGCGCACCCCTACCTGGCGCGCCAATTGTCGGATTTCGGGTTCCGCAAACCCTTGAGAGGTTCGAACTCCGGGATGCGCACAAAGAACACTCTCTCCCCAGCACGCTGGCCCTACGATTCCACAGCCTAGCTCGACGAACTCAAAGAACAAGGGACATAGAGGATTATACTGGTTCGGGCCACCTTGCGGTATAATACCCTACTCCAGTGTGTGTGGTGGATTACCTTGTGGGGCTGGGGATGAACTAGTACAAGGGATGAACAGCCTCCGGAGGAGAGGTGTTCTTGGGCTCGGATGAGCTTGTGTGGTGGTTAGGGTGGAATGTATACGATCCCTATGGTTGGATCAGATCAAGATGAGATGTCCCTCTATGGTGGTGGCTAAGTCCTATTTATAGTGGCCTTGGTCCTCTTCCGAAATATTAGCGGGAAGGGATCCCACAATGGCCAAATTTGAAGGGGAACAGCTAGTACAAGGTATCCCGACAAAAGTGGTCTTCGCCTGCCAAAGGCTCTGGTGGTGACGCCGTGCCGGGCTCCACGATGACCTCCATTCTGCCATCCCGACAGTCCTTGGTCTTGTTGCACCGATATGGAAACCTTTGCTTGATTCCTCGGGACTACGCGCCTGCGCTTGCCCCCTTAGCACCAAAGGGGAAACTGGTACACTACGCCCGCTGGCGCCCGTCTGGCCTTGGTCGTCATGGCTCACGTCACGTGAACTTTGCGAGGTGCGCCTTGCATAGATATCTCTGCTCCTCGGGAGCCAGCCTAGAGAAGCTGCCCCTAGGGAGGTCTTGCCGTCGTCCGCCTCGCGAGGCTTGGCCCCTCACGGGGGTCTTGAGTTGTGGTTGCTGAAGCTAGGTCGTACCAGGCCGCCGATAGAGCCACGTCACGAGCTGCAGGCAGGCAAGTCTGGGTACCCCCGTTCCCAGAACATCGACAATGGCCTTCTGCTCGAGCGCGTACGGTTGAAACGGGTTCCTCTTCATCGGAAAGGGTCTGGAGTACCACTAAACGGAGGAAACAACCTTCTGCTCGATCAGCTATGGTCGAAACGGGATCCTTTTCATCGGGATGGGTCTTGCGTACCGCAAAACGGAGAAAACAGACTTGTGTTGGAGCGCTACGGTCGAAATAGGGGTCCTGTTCATCGGGAGGGGTGTGGCGAACCGCAAAACGGGACTCCATGGGCTACTGTTCACCCACCGTCGACTTCCTCCAGCCTCCACATGCACTGTTCAAACACCGCGTCTTCCTCCTGGCTCCACCATCTACTATTCATCCAGCCCTCCACTGTCTACTGTTCAACCAGCCCTCCACGGGGTCATGTTCATCCACCCCCAACCAGCTCGTCTGTGGCGGCCTCCTCACAGGGTCCTGTTCATCCAGCGGCAACTGCCTACTACCACGGGTCATATTCATCCAACCCCCATCGGGAACTATTCATCCAACCCCAACCACGTCTCGACTCGTTCAACCAACCGCCACGTTCAGCGTTCATCAAGAGGCAGCAGGTTCGATTGGCTTCAGTAAGCAGCAGCAGCGATCGCTCAGGTTCAGTAAGCAGTAGTAGCGAAGGAATCGCTCGGGTTCAGTTAAAAGCCAAGAGATCGATCTCTCGGGTTTAGTTACGTAGCTAGTGCAATCTCTCGGGTTTAGTAAGTGAACGCCTCGCTCGGGTTTAGTTAGAGTCCAACGCCCCACACACACGCACATACGTATATAGGAGAAACGCGCAAACCTTCAAGCATCGCTCCGCCCCGACCACCCACCATAACCGGGAACTCCCCGTAATTTTCCTTGCCCTCGCTTCTACCATGATTTTTTCCATCATGGACAGCCCAAAGAATGTCATGTAGGTGCATCTCCGGCCCATCCAGGACGAAATGCCCATTTTCTGTCATGATTTTGTGTCATAGAAGTAGGAGCCCACCACATCTATGATGATATCAGGTTTTGTCACAATTGTCGTCATAGAAGTCTCATAAGCATGACACGAAAAAAAAATATCCTTCGAGCCAAAATGTCACGGATGTGTCTTTTTTTGTATTGTCTAGATGGAAATGTTTTTTCTCCACATACCTAGTGCTACTTCTTGAGCTTGTGTTGATTTTTCCCTTGAAGAGGAAAGGGTGATGCGGCAAAGTAGAGATAAGTATTTCCCTCGTTTTGAGAACCAAGGTATCAATCTAGTAGGAGGTACAAGCAAGTCCCCAATATATGCACCTGCACAAACTAACTAACACTTGCACATAACGCAAAAAAGGGGTTGTCAATCCCTTCAACGTCACAAACAAGAGTGAGATCTGATAGAGATAGAATTAAAACTAAAGTAAAAAAGAAAAATAAAGTAAACACAAAATAATTGCAGCAAGGTATTTATGGGTTTTTGGTCTTAGAGATCTGAAAATAATAGATGTAAAATAGACCCATGGGCATAGGTTTCACTAGAGGCTTTTCTCTTAAATAAAGCATACGGTGGGTAAACAAATTACTATCGAGCAATTGATAGAAAAGCGTAAAGTTATGACGATATCTAAGGCAATGATCATGAATATAGGCATCACGTCGGTGACAAGTAGACCAAAACGATTCTGCATCTACTACTATTACTCCACACATCAACCGCTATCCAGCATGCATCTAGAGTATTAAGTTCATAAGAACAGAGTAATGCTTTAAGCAAGATGACATGATGTAGAGGGATAAACTCAAGCAATATGATATAAATCCCGTCTTTTTATCCTTGATGGCAACACTGCAATACGTGCCGCGCTACCCCTTCTGTCACTAGGTGAGGACACAGCAATATTGAACCCAAAACTAAGCACCTCTCCCATTGCAAGAACTACCAATCTAGTTGTCCAAACCAAACCAATAATTCGAAGAGAAATACAAAGATATCAAATCATACATATAATAATTCAGAGAACATTCAAATTATATTCATAGATACTCTGATCATAAATCCACAATTCATTGGATCGCGACAAGCACACCGCAAAAGAAGATTACATCGAATAGATCTCCAAGAACATCGAGGAGAACATTGTATTGAAGTTCAAAGAGAGAGAAGGAGCCATCTAGCTACTAGCAATGGACCGGTAGGTTTGTGGTAAACTACTCATGCATCATCGGAAGGGCAGCAAGGTTGATGTAGAAGCCCTCCGTGGTCGAATCCCCCTCTGGAAAAGTACCGAAAAAGTCTCCCATACGGAATATCACGGGAACAGGGACCTACGGCGATGGAAATGTATTTTCGCGAATACCTTTAGGGTTTCCGTAATACTTCTAAATATATAGGTCAAAGAAGGGGGTCGGGGGGTCTTCGAGGGGCCACAAGCCCTAGGCGAGGGAGCGCCTCCCCGGCTTGTCGTTGCCTCGAGGACTCTCTAACTTGGACTCCAAGTCCTACGTGTGTCTTCTGGTCCAAGAAAAATCATCGCGAAAGTTTTATTCCGTTTGGGCTCCGTTTGATATTGCTTTTCTACAAAACTCAAAAACAAGGAAATAACAGAAATTGGCACTGGGCTCTAGGTTTCCCAAAAATAATATAAAATAGCATATTAATGCATATAAAACATTCAAAGTTGATAATATAATAGCATGGAACAATAAAAAATTATAGATATGTTGGAGTCGTATCAAGCATCCCTAAGCTTAATTCATTGTCGTCCTCGAGTAGGTAAATGATAAAAACATAATTTTTGATGTGGAATATTACCTAACATATTTATCATTGTATTTCTTCTTTATTTGGCATGAATGTTCAGATCCCTATGATTCAAAACAAAAGTTTATCAATATCAAAACAATAATACTTCAAGCATACTAGAAAGAACATTATAAAGCTTCAAAAATAACATAGGTAAAGAAAGTTATGCTCCCACTTCTTAGCACAAGGTATAAATCTTGCCCACCCCGGTGTCAACCAAGCAATTGTTTCATACTTTTTAATGTACTTCAGCTTTTTCAACTCTTCATGCAATACATGAGTGTGAGCCATGGACAAAGCACTATGGGTGGTGTTGGAGATATAACTAATAGGTATGACCCGCCTAGGAGGGGTCGGGTCATGCCACTGGCAGCTTAAAATAAGCAAGCCCAGGATGGTGGTTCATCAAGAAGGCTTACATGAAGGCCCATGACCCGAAGATGGTTCAAGGCCCATGGGTATGAACCGCCATATGTATAAACTTGAATTTATAAGGCAAGCTTAGTTGGTCACCGAGCCGGACACATTGTGTATGAGCCGGTCGGGACTCTGTAAGCCGTTGGGCATCAACCTGCATATATAAAGGGGTGACCCGGCGGTGGGTTAACTCAAGAAACAATCGCTCGAGAGCTAGGTCAGCGTATTCGCTTCCTGGTTATTGAGTCTCGAGCAATACAAACTCTAGCTGGATTAAGCTTTTACCTCATTGAGGGGTTGAACCAGGATAAAAACCTCTCCGTGTCTCTTGTCCCGTTTAACCACTTCAAGCTAACCTAGTCACAATGGCTCCACACCTAAGTCCTAAACCTAGGGCATCTGCCGTGACAAATCCATGACAGTTGGCGCCCTCCGTGGGGCCAGCGCACGGTGGTTTTGAGTTCTTGAAGGGCAGCTTCGTAGGGCTCAAGGGATATGCCGTAGGCCAGATGACTAAGGGTCACCGCGGCAAGCTCTACATCAACGACGCAGGCTGGGGCCCCGAGGTCGGCTCAATCGAGTACGGGTACCGGGTCCCCTTCGGCGAAATCCATGTCTACATCGGCAGAATCGGCGAGTCAGGGCCTGAGCCGTACATCTGCACCGACATCATCGAGACGGCTCAGTGCACACAACCTGCCAAGGCTCAAGTTGCAACGAAACATGTCTTTGTTCATTTCACCCAGGGGCGGATCTCAATGAAGGATCTGTATCCAGGGGAGAGATGGTGGTCTACTCTGATGGTGAATCTTCAACTGGCGAGACCAGTTCAATGTACCAATTGCAGGACGGCAGGCTTGGGGGCTGCTCCGATGGTGATAGTATTCCGGACCCCTACGAGCCGCCGAATAGAGTGGCAGTTTTCATGACGGGTACATAGCTGGCACTCAACTCGACGGCTGCCCCAGCATGTTCTGATGCCACCGTGTGACGCCCGAAGACCGACGTCCCAGAAGATTCCAGAAGATTCCAGAAGATTCCAGATGTTTCGGGTTCTCTCGTGTGTTTCAGTTGTGCTTGCTTTATTTATTTTGCATTGCATCATGTCATCATGCCATCATGCCATTAATCTTTGCATCTCAACTTAAATAAATCGTGTGGACCTTCGGTCCATTTAAATCGAGGGAAGGTGACTTCTCTTTATAACATATACTCTCAATATTATTAGGGAGCTATATAATAATATTCCATTTGTTTGGAATTAACCAACACACGTGCATAATTTCCCCATGTCTATTTCACTTCGAGTTTCTCCTTCAAAAACCTTGTCAATATTCTTTTCCCGTTTTTTCAAGGTCCTTCCAAAAACCCTCCAGCCATTTTAATTAAATTCCTCACATTTTTGTGAGTCCAGGGAATTTTACCCTATGTCCTAAGCCTTTTCCTAACTCCACTTTTCTTTCTTTTCCTCTTGTGTTTTTTTCTGTTTTATTTGGAAAACCGCTTGGTAACTATCAGCAGCAGTTTAAAAAAAAGAGAGGCCCAAACCTCCCTCTAGCCTTTAGAACCAGCTCTAGGCCCACTCCAGCGGCCAGGCCTCCCGCGGCCTCAAGGCCCATCTCCCTCTTGGCCATCAGCCTCCTGGCCCGACCTAACCCTAGCCCTTGCTCGATCCTTCCTCCCCCCTCAGCCGCTCCCTTCGCTCCCTCTTCAGCGCCGCCAGGCGTTTTCCCACAAGCCCTCTCGCTCTCTCACTCGCCCGAAGCCGCAGCATGCCCGCTCGCCCGATCCCCGTCGCCACCCTGCCTCGTCGCCGCCTAGGCTCGCCTCCCCGAGCGCCATGGCCGCCGCGTCCCGTCCCCACCACGGCCAGGCTCCCTCCTCCCTCCGTCTCCAGCCGCGCGACCGCGCCAAGGCCGGCGCCGCCCTGCCTCCGTCTCCCTCGCGCGGCGCCGCACGCCTCCAGCACCCGAGGCCAGCAAGGCCGTCTCCTCACCGTGGCCTTCTCCCTCCAGCGCGCCCGCGACCGCTCCGTCCTCCAGCTCGCCGGCCAAGAGCCCCAGGCCGCGACCTCTGGCCCTCCTTCCTCCGCGCCAGGCTTCGCCAGCGCCTCTGGACGCGCCCCGTTCGCCAGGGACCGTCGCCAACCCATCGTCCTCCAGTGCGCCACCGGCCCTCTGGCTCCCTGCATCGGCCTCCTTCTCCTCGTTTGGCCTCGTCGCCCCGTGCTGCAGTGTCCTGTGTTTTTTTTGTTGTGTTGCTCTGTGCTACTGTTTCGACAGAGGACCTGCGTACGTCAACACCGAGACCGGTCCGACAATCTGTGTACAACTACGGTCGCTATGGATCCGTCAAGTACCACTACGCTCGACGACTCGAACATCTACGAACGTGTACCCCGACGTCAACTACGACGCAACAAGTACCCCGCCGGCAAGACCGCCCGACGCCAAGTACCACTACGATCGGCGATGCGCCAAGTACCTCTTCGGGGACGTGAACGACTACGCACGAGAACGACTACCTTCGGAAGAAACGAGTACCCCTACCGATGCGCCAAGTACCTCTACGGAACGAACGTGTACGACTACCTTCGGTGAAGAAATGAGAACGTCTACTTCCTCTCTGAACGGAACATCTACTTCCACTACACCCCGTGAACAACTACTTCCTCTACGGCCGTGTACCACTACTTCCACTACGTCCCTCTACGATCTCGAACCGCCCCGAAATGATTGTTCCGAAGGTATACCGAGATGACCCGTGTGATGCTTGTGTTGTATGAAATGTTTTTCCTTGTGTGCACCGTGTCCGTTTCGACCTTTTGTCCTGTTCCTCGGTTGCCTCGTCGCCGACCCGTGGGAACCCGGTGACGGGATCACCCCACCTTTCTTCTTGTTCCGCTCGTTCACGCCATCTTTCTTTTGCACCGGTCCCTCAACGAGTTACCGGTACCGATATGATGCCGTTGCATCATTTTCGGATCGTTGCCGTGGCACCCTTTCTTCCACCATGGTGACAAATATTTCATATCTCTTCATGGCAACTTTTAATAAAAATGCATAAAACTTGATCATGTCATCTGCATCATGTTAACAACATTATATGTGTGATTTGTTGTTGCTTATAATTACTAAACATGCTCATGGGGATTTTTCGGATTTGTTGTTGTTATTTTCCGGCCTCATTTAAATTGCCTAAATAGGTAGTTTATTTTTGCTTCACCTCTTGCCATGTTAAAAACATTTAATCTTGTCTTGTAAATAACGAGAGTCAACTAAATAAATAATGTGGTGATTCGTCAATAAGCAACTTGTTGCATATTGAGCTCCACTTAAATTGTAGTGTTGGTTGTGCACTTTGCCTTGCCATGCATATTTAAACCGGACATGCATCATACTTGGATGTGCATCGTATGCCATGTTTATGATATGTGTGTTTACCGAGTTGTTTGCTTCTTTCTGGTTGCTTCTCTTGTTAGCTTCGGATTCGTTCCGGAGTTGTGAGGCTTCTTCTTCGTCTACTTCATGGATCCGTTCATCTCCCTTGCGGAATCCTAGGCAAGATGATCATACCCTTGGATACCTTTACTACCATTGCCTTGCTTAGTTGTCTCGATGCTATCGTTACATGTCGCGCTACCCATCTTTTATGTCAGCCTCTCCTTGTTGCCATGAAACCTCTAACCTTTGACACCTTCCTAGCAAAACCACTGTTTGGCTATGTTACCCGCTTGCTCAGCCCCTCTTGTAGCGTTGTTAGTTGCAGGTGAAGATGAAGTTTGTTCCAGGAGGGAACTTGTTGTTGTTATATCACAATATCTATTATTATTATTAACACACCTATATACTGGGCATGGGTGGAAGGCTTGGCCTTTTGCTCGGTGTTTTGTTCCACTCATGCCACCTTAGGCGCCGATAAACCGGCATTATGTTCCTTGATTTTGCGTTCCTTACACGATGGGTGGATGGGGACCCCTTGACAGTTCGACTTTGAATAAAACTCCTCCAGCAAGGCCCAACATTGGTTTTAATTTGCTCATAATAACAACTTAATTAATTAATTAAATTGCATAGGGAGTTAGCGCTACCCGAGGATTCTTTCTACATAGCAGGGGGGCCAGTGCTGATGGTGTTGGTCCCAAACGGGGAGTATGCGGGAACCACCACGGGGAAACTCGAGGTTTGGGTCCTGTAGGATGACCCATCCGGTTGTGGCCTGAGACGAGATACGCGCGGCTACTATCAGCGTGTCGACACACCGGGAGGTCTTGCTGGACTTGTTTTATCATTGTCGAAATGTCTTGTGCTACCGGGATGCCGAGCCTGATCGGTTTCCCTAAGATAAGGAGTGATGATATTATATTTATCGCTTCAGCTAATCGTGAGAGCTTGTGATGGGCTAAGTTGGGACACCCCTGCAGGGTTATGATCTTTCGAAAGCCGTGCCCGCGGTTATGTGGCAGATTGGAATTTGTTAATGTCCGGTTGTAGAAAACTTGACAGAGGATCCAAAGTAAAACACACAACTGTGTGAGTAACCGTGACTGTCTCTTTTCATTTTGAGAAGAGAAAACGGTGGGGTTATGTTTGATTCGTATGTAGTTCAGGATCTTTAGCGATCACTACTTTTGCGACCGTTTGCGTAGATGCTCATCTTATTCTGGTACTCGTAAGTTAGCCACCATATTATGCTTAGCCGCTGCTGCAACCTCACCACTTTACCTCTTCCTACCCACAAAGCTTTGCTAGTCTTGTTACCCATGGTATTGGATTGTTGAGTCCTCGTGGCTCACAGATACTACAACACCAGCTGCAGGTTCAGCCGAGTTTGATGCAGGAGCTGGCTCAAGTTCTTCACTGGGAGCTCGATGAAGAGTTTGGCCGTATGCTTGTTACGTTTCGACGATCAGTAGTGGTTTCTACTAGGATTCGATCCGGACCTGTGGCTTTATGTTGTTTTGGTATCTTTCTTTTGGATCTTACCCTTAGATCAGCTGTGATGTTTTGAATGATGTCTTGCTTATGTAATGAATTGTGTGAAGTGGCGAGTGTAAGCCAACTATCTTCTTTTGCAATTTAATCCCTCTTTTACATGAGTCGTGCAAAGATACCAAACTTGAGATCATTCTAGGATGGGCTTATATCTTTAAGTCATGCCTCGACACGTAGGAGGTATAGTCCCATCCTGGGCATTACAAGTTGGTATCAGAGCCTTCTCCGACCTAGAAGCCCCCACTGATTGATCGAATCGTTGATGGTTGAGTCTAGGCACACACTTGAAAATGTTTTGAGTCCTATATATATCAGAGAGTAGGATTTCTGTTTGCTCCTCATCCCTTTTCACTTTGGTGAGGACTCCTGACGATTACTCTTGCCTCTTCTACTTTCAAAAATTGCACCAATTATTTTTTAGGATCTCGCGAGTATTGTTTGGATTGTTCCGATGTCTTTGTGACGAGAACATTGTTCTCGATGCCTCCTGTCATTAGGGGTTGTGGCAGTGTCCCGGGGAGTTGAGCTCCGAGGTGTTGTCGTCACAAATCCATCGCGGCAGTACTAGAATACTTAAGACGGCCGACATCGAAAACTCTCCTATGCGGTTAGTGGCAAGATAACCCCGTCATCACCCAGTACTGGGGAGGTAGTTCAGGAGTATTGCCATAGCTTGTATAGTGGATGCGTTTCGAAGGTCCGAGGTAAACGGTTTCCGAGAACAACTGGTTATGTGTTGAAGGATGGATACAGCTGGATGTAGGATTAGAGTTGATTGCGCGGTGCTTCCCCTGTATCCGCAACACCTGATTGCATAACTGGAAACTTTCGGAAATTAATAGGTGGGTTCATCTAGTAGTTCTAGGCATTCTTCAAACGAGTGCATGATATGTAGTTCGGGGTTCTACATTGAGTGAAGTGGTTTATGGACTTGTTCTGATCGGGAGTTGCATCTTAAAGGGTCCTTGGCTATGCTGATCCGGGGATTGCAAAACCCTTTTGTAACACGTTCCATGAGCTTTCAGCACGAATATGTCGGACGAAGCTTCTATCTTGTGTTTGTTCTATCTGCTCTTTGTTCCTTTTATTTACCTTTTGTTCTCCAAGAGGCTTCTCGACAAGTTGATGTACCTGCGGAATTCATTCGTTCAATTCTCTGTTCGGATAGATATGTTGCTACATAATTTTCTTCATAAACATATTTATCCTTTGTTTTGATTTGATTCTGGTATTCGAGTTGCTTCGATGTCAAATGTTGATTCCATACCTTTCTTAATCGGTATTCTCATATTTCTATGGGAGTGTTAATTCTTCTCGACCATCAAGATCTTCATGTTAATCTTTTTCAACCGGTGTGCCTTCTCTTCAAGTTATTCCATACGGACGCCGTTGAGAAATCTGACGATTTGTCTGTTTCTTTCATCTCAAGTTGTCTTTGTTTTCCCCACCCTCCCACCCTTTTTCTTCTCGGAGCAAGAAATTCTCAAATGAAGTATCCATTTTATTCATGTGATATTTCTTCATTCATTTCCTTCAATGTTCCTATTCCGGTGATTTATCGTGAAGATGCTCAAGAGCTTCAAGTTCATCATTCTTTTGTTCTCAAATTCTGCCGGTGGATGTAATTCAAGATTTCGGTGTTGATCTTATCC
Organism: Secale cereale; assembly: GCA_902687465.1. Lineage (NCBI taxonomy): Eukaryota > Viridiplantae > Streptophyta > Magnoliopsida > Poales > Poaceae > Secale > Secale cereale. The sequence goes on from LR738714.1 coordinate 348,720,813, forward strand.
TTTTCCTCTTTTCACAATGCTTTCTTATTCCGGTGCACCAATTAATCATTCTTCTCTTGCTATTCATATCCGGAGAGCTCAAGATATCTCAGAAGATTCGTGTTTCAATTCTTAATCCGTTCAAATTATTTTGTTGAGGATTGTCATCTTATTCAAGCCATTTAATTCAACCGGTGCAAATCTCTTAAGCAATCTTTTTCAACGGTGATTTCTTTGAGTGGGCCCTAACCCACAGGTCTTTTCCCAGGATCTTACCTGACTCTTCTAATTATTTTCCGGAGTTATTTTGAAATTCCTTTCAAGTGTGACGTAAGAATGATCCCCATCAGTCACATGCCTTCTCCAAGATCGTTTTCAAATTCTTGTTCATCATTGGTTCAACCTTTTTAATTCTTCATTCCGGAGTGCTCAACAATTCTTCATGGCATTTCTCATCTTCATTCTCAACATTTGGAGACCGGAGAAGAGTTTCTCTTAAATTTTGACCCGTTCTCAAGATTCGTGGTTCTAGCTTCATGCCATCCTCGTTATTGTTCCGTTTGTGAGGAATTCTTTTATACCATCCGAATTTTCCATGAATTCTTTCCGTTGTGATCCTCCGAAGGCCATCATTTCAGCATATTTCTTCGTTCTCAGTTTTCAACTTCGTTCTCCAAATATTCTTCATTCATGCCTCTTCGTTCGTCTCCATATTCTTACGGTGGTTCTTTCAAGTTTACCCTTCCGTTGTTATCGTTTTAATTCATTTGTTCTTTTCACAATCCTACCGGTGGTTCGTTGAAGATTTACCCAAGCTTGTGCGAGATCTCTCTTAATCCTTTCCAACGAGAATAAGTAGTATGCCAAATTCGTTGCTTGTCATCAATTTAATTTGATGAAGGATAAGCATACAGTAAATCTTATTCTTATTTTTCATCGAAGTGATGAATCTCTTTTTCTGGAGCTTGTTCATCATATCATATTCTCGGTCCTAAGTTGTTCATCTTGTTTTCCGGAGCTCCAAGTTATTTCAATTATCATTTCAAGCTCCATCTAATTCATCGCAGGCCTTGAATCTTATTCTTTTCATCTTTCACTTCTCATGCTTCATTACCGGAGTTCTCATGGTGGTTCATCATGTTTTAATTCATCCTCAAAGTCTTCATCAAGATTCTTGTTGGAGCTCAAGTATTCTTCTTCTTGCATTCCGAAGTGCAATTCTTTCTCTCTTATCCTTGAGATGGTGTTATGTCATTTTTGACAATTTCCCTTCATGTTTCATGATTCACAAGTTGTCAGGAATGAGATATTAAACCATCATTTTCCTTGTTCAGGAGATCTTTTCAACCCTTCAATTATTCGTTGGAGTTATCTTGAGGTGTATTCACCTAAAAGTTTTCCCTAAGGATTGTTGTTATTATGGTGCTTATAAATGACCCAAGTTCTTCATTTATCCTTCCGGTGAAATAAGTTTATCGTCTCCTTGTTGATCTCAATCCAAGCAATTCGTTTCTGTTAGTGGCTGCTTGTCACCTCTTAATTTTGAGATGTTTTCCATAAGCCCACATCAAGCTTATTCATTTCGTGTTGATTTTTCCATCAACCCCTTTCAACCCTTCTTTGTAAGGAGGATTTCCTAATTCAATTTTGAGAGAAGTTGTCTTTTTCTCTCCATTTAATTCTTTCATTGATTTATATGCTATTCTTTCATTCCGGAGGCATTGTGATGTTGCTCTCTTTGACCATCATCACGTTTTTATCAAGATCATATTCTCCCTTGCTTGTCTATTTAACCGGAGTGTTGTATTCTTCATTCAAGTTCCGTCATCTTATCAAGTTTGCCTCTCTTTTCAACCGGAGTGCTGTCTGAATCTTTCTTACCCCTTGGGCCATTCTTTCAATTGTTTCAGAAGCTATGTGTTGTTGATCCCATCAAGATCTTCCCATCTCCTCAAGTTCTTGGTTAATTCCTTCCATTTTCAGACAGAGTGCTGTCCAAATTCTGTCATTCTTTTTCCTTGGCTATACCATTGCGGTTTCTTATTCTTTTGGTTCGTAAGCTCTTGTTTCATGTCTTTCAACCTTCAAGGTTATCATAATGTTCCTTGTTCCTCTTTTCTAACGGAGTTTTCATCTTCGTTCATCTCCATTGTATTCTTTATTCAACTTGTTTAATCTCTCAAGGTTCTTTGGTTTCACTCGTCTGTCAAAGAAGCAACTTTGTTTAACCTCCTCCTCTTCCGTTTTTATCCGGTGCTATCTCTAGGATCTCGGGTCGAGATCCTCTGTTAGTGTGGGAGAGTTGTGACGCCCGAAGACCGACGTCCCAGAAGATTCCAGATGTTTCGGGTTCTCCCGTGTGTTTCAGTTGGGCTTGATTTATTTATTTTGCATTGCATCATGTCATCATGCCATCATGCCATTAATCTTTGCATCTCAACTTAAATAAATCGTGTGGACCTTCGGTCCATTTAAATCGAGGGAAGGTGACTTCTCTTTATAACATATACTCTCAATATTATTAGGGAGCTATATAATAATATTCCATTTGTTTGGAATTAACCAACACACGTGCATAATTTCCCCATGTCTATTTCACTTCGAGTTTCTCCTTCAAAAACCTTGTCAATATTCTTTTCCCGTTTTTTCGAGGTCCTTCCAAAAACCCTCCAGCCATTTTAATTAAATTCCTCACATTTTTGTGAGTCCAGGGAATTTTACCCTATGTCCTAAGCCTTTTCCTAACTCCTCTTTTCTTTCTTTTCCTCTTGTGTTTTTTCTGTTTTATTTGGAAAACCGCTTGGTAACTATCAGCAGCAGTTTAAAAAAAAGAGAGGCCCAAACCTCCCTCCAGCCTTTAGAACCAGCTCTAGGCCCACTCCAGCGGCCAGGCCTCCCGCGGCCTCAAGGCCCATCTCCCTCTTGGCCATCAGCCTCCTGGCCCGACCTAACCCTAGCCCTCGCTCGATCCTTCCTCCCCCCTCAGCCGCTCCCTTCGCTCCCTCTTCAGCGCCGCCAGGCATTTTTCCACGAGCCCTCTCGCTCTCTCACTCGCCTGAAGCCGCAGCCTGCCCGCTCGCCCGATCCCCGTCGCCACCCTGCCTCGTCGCCGCCTAGGCTCGCCTCCCCGAGCGCCATGGCCGCCGCGTCCCGTCCCCACCACGGCCAGGATCCCTCCTCCCTCCGTCTCCAGCCGCGCGACCGCGCCAAGGCCGGCGCCGCCCTGCCTCCGTCTCCCTCGCGCAATGCCCCGCGCCTCCAGCGCCCGAGGCCAGCAAGGCCGTCTCCTCGCTGTGGCCTTCTCCCTCCAGCGCGCCCGCGACCGCTCCGTCCTCCAGCTCGCCGGCCAGGAGCCCCAGGCCGCGACCTCTGGCCTTCCTCCTTCCTCCGTGCCAGGCTTCGCCTGCGCCTCTCGACGCGCCCCGTTCGCCAGGGACCGTCGCCAACCCATCGTCGTCTAGTGCGCCACCGGCCCTCTGGCTCCCTGCATCGGCCTCCTTCTCCTCGTTTGGCCTCGTCGCCCCGTGCTGCAGTGTCCTGTGTTTTTTTTGTTGTGTTGCTCTGTGCTACTGTTTTGATAGAGGACCTGCGTACGTCAACACCGAGACCGGTCCGACAATCTGTGTACAACTACGGTCGCTATGGATCCGTCAAGTACCACTACGCTCGACGACTCGAACATCTACGAACGTGTACCCCGGCGTCAACTACGACGCGACAAGTACCCCGCCGGCAAGACCGCCCGACGCCAAGTACCACTACGATCGGCGATGCGCCAAGTACCTCTTCGGGGACGTGAACGACTACGCACGAGAACGACTACCTTCGGAAGAAACGAGTACCCCTACCGATGCGCCAAGTACCTCTACGGAACGAACGTGTACGACTACCTTCGGTGAAGAAATGAGAACGTCTACTTCCTCTCCGAATGGAACATCTACTTCCACTACACCCCGTGAACAACTACTTCCTCTACGGCCGTCTACCACTACTTCCACTACATCCCTCTACGATCTCGAACCGCCCCGAAACGATTGTTTCGAAGGTATACCGAGATGACCCGTGTGATGCTTGTGTTGTATGAAATGTTTTTCCTTGTGTGCACCGTGTCCGTTTCGACCTTTTGTCATGTTCCTCGGTTACCTCGTCGCCGACCCGTGGGAACCCGGTGACGGGATCACCCCACCTTTCTTCTTGTTCCGCTCGCTCACGCCATCTTTCTTTTGCACCGGTCCATCAACTAGTTACCGGTATCGATATGATGCCGTTGCATCATTTTCGGATCGTTGCCGTGGCACCCTTTCTTCCACCACGGTGACAAATACTTCATATCTCTTCATGGCAACTTTTAATAAAAATTGCATAAAACTTGATCATGTCATCCGCATCATGTTAACAACATTATATGTGTGATTTGTTGTTGCTTATAATTACTAAACATGCTCATGGGGATTTTCCGGATTTGATGTTGTTATTTTCCGGCCTCATTTAAATTGCCTAAATAGGTAGTTTATTTTTGCTTCACCTCTTGCCATGTTAAAAACATTTAATCTTGTCTTGTAAATAATGAGAGTCAACTAAATAAATAATGTGGTGTTTCGTCAATATGCAACTCGTTGCATATTGAGCTCCACTTAAATTGTAGTGTTGGTTGTGCAGTTTGCCTTGCCATGCATATTTAAACCGGACATGCATCATACTTGGATGTGCATCATATGCCATGTTTATGATATGTGTGTTTACCGAGTTGTTTGCTTCTTTCCGGTTGCTTCTCTTGTTAGCTTCGGATTCGTTCTGGAGTTGTGAGGCTTCTTCTTCGTCTACTTCATGGATCCGTTCTTCTCCCTTGCGGAATCCCAGGCAAGATGATCATACCCTTGGATACCTTTACTACCATTCCCTTGCTTAGTTGTCTCGATGCTATTGTTACATGTCGCGCTACCCATCTTTTATGTCAGCCTCTCCTTGTTTCCATGAAACCTCTAACCTTTGACACCTTCCTAGCAAAACCACTGTTTGGCTATGTTACCCGCTTGCTCAGCCCCTCTTATAGCGTTGTTAGTTGCAGGTGAAGATGAAGTTTGTTCCAGGAGGGAACTTGTTGTTGTTATATCACAATATCTATTATTATTATTAACACACCTATATACTGGGCATGGGTGGAAGGCTTGGCCTTTTGCTCGGTGTTTTGTTCCACTCATGCCACCTTAGGCGCCGATAAACCGGCATTATGTTCCTTGATTTTGCGTTCCTTACACGACGGGTGGATGGGGACCCCTTGATAGTTCGACTTTGAATAAAACTCCTCCAGCAAGGCCCAACATTGGTTTTAATTTGCTCATAATAACAACTTATTTAATTAATTAAATTTCATAGGGAGTTAGCGCTACCCGAGGATTCTTTCTACATAGCAGGGGGGCCAGTGCTGATGGTGTTGGTCCCAAACGGGGAGTATGCGGGAACCACCACGGGGTAACTCGAGGTTTGGGTCCTGTAGGATGACCCATCCGGTTGTGGCCTGAGACGAGATACGCGCGGCTACTATCAGGGTGTCGACACATCAGGAGGTCTTGCTGGACTTGTTTTACCATTGTCGAAATGTCTTGTGCTACCGGGATGCCGAGCCTGATCGGTTTCCCTAAGATAAGGAGTGATGATATTATATTTATCGCTTCAGCTAATCGTGAGAGCTTGTGATGGGCTAAGTTGGGACACCCCTGCAGGGTTATGATCTTTCGAAAGCCGTTCCCGCGGTTATGTGGCAGATTCGAATTTGTTAATGTCCGGTTGTAGAAAACTTGACAGAGGATCCGAAGTAAAACAAACAACTGTGTGAGTAACCGTGACTGTCTCTTTTCATTTTGAGAAGAGAAAACGGTGGGGTTATGTTTGATTCGTATGTAGTTCAGGATCTTTAGCGATCACTACTTTTGCGACCGTTTGCGTAGATGCTCATCTTATTCTGGTACTCGTAAGTTAGCCACCATATTATGCTTAGCCGCTGCTGCAACCTCACCACTTTACCTCTTCCTACCCACAAAGCTTTGCTAGTCTTGTTACCCATTGTTATGGGATTGTTGAGTCCTCGTGGCTCACAGATACTACAACACCAGCTGCAGGTTCAGCCGAGTTTGATGCAGGAGCTGGCTCAAGTTCTTCACTGGGAGCTCGATGAAGAGTTTGGCCGTATGCTTGTTACGTTTCGACGATCAGTAGTGGTTTCTACTAGGATTCGATCCGGACCTGTGGCTTTATGTTGTTTTGGTATCTTTCTTTTGGATCTTACCCTTAGATGGGTTGTGATGTTTTGAATGATGTCTTGCTTATGTAATGAATTGTGTGAAGTGGCGAGTGTAAGCCAACTATCTTCTTTTGCAATTTAGTCCCTCTTTTACATGAGTCGTGCAAAGATACCAAACTTGAGATCATTCTAGGATGGGCTTATACCTTTAAGTCGTGCCTCGACACGTAGGAGGTATAGTCCCATCATGGGCATTACATACCGATTTATTGCTCTAACCCTCTGGACAATATGGTTGCTGCGGCAATGCGATTGGCAGTGATCCCTGTTGAAGGTGAGTCTCCAGCAGCAATGGAGCTAAGGAGGGCCAATGAATTTCTTCAAACAGCTGTGACTCAGTGGGCAGCTTATTCACACAGTCGGGAAAGGATTCATTCAACCCCTCGGCCAAGCCGGAGTTACAGTCGACACATTGAGTTGCCGGAGGTATCAAGCAGTGAGCAGTGCCATAACCCGCCGCGTGCTGGAAATGATGCTCAGGCGTTGGTGGACCAAGGAAGGGGCGTGAGGCGGAGCAGGTGGCTCATCCACAATCTCCGGTTTATCCATCAGTATCCGTGGAGGCAGGAGTAACCTCTAGAAGCCTTGGTGTACCCTGTTTAGTACCTGCGCTGTGCAATGAGCGTTTGCCTAATGATTTCAGAGGCCCCCACAAGGTGCCTAATTACGCAGCGAATCAACCCCCAGAGGCTTGGATCGAGAGCTACGAGATGGCCATGCAGATGTTGGATGTTAGTGATGCTACATGTGCTAAGTATTTTACCATGATGTTGGATGGACCGGCACGCTCTTGGTTGAAAGGATTGCCCCCCTAATTCCATCAGATCACAGGCCAAGTTGAAGAGGCTTTTTATTAAAAAAATCAAAGACACGTGCAAGCAGCCTATGTCAACTCTTGATCTAGATTCTTGTGTCCAAAGTGAGGGCGAGTCAACTACCCAATGGGTACATTGGATTTCAACTGTTATCCAGTCATCAGATAGCATCAACACCGGATCAGCTATCCTGATGTTGGAAAAGAATTGTCGTTTCCTCCCTTTGAAACAGAAGCTGGGCCGGCTTAAGCGCCACCGCAATGATATGGGAGATCTTATGGCGGCTATCATCAAGTGTGCTGATTCTGATAGCACTAAAGACCCCGAGTCTGATGAAGAGAAGGCCAGTAAGGGAAAGAAGAATGGTAACAAAGGCGAGTAGCATGATACGCCGGGCCAAGGTAACAATGGAAAACATAAGAAGATGGATAGCATCTCAGACTTTGTAGCCAACACCAATGTTAAGGGTAATAATCAACATCGAAAGGGGAAAGGGTCGAATTCCCGGTTTGGTTGGCTAAGGTTCAATCTTGAGGCCATGTTGAATCAGCCTTGCCCAATACACGGCACAGATGAGAAGCCATCTAATCATTTATGGAAGGACTGTTTCATCATGAACGAATACATAAATTCTGGATTTTTTCAGAACAAAAATGGTCCATCTGGCGGATCAGGCCCCAGCTCTCACGGGCCCGGTTTTAGAGGTGGTTGTGCAAACTCCGGTTTTCAAGGACAGGGCAATCAAGGTGGTTATAACCAGCAGTCTAATCAAGGGAATCATCGGCAGCAATCCAGTTACCAAAGCAGCCCGAAGCAGTTGAATAGTGGTCAGTATCATGTGTTTACCACAAGCTTGTGTAAACGAGATCAGAAAGTTCACAGACGACCAGTAAGCCTGGTTGAGCAGGCAGTCCCTCGATACTTACGTTGGTTTGAGCAGCCCATTATATGGAGCCGTGAGGATCACCCGCCCTGGGTTGATAACCCAGGTCAGTCAGCCTTGGTGGTGGCGCCCCAAGTAGGAGGATACAAATTCTCAAAGGTGCTCATGGGTGGAGGCAGCAGCATCGACATCATTTACTATGATACCTTTCGCCATATGAATTTAACTGATAAGGATCTTCAGACGTCTAACACTGTTTTTCATGGAGTAGTGCCTGGTAAGTCGGCATATCCAGTGGGTAAGATCACATTGGAGGTGGCTTTTGGGTATGAGCATGATTACAGAGCGGAAAAACTAACCTTTGAGGTGGTTAAGATCAGCAGTCCTTACCACGCTTTGTTTGGGCGGCATGCTTACGCCAAATTCATGGCCCGACCTTGCTATGTTTATTTGCTGCTCAAGATGGCGGGTCATAAGGGCACTATCATAGTACACGGTGATAGGAAAAAAAGCCTTGCAGTGTGAAGAGGGTGATGTTGCTTATGTTGAGTCGGTTTATGCAACGGAGGAGTTAAAATTCTACAAAGATAACGTCGACCCGGAGGACACTAAGCAGATTGACTTTGTTCCTAGCGACTTGTCACAGCAGTTCACCATCAATGCTAACTTGGATCCGAAATAGGAAAGCGTACTCATCGAGTTCATCCGTGAGAACTGGGACATCTTTGCATGGAAGCCTTCTGACATGCTAGGTGTACCAAGGGAGCTCGCTGAGCACACTCTAAATATTGATCCAAAGTTTAAGCCGATCAGGTAATTCCTTCGTCATTTTAATGAGGGAAGGCGCAAGGCCATCGGGGAAGAAGTGACTTGGCTTTTGGCGGCTGGGTTCATTGTTGAAGTCTTCCATCCTGAGTGGTTGGCTAACCCGATGATAGTACTTAAGAAAAATGGTACTTGGCGCATGTGTGTGGATTACATAGATCTTAATAAGGCTTGTCCGGCTGATCCTTTCGCTCTTCTCCGCATTGATCAGATTATTGATGCTACGACGGGTTGTGAGCGTTTGACATTTTTGGATGCTTATTCGGGGTATCATCAGATCAAGATGGCAGTTAAGGATCAGGAGAAGAAAACCTTCATCACTCCTTTCGGAGCCTTCTGCTATGTATCTATGTCTTTTAAGCTTAAGAGCGCCGAGGCGACTTATCAGCAGTGTGTTCAGAATTGCCTTCATGATCAGATTGGGCGTAATGTTCATGCTTATGTGGATGATATTGTTGTGAAGTCCAGGAAGAAGGAAACCCTGATAGATGATTTGAAAGAGAACTTTGACAATCTCCGAGTCTACAAGATGATGCTTAACCCCGCCAAGTGCGTTTTTGGAGTTGCAGCTGGTAAGCTATTAGACTTTTTGATTTCTGAACGGGCTATCGATGCTAACCTAGTGTCGGGACCCCGATCCTAAGTCACACCGATCTAGCTGTAACACGTCATATCACTTTGTGGCCTCACGCACGGTATCCCCACGAGTGCCACCTTACCTGGCCCGGGACCGTTTGCGCATTTTGGCACACGTATAAGACAGTGTCGCTAGCATCCATATGATAGAGAACCCAGGCCGACATGGCTAGTTATAAACCAAAAGTGGCACTCAATTACAGAGACAGGCATTCATGACCCAGCAACGAATGTGTCGGTCATCAATGTATGAACCCAAGTCGTAGCAAGCTACATGGACTTAAAGGAACAACGCGTGACATTTCCCCTAAGGGACAAACACAGGAACGAAGAAGGACACATGTCGGCCAGCCTACGTGTTCCGAGCAGTAGCAAGCTACCAAGGCTCGTTGGAAGCACTAGGAGGCATTTCCCTGTAAGATAGGCTACCAAAGGAAAACAACTAGGTGTCGGATCCCACACATACCAAGCATTTCAATCATACACACAATATGCTCAATATGTGCAAGTACAACATTGCATCACAACAGAACTCTTTGACTCAAAGTACTTTATTTAAAAGGCTCCAAGAGCCATACATAACATATCCATACAGATAGGGGTCACATGACCCAACACTCAAGTCATACAGTCATACAAGCACAAGCGGAAGCTAAATGTCTGAGTACAGACAACTTAGAAAATAAAACAGGCTTGGTGTAGCCTGACTATCTACAAGGCCCTCCACAAGCTCCAGATCTCCTTCTGGGTAGCAAGCTACTCGTCGACGTCAACGTCTATGTAGAACCCATCAGAAGGGGCAGGGTTCTGCTCTGCAACAGTTATTAAGCAAACATGAGTAAAAAGGTACTCGGCAAGTCTTACAACCTATCATACATGCAACATTATCAACAGGGGGTAGTGGAGTTCATAGTAGAAAGCCAGCTTTGACTCTTGGCTAACCTATACTACAACTCTCAACAGATTGCAAGATATTACTATGTACACGAGTCCTCTACTCACCACAACAATACACTACCGAGGATCCTCTTCCGACATCCTACGGAAGGGCCATCCACGGCACTCACACTTGTCTTGAGGCTTTTAGTAGTATCCATCAACTTGTCTATGAACTGTAAGAGTAACCAAGTAGTCCGTACCGCGAACAACGGCTATTCGAATAGATTGGTAATCCTGCAGGGGTGTACTTCTTCACACATGTTTTCACCACTTAGGGTCTGCACACGACATGTGCTCGGCAGACTTCAAGCGAAAGCCGACGTGGGTGTAGACCACGACCTAACCAACCACTCAAGTGTCTCGTCCAGGTTTATCGCCTATTTGGGTTCCATCCGTGGGGAGATCCGGCCGGGGTGTCGCTCACGGCCCCAAACGATGTGTACAGGGTTCCCGAGTCACCAAACGGGCAACCGGTACACCGTGCCACGTACCTGTCGCATCACAGCCCACCCCGAGTGTCAGCGCTGTGCACGACCACCAGTAAACTACAAACACCAGAAACTAGTTGCAACTCCTGGACAGAGAACATGGGCAGTCAATAAGTCGAGCGGGGTCATATTTCAGGGCCCAATGTGTGGTAGTAGCTATAACTTGAACCACACATACAGATCTCAGGTCCTATAGACGGTTCCAATGAAACAACCCACCACGTACTCCTACATGGCCTTTCATCGATACCTTTACCAAACATGTTCCACACTTCCCTCTCTTTACCGATATGATCATTTCACTCTGATCCATCACCTAGATGAACCAGACCTGACACGACTCTAAGCATAGCAGGCAACATAAACAAATAGCATGGTGGATCACACATCACATGGCTCAATCAACTCCTACACATGCTAGTGAGTTTCAACTATTTACTGTGGCAATGACAGGTCATGCAAGGGAATAGGGTTCAAGTACCACAGCAAGTAGAAGTTCACACGCTGTTGTCTTAATGCAGTAAAAGAGAGCAGGAGCGAGAAGATGGGTTTGTATCGAAATGATCAATGATTGCTTGCCTGACAAAGTGGTTGTCGGGTACTGCTCTTCAGTTGGATACATAGAAGTATCCTCGGGAGCAGGACCTAACACGGAGAATATCGGCAATACAATCAATAAGCAAACAAATGCAACAATATGATGCATGCTCATGATATGGCAAGATGCATGTGTTTTGGGCTAATGCAATTATAACCAGAAGGGTTTTAGCCCATTTGAATCAAAGATTCAAATTGAAACCCAAACTATTATTAAATTAAGTGCATTAACTTGTTTTAATGTAAACAGCAAGGTTAACTTGCTCAAACATGCATGAAACCAGTGCCATTGGAAAGATAGGATTTTTCTGATCAATTTTCATATATAAATCTTTTCCATCTGAGCTACTATTGAATTTATATGATTTTTTTGAAGTTTAAGGCATTTTCTGGAATTTCCTGAATTGTTTTTAAATATAAAAATCCCAGAAAATCCTTTACTGCGTCAGCATGACATCATGCTGACGTCCGCCAGTCAACAGGGCGCCCAGGTCAAACCTGACCAGTGGGTCCCTCATGTCAGTGTCTCTGGCGCTAACTAAAAAGAGCTTAACACTAAACTAAAGTTAACAGGGGCTGGGCCCCACATGTCAGCGACACAGGGGGGAGTCCAGGCGTGGTCAAACAGGTCAAAACTCACCGGCGGCTCGACACCGGCGAGGCCAAACATGGCGGCGGTGCTCGGGTTTTGCCTACAGGCCATCGTTTGAGTCGCGGTTGGGCTCTACGGCGAGCTGGGACTCGTGCGCATCTAGTGGAGGCAACAGTAGGTGCTGGGGTGGCCGGAATCATCGGCGGCGAGCTCGAAGGCGGCGGCCGGAGTTCGAGCATCGGCGAAGACAATGTTACAGCACACGGCAGGAGCAGCAGTTGGTTGCTACGGGTCCGTGGTGATGTGCTGAGTGCGGTGATGCACTCGGACGCGAGTGACAGTCGCTGTGGCCGCGGCGGCGCCATGGCCGGCGGCGAGGAGCGCTCGGCTCTGGTGGCTAGTGCTGCTAGGGAGCAAGTTAGGCGACGGGGCATGGGGGAAACGAAACCGGGGCTCACCGTGGTTCTTCTGGTACTGCTGGCGAGGCAGGGGAGGCACGAGGTCCGGCGAATTTGTCGATGGCGTCCGGCGGCCGTGCGGAGAAGACGAGCTCGAAGGCGGAGCTTCAAGGCGCCCGGGGCGCTGTGGTTCGGCGTCGAGAAGCACGGCAGCGAGGCGGAGCTCGAGGGCTCGTCGGAGAGGCGAGGGGGACTCGGTGGACGCGGCGGCAGCGACGAGCTCCGCTCGGGCGGTGCGAGGGAGAGAGAACCAGGGGAGGGGAGAGAGAGGGGAGCGGTCGAGGGGTCTACGTGGCGTTGTTCTGATTCATCCAGGGGGTCGAGGAGGCCAGCCAGGCAGGTAGGATGTGGCCGGCGCATCGGCGGCGCTCGCCACTGAGCAGCTTCATGCGCTGGCGCGGCGAAGAAGACGGTGATGCCCCTGGTGGGCTGGGCCGGCTGGGCCAGACAGGTAAGTGGGCTCAGGTAAGTTTTCTTTCCTTCTTTTTTCCTATTTACTTTCTGTTTCATTTCTTTTGCAACTTTGTGGAATTAATAAAAATGCCAGAACATTTTTATAGCTCATAAAACTAGTCATGCCCATTGTATATAATATGAACAGCATGGAACATTTTATTTTATGATTATTTGGGCACATAAAACATTTTATAGCATTTAAATGCCCAAATGCAAATACCATATGATTTAATCCAGAGACCTTAGATGTCCTAGAAAATTGTGCACCATTTTTGGCAGAGGTTAAGACCAAGGCAGAAATGATGAACATTTTTGAAGGGCATTTTGGGTACATTGGAAAAGATTTTATTAAACCCTAGTTGTTAGAAGAGGGGTGCTGGGTTTTCTGTCATTCCCATTTCAAGTTTCTTTGAAAAGTATACATGATGCACACTCTAGCTAGTCCTAATGCAAGCACTGACTAGGGATGTGACACCTAGATAAGATCAAGGCTGTAACCTCTCTGGCTTAGCCGACATGCATCAATGATGTTCAACGTTTGGCGGGTCGCATTGCGGCATTGAGCCGGTTCATCAGCCGCTTAGGTGAGAAGGCAGTCCCTCTGTATCAAATGATGAAGAAAACAGAGCACTTTGTCTGGAGTGATGCTGCTAACCAAGCGTTTGTGGCACTGAAAAAACAATTGGCTGAGCCGCCGGTCCTTGCTGCCCCCATTGATAAAGAGCCCTTGTTGTTATATGTGGCTGCCAATGGCTGGGCCGTCAGTGTAGCTATAGTGGTGGAACGGAAGGAAGCAGGCAAGGAATATCTGGTTCAGCGACCGGTTTATTATATAAGTGAGGTGCTTATTGAATCCAAGCAGAGGTATCCGTATTGGCAGAAGCTGTTATATGGAGTGTTCATGGCTAGTCGAAAGCTCAAACAATATTTCCTTGGTCATCCCATCACTGTGGTTATCTCTGCTCCCCTAGGGGATATTATTCAAAATAGAGAGGCCACATGTCGGGTAGCCCAAGTGGGCCATCGAGTTTGGACCCCATGGCTTGAAATATATGCCTCGGATAGCTATCAAGTCTCAGGCACTTGTGGATTTCATCAATGATTGGACAGAGGTGAAGATGCCTGAGGAGAAGCCGGACAACACATATAGGACTATTCATTTTGATGGATCCAGGCAATTGTATGGCTCGGTGGCTGGAGTTGTCTTGACTTCCCCACGAGGTGATAAGTTTTGCTACGTTTTAAGATTGAAGTTGCCTTGTACTAACAATGCAACTGAGTATGAAGCCTTGCTCCATGGTCTTCGGATGTCGAAAGAGATGACTCTAAGCCGGGAAGATGCTTCGGTGACTCAGATTTGAAAGCTCAGCAACTGTCGGGAACTTGGGATTCTAAGGACCCGCTCATGGCAGCTTACCACCGGGCAGTTGATGCAATTACTGGTCATTTCAAAAGCTATCAGGTGGAATATATTGATCATAGGAAAAATGAGGCGGCTGACACGTCAAGCTGGCTGGGATCTCAGCGTAAGTCGGTTCCACCTAACACTTTCCTTGACATTTTGAATAATCCTTCAGTATTATCTGCCTATGGAGGAGGATCTGTCTATTATTGACCCGAAAGCATAATTGGTGGTGGCTCTTCATGTTATTACTGATTGGACAGTTTCATATTTGGCTTATATGACCCGGGGTGAGTGGCCTAAGGACGAAATTTTGACCAGGCAGATAACCCGACGATCTAAATCAATGACGATTGTCAATGGTGAGTTACACCGATGCAGTGTCACGGCTGTGTTTCAACGTTGTATTCTCCTGAAGAGGGCCGTGAGATTTTAAGATAGATTCATGAAGGGGATTGTGGTCACCATGTCGGCTCTAAATCTCTTGTGGCCAAGGCTTTTTGTCATGGGTTCTATTGGTTGACAGCTCAATGCTGATGCAGAAGATCTGGTTAGTAAATGTGATGGTTGTCAATTTTTTTTTCCAAATGAGCTCATGTTTCGGCTCAAGAATTGAGTATGATTCCATTTACTTAGCCGTTTGTGGTCTGGGGGCTGGATATGGTTGGGCCTTTTAAACGATCCAAGGATAAGAAGACCAACCACTTGGTAATGGTTGGCAAATTTACAAAGTGGGTTGAGGCTGAGCCGGTCAGCAAGTGTGATGCAGCGACGGCGGTTCAATTCATTAAAAAGGTGATCTTTCCTTTTGGATACCCTCATAGTAGCATTTCTAATAATGGTACTAATCTGTCTAAGGGTGCTATGAAAGAGTTCTGTCAACAAGAGCATATTCGTCTGGACGTTTCGTCTGTGGCTCATCCTCAGTCCAATGGTCAAGCAGAAAGAGCCAATCAATAAATCTTGAGAGGCATCAAGCACCGACTTCTGGTCCCTTTACAGAGGATGTCGAGCAGTTGGGTTGAAGAGTTGCCTTCAGTACTTTGGCGTATCAATACTACCCCCAACAGATCCACAGGTTACACACCCTTCTTCATGGTTTACGGAGCAGAGGCGGTTCTCCCTAGTGAGATATGTCACGACTCGCCCCGTGTGGCGGCTTATGTTGAAGCTAATAATGAACAAGCACGTCAAGATGACCTGGACCTCTTGGATGAAGAGTGTGACCATGCGACGGCTCGTTCAGTGATTTACCAGCAAGATCTGCATTGTTATCACAACCGCCGAGTTAAAACAAGAACTTTTCAAGAAGGCTATTTGGTGCTTCGGCTCATCCAGGATCAAACTCACATGCAAAAGTTATCCCCACCTTGGGAAGGGCCTTTTGTGGTCAGCAAAAATCTGAACAATGGATTATACTACCTTATCGATGTTCGAGACCACAAGGACTCACGCACGTCAGAGGAGGAGACCCATCGGCCATGGAATATTGCTCATCTTCGGCCTTATTACACCTGGGCCACTGGCTCTTGTGATGTACATACTTTTTTCCATGTATATATTATGATTAGAGTAATAAAGCTGGCACCCATGATAATTCGGGGTCTTTGTTGTTTCATTTCTGAATATCTGAGTCTTTATTATCAATTCATAAAAACAATTGGGGGCTCCCTGTCCATTGGACATAGCTATGCTTACCCTTTTGATTTGGCTTATCGGCCTCATTTCAAATAAACATGGAGGTTCCTGCTCCTTGAGCACGGATTTGATTACCCTATGAGCTGGCTTATGGGCCGAACTGCAAGCAACTATGAGTTTTTACCTCATTTCAATGATTACCAAAGAGAACTTGCTATAATGAGCAGTTCAAACATAGGTAATCTGCCTTAAAGGCTTGTTAAAGGTCACTTGGGGGCTTCTTGTACAATGAACATAGTCATGTTTACCCTTTTTCGATCGACTCAGAAAGCCAGGTGTATTCACCAAAACATCTCTATGGTTGTCTTGTTCAAACATAGGTGTATGCACCAAAGAGAACATAGTCTTTTATTTGGTTTTGATACCAGGTGTATTCACCAAAAAATTCGGGTTATCCTGCCTTTGTAAGTTTGCCACTCCAGCCAAGTAATCCTGGAATGACCCGTCGTACTCTCGGCGGTCAATCTTATAAAGACCCTGAACTGGTCAAAGTTAAAGCGGTGACTGTTCATGTGAGACCGGGCTTACAAGGTTTGTATGAAGGATTAACTCAACGGATGTGCATCCCTTTGAAAGCACTTGTTGTTATGGCTTAGCAGCCTATGAAAGCCTTGTCTTTTTGTTTGACACATCGTCTTGATTTCTGTTTTTTGGGTCATATATTGATATATGGTTTACAAAGGTGTGGGCCATGTAGCTTTCATCATTATGGCTCATATTTGAGTTCATCCGGAGTTTTAGTAACCCGGTCCGGCTTTGGACTATAAGTCGCTGGCTTAATGTGATTGATCACTTGGGGTTTAGTCCCTGAGGCTCATGGGGTTATTGCCCTTTTTTGATGCATATGGTATGATAAACCGGTGGCTTAAACAAAATTCACAGGTATGACTTTTGTTTACTCTATAGACTTATGAGGTTTTGATAAACCGGCCCTGATTATGGACTATTCAGTCATCAGTGGTTTTCTATATGGGTATTATGACCCGCCCTGGGGTAAACCGCAAGGGCATTCGTGAACTGCTTCTACGCAGGGAATAATGATAAATATGATTTACATAATTGATGATATTATAGAGCACAAGGGGCAGATCTTCAAGTGATGGCTTGGCAGTGTTATGCAAATAAACACGCACGATGACATGATAGATTAGAATTGTTCAATTAGCCTATTACAAGGCATCTGGCTGCCCGAAAGGACAAGTGTTTTTGGGACATAGTATTAAAATTATATGACTGGTAAACCGGCTCATAATATGACACTATTAGTCTTGGCGGGTTGAAGCCTCCGGATCATCCTGCACATCATCGTCTTCAGCTCCTTGATTATCCATTGGCTGGAAGTCAGGCGTAGACCATTTGATACCAATCAAAGATCTAAACATAGCTTCATCATCAATAAGGTTGGATGGATCAATATCAGGAGCGAATGTATGCTTACGCTTCGGCGGGATGAGATCCACCTCTTCATGAACTGACGCCTTTAGCTTATTGTTCTCAGCATCATAAGCCGCCTGGTATTGGGACAAATTGGTCTCCTCAGCCAGCTTGCTTGCTAATGGGCGCATGGCTCTTGCTATTGCTGCGAAATCCTTGGCGCTGAAGGAAGACCCATCCTCTTTTACACTTAGGCGACCATTAGCCAAGCCCTCTGGATCAAGATTGGCCTGCCATGCTTTAGCCCGGCTCAAAGCAGTCAAGGCGCTGGCTCTAGCAGATGCTCGCTTTAACTAGTTGACCTTTTGGGGAAATACTAATAGCTTTTCCAATGTTTCCTTGATGAGGGTTGGCGGATTCTTCTTATGAGTAGCAGCAGCAATGGTCCGTTAAGCGCCAGTATATAGCTGCTCTACAAGAGTGTAGATAGCCTTAAGCTTGATATGCATGTCTGAGCCCAATTTGACGCTTCAGGGGCCTGCATTTGATAAGGTTATTAAACCGGCAGGTGATTATGATGTGTCTAGTGATATAAACAAGACAATTCTTTTACTTACTGAAGATGGTCGATGTCATGCTATTGATGTGATATTTTAAGCCGGACAGCTCATCAGTCACCGGCTTAAGGGCTGCTTCTACATCTTCTGCTCTCTTTAATAGAGCCACCTTCCCGGTCTCCCAGCTGTTTTTCTCAGCATTGAAGTCCTTTTTCATTTTCTTGATGGTCTCCAAAGTGGTTCTTAGCTGAGTCTAGGCCTTGGAGTTCTCAGATTGTTGAGTCTGGAGACTCTGCTGCAGATCCATTACCTGGGAGTCGTTTAGGCTTAACTCAGACTGTGAGGCAAACAAGTTAAATAATTATATAAGTTTGGGATGATGATCTTATTTGAAGTCCCAATCATAATACAAGTATTTTACTTGGCACTTGGGGGCTAATGTACATTGCTCTTTTTCAAGACAACTTTCAAATGACCTGCCTAAAGTCGTTCAACTACAAACGGTTCATGGGGGCTATAAGTTTGGAGATTTATGCATTATTATGACGTGAAGTCCCGGCTTGACTTATCAGTTTAAACCGACCCTTGGGGGCTACATGTGCATAATTGAACTTTACTATGAGAAGTCCTGGCTTAACTTACAAGATTAAGCCGACCCTTGGGGGATACATGTGCACAATTGAGCTTTACTATGAGAAGTCTAGGCTTAATTTATCAGTTTAAGCCGGCCCTTGGGGGCTACATGTGAAGAAGTGAAACTATCTAAAGTCTACGGACTATTCAATTCTATCACACACAGTAGACTTGGCGACTGATATGAGTATGCTTATGGCTTACCTCAAAACGTTCCTTCATGAGATTGACCAAGCCGGCCTCAAAGTCACAGCTGGTGTGAAGGCGGTTTAAATAGCCAGAATGAATCTCCTGAGCATTGAACTGGGCGTAGCTCTCCAAGCCCAGTTTCCACTTGCGTTTACCAGCGGCCGGAATTTATTCTTTAGCACTGTGCTTGGCTAAGACAGTGGGATTACCTGGGCTGTATAAGTTGTCCTCGTAACGAAGACATCTTCAGTTTCCTGAGCTGGTTGCGCAGGGCTGGGCGGTTTAGCAGGCTCTGGGTCAACATGTGTGGCGTCCATGGTAACATTGTGTTCTTTTGGTGGTGGATCATCCATGGCTGCTTCAGAAGTCTTGTGCAAGGACTCAGACACGATATGTGTTTCCGGTTCAGCGACCTTGGGTTCTTCTGCCGGTTTATTCATTTTTGGCTTGTTGCTCGGTTTGGCTATAGCCCTGAAAAGAATTATACATGTTGGGATTAGTATATCAATGGAATAAGGTATTAAAACAGGCAAGTTTAGCTATTCTCACCCCGGAATAGTCTTAAAGACAGGAATTTGAGTTCTAGTGGAGTCACCAGAAGAAGAATGAGAGGTGCCCTGATAATTTGAGTCAGATGGGTTAAGAGGCTGTCGAATAAGACCTGCTTTTGGAAATGGTAAGCCGGAAATTTGTGAAACCTCTGCTTGACGCTTGCGACAAGGCGGCGTATTGGGCAAGCCGGAGGAAAGGACCCCGTCACTGGTATTCCGGGTTGTGCGACGAGCTTCATGCTACTACTTCTTCAAAATAAAGTTGGGATCCAAGTAAGCTAAAGGGTGAGAAAACCTTACTTTTCGTCACACTTAACGAACTTTCTGCTCTGGCAAGGATTCTGAGCCGGAGGAAAGGACAATTACCTCTTCGACATCTGCGTGACTGGCCTCCGCATCATCTTGACAACAATCCATGTCAATAAGATGAACAAAAAGAGAGCCAAGGGAGTCAAGTTCTACCTCCGACTCAATATCAACCATGTCAAAAAGCTCAGAAGTATCTGCTTTCTACTTAGCCGGCTTTTTTGAAGCCTTGCTCTTGGTTCGAGTCTTTTTGACTGTTTTCTCGACAAGCTTTTTGGTCCAGAAGGAAGAGTCGGTCTGGAAAAAATAATTAGATGAAATAAAGAAAATAGGCTTATAAGAATTAATGGCTAAGCCTGAGGTTGATTAAAGGCACTTACTACTGGAGGTTGGTTGTGGGTGTAAAACGGAGCCAATCCCGTTTGACTGCAAGTTTCCAAGGTTTCATTCAGCAATGTCTTGGTCATCTTATTGATATCGTCATCAGTCAATAGGATTTGGCAGTGGTACTGAGGATCTTTTAGATCGCCAGTATACTCACAAATTAAGTCGGGGCCGGCGGCTTAAGGGCATAATTCTCCAAGCGACCTAGCACCAAACTAGATCAACTCCAGTTAAACCGTTAGCCATAAAGGCTCCGAACTTTGAAAAGACAGGCATATATTTCTTAGATTCAGCTATGCTAATACGGTCCGGAAGAGGGTGTCTATTGCTAAGCCGGCTGGAGCGGTAACCCGGCAGAGGATTTTCCCCTTCTTTTGAAGTGTCTTGGCAGTAAAACCAAGTTAGGTTCCAGTCTTTGGGATGACTGGGCAGTGCGGCGGCTGGAAAAGTGGCTTCTTTCCGTTGCTGAATAGAAATACCGCCTAACTCTAGGCTGGCCCCATCAGTGAACTCAGTCTGCCAGTTTAAATAATAAAATTCCCTGAATAGTTCAACAATGGGCTCCTGTTGAAGATATGCTTCGCAGAACACTTGAAAAATGCAAATATTTGAGACAGATTTGGGCCGAATATCTTGAGGATGGAGCTTGTAAAAGTGCAGCACATCATGAAAGAATTTAGAGCCGGGAGGGCTGAACCCTTGGTTCATATGATCTGTAAAAACAATGACCTCGCCTTCCTTGGGCTGAGGAGGAGTTTCTGTGCCTGGGACTCTCCATTGGATGACATCCTTTTTGGCTAAGACGCCGGTTTGATCATATTCATCCAGCATTTCCTCGGTGACCCGGGAAACGGCCCAGTTGCAAGAAGTGACGGTTTTGGCTTTAGACATTGTTTTTGAACTACAAAGGAAAAGATTGCCGGTTTAAAGATCATGCTGTTAAATTAGATTAATGACTCAAAAATAGAGTGCAGCAAACGACTAGCGTGTTAAGCCGGACAATAAACATTAAAGTATACAGACATCCATATTGGCGGTTTAAAGAGGGCTAATAGTACCCATCGGTATTGCCTGGTTATCAAAGATATGGTGCCATATGTTGAGTCATGCTTTACGATATAAGCCACCATAGAAATTATGGTACTTCAAGTTTATCAAGTGAAAATTTCGCTAAGTGTTGGACAAACAGATTTTACAAACTAAAGCTATGATTTTGGATCCACATCAGTTCAGAAAAGACAGAAAAATTCTAAACCTAAAGTGGCGATAGCAGAAGAGTTTGGGTACTCCAGCTAGATCTTCAACAAGGAAAATGCTATTCTGATAGTAAAAAGGAGTGCTAAAACTACTACCGCACAAGTTCATATCCCATTCAGATCAAAGTTGTGAGGGTTGAAGAAAACAATGAAAGGCGGTGAAGAACACCAACGAACAGATGAAACCCTAATGCAGATCTGAGGCACAACGAGAGAAGTACTTACGGATGATGAGAAACAGCGGTGGTGCGTCGGAATACTCTGGTCCGATCAGGTGGGTTGGTGCAGCGGCTGGAGGTCGCGGCGGCGGAGCTCGTGCGACAGAAGGGAGTGTGAGGAAGAGGAAGAAGACAAGGAGGCAAGGGGGGGATGATAAAGCCCCTGCCCCGATTTATAGGGTGGATACAAGGTATGCATGAGAATCGAGGAAGCTGAATCATTAGGTGGCTATATGGACGCCTCGATTTTCATGATGATTATTAAGGTAAGGTTCAGCTGAGATGTTTTGAGCCTCATGCGAAATTAATATAGGATGACATCATGATGGGGTTAACACCAATTTAGTATATGACGTCATGGCGGATTACAATGGGATGATGAAAAATGGACAATAAAACATTCTGACAGGTTAAGAGATGAAGATTGATAAGAACAAGTCTAGATCAACCTGGGGCCTAATGTTGGAGATATAACTAATATGTATGACCCACCTGGGAGGGGCCGGGTCATGCCACTGGCTGCTAAAGATAAGCAGGCCTAGGATGGTGGTTCATCAAGAAGGCTTACATGAAGGCCCAAGACCCGGAGACGGTTCAAGGCCAATGGGTATGAACCGCCATATGTATAATCTTGTATTGTAAGGCAAGCTTAGTTGGTCACTGAGCCAGACACATTGTGTATGAGCCGACCGGGACTCTGTAAGCCGCCGGGCATCGACCTGCATATATAAAGGGGTGACCCGACGGCGGGTTAACTCAAGAAACAATCGCTCGAGAGCTAGGTCAGTGTATTCACTTCCTGGTTATTGAGTCTTGAGCAATACAAACCCTAGCTGGATTAAGCTTTTACCTCATTGAGGGGCTGAACTAGGATAAAAAGCTCTCCATGTCTCTTGTCCCGTTTAACCCCTTCAAGCTAACCTAGTCGCAATGGCTCCACACCTAAGTCCTAAACCTAGGGCATCTGCCGTGACAAATCCATGACAGGTGGAATAGAAGGTGGTAGTAGACAAAAGTAGGGAGAAAGTCTCACATCAACTAGGCAAATTAAAGGACTTTGGAGATGTCCATCAATCGATATCAATGTGAGTGAGTAGGGATTGCCATGTAACAGATGCACTAGAGCTATAAGTGTATGAAAGCTCAAAAGAAAACTAAGTGGGTGTGCATCCAACTTTCTTGCACATGAAGACCTAGGGTATTTTGAGGAAGCCTGTCATTGGAATATACAAGTCAAGTTCAATAATGAAAATTTACCACTAGTAATATATGAAAGTGACAACATAGGAGACTCTCTATCATGAACATGGTGCTACTTTGAAGCACAAGTGTGGAAAAGGATAGTAACATTGTCCCTTCTTTATTTCTCTCTCATTATTTTAGTCTCCTCCTTCTTTTTTAGGAGACCCTTTTCTCTTTTTTTATTTTTTTTCTTTTCTCTTTTTTTGGAGACTCTTTTGGCCTCTTTATTCATAACCTCACATGAGACAATGTTCTAATAATGATGATCATCGCACTTTTATTTACTTACAAACCAATATTACAACTCGATACTAGAACAAAATATGACTCTATATGAATGCCTCCGGTGGTGTACCAGGATATGCAATGATCTAGCATAGCAATGACATCAAAAAATGGACAAGCCATGAAAACATCATCCTAGCTATCTTATCATGCAAAGCAATATGACAATGTTGGTACGTGTCATTATAAACTGAACGGTGGAGTTACATGGCAATATATCTCGGAATAGCTATGGAAATGCCATAATAGGTAGGTATGGTGGCTGTTTTGAGGAAGGGTATAAGGTGGGTTTAGTGCACCGGCGAAATTTGTGCGGTACTTAGAGTGGCTAGCAATGGTGGAAGGGTGAGAGTGCGTATAATCAATGGACTCAACATTAGTCATAAAGAACCCACATACTTATTGCAAAAAGTTTATTAGCCCCCGAAGCAAAGTACTGCTACGCATGCTCCTAGGGAGAGGTTGGTAGCAGTTAACCATCGCGCGCTCTCGACTTTCACGCAAATATAGACAATCAAGAATAAATCATGCTCCAACTTCGTCACATTACTAGAAGACCATAGATGCACGCTACGGGAATCACAAACCTTAACATAATTATTTCTTTAACCACACAACTTACTACTAGCATGACTCTAATATCACCAAATTATTATCTCAAAACAATTGAAAGGAATCAAACTTCTCATAAATTCAATGCTCTTTATGAAAGTTGTTATTATACCCTCTTTCAATGCCTATTATATTAGGACTATATTCATAACCCAAGCTAATTACTGTGCTGTTTAGAGACTCCCAAAATAATATAAGTGAAGCATGAGAGTTCATCAATTTCTTCAAAATAAACATCACCGTCGTGCTCAATAAGATATAAGTGAAGCACTAGAGCAACTACCTAGCTCACAAGATATAAGTGAAGCACAAAAAGTATTCTAATAAATTCATGTTTAAAGTGTGTCCCTCTCAAAAGGTGTGTACAGCAAGGATGATTGTGGCAAACCAAAAGGCAAAGGCTCAAATCATACAATACGCCCCAAGCAAAACATATATCATGTGGTGAATACAAATATATCCTCAAGTAAATTTACTGATGGATTGAAGACGAAAGAGGGGATGCCATCCGGGGCATCCCCACGCTTAGATGCTTGGTTGTCCTTGAATATTACCTTGGGGTGCCTTGTTCATCCCCAAGCTTAGGCTTTTACCACTCCTTATTCCATAGTCCATCCAATCTTTACCCAAATTTGAAAACTTCACAACACTAAATCAATAGAAAACTCGTGAGATCCATTCGTAAAACAAATTCAATCCTTGCTAGTAGGTACTGTTGTGAACTCATTATTATTTTATATTGGTGTAATATTGTATTCCGACGTTTCCATGGTTCATGCCCCTTGATACTAGCCATAGATGCATCAAAATAAGCAAATAGCACAAAGAAAACCGAATCTGTGAAAAATAGAACAGTCTATAAAGATGTGAATTGATGTGAACCTTCTGCATCTCTAAAAGTTCTGAAAAATTGGGACAACACGGGAAATTTATAGATCATAAACGTGTCAAAAAAATCAAAAAAAAATCACATTCCAGCAACCAGAAACAATTCTGACACTGGATGCAAAAGTTTCTGTTTTCCAGAAAAAATCAATCTATTATCTTCCAAATCATCCCAAAGGTCTTACCTGGCACAAACACTAAATTAAAACATGAAAACACATCTAACCAGAGGTTAGATGATAGATTTATACAAGAACATCAAGAAAAAAGTAAAAACCAAAATAAAATTGGGTTGCCTCCCAACAAGCGCTATTGTTTAACGCCCCTAGCTAGGCATAAAGCAAAGACCTAGGTATTGTCATAATAGTAAGGGAGATCATCCATGCTCATCTCATACTCCCTTCTCTCAGTAGAAAGTTTCCTTTCTGGTAAGAAAAAATAATCAAAAGGGCTAAATTTAATAGGATAAGGATCCCTAAGATCAACTTTGGGAGGAATAGGTTCCTCCTTCAGCCCCCAACACTATAACCAACTCATCATTATAAGCGTTCCTTCGACGAAAAGTCATAAGCCTATCTCTCAAAGCAAACCCTAACCGGTTGTTTTGTATAACAAAATTCTCATTAAGTTCAGAAATATTATCAACCAAAACTTGGGTGGGAACCCTTTTCCTTAAATTTTCACTATAGGCAACATAATCAGGAGATTGCAATCTCATTATTTCCTCTTGATAAAAAAGGATCTCCTCTATGGGGGGACAACAACCATTTATTTTGTAATGACCAAAAATTTCGCTAGCTTCTTTCATGATGGATCTAAACTCGTGAGCTAGGAATATAGTAGTGGCGCGCTTAACAGAAGAATGCTGGATATTAGAAAATTCTAGAAAAATCCCGTGTATGCAAGGATGCATATGAACAAATTGTCTTTCAAGTTCAATAATGAGCAAAGTTATCGCATCCGCGAGGCTATTAGTCTTATTAAGAATAGATCCTCTTAACGTAGGTAATGCACCGGCACAAGTAAAGAAATTTTGAATAACACCTTTTCCAATAATGTTGCCACTACCCACACGAAATTTCTTTGTTTTTATAACAATAGGCTCTTTCTCTTGAGGATAAGCATTAGTAAAATCATCACCATCTTTTTCAATGATAACCTCCTTGGATTCAGACATGATAGCAAAGCGGTCTAACACACAAGCAAAGAAAAGTGAACGGAAATACGAACAGAAAAAGGCGAATAAAAAGGCAATTTTTTTGTGTTTTTCTGAAAATGTTTTAGAAGTGGGGGAGATGAAAAGGAGAGGCACATGTCAAATAATGTAAGTGCAAGAGATGAGAGTTTATGATGTGTACTTGGTAGGCTTGATGTAGACCTCCCCGGCAACGACGCTAGAAATTCTTCCTGCTACTTCTTGAGCTTGCGTTGATTTTTCCCTTGAAGAGGAAAGGGTGATGCAGCAAAGTAGAGATAAGTATTTCCCTCAATTTGAGAACCAAGGTATCAATCCAGTAGGAGGTACAAGCAAGTCCCCAATATATGCACATGCACAAACTAACAAACGCTTGCACACAACGCACAAAAAGGGGTTGTCAATCCCTTCAACGTCGCGAACAAGAGTGAGATCTGATAGAGATAGAATTAAAACTAAAGTAAAAAAGCAAAATATAGTAAACACAAAATAATTGCAGCAAGGTATTTTTGGATTTTTGGTTTTATAGATATGAAAATAATATATGTAAAATAGACCCGGGGGTCATAGGTTTCACTAGAGGCTTCTCTCTTGAATAAATCATACGGTGGATAAACAAATTACTGTCGAGCAATTGATAGAAAAGCGCAAAGTTATGACGATATCTAAGGCAATGATCATGAGTATAGGCATCACGTCCGTGACAAGTAGACCAAAACGATTCTGCATCTACTACTATTACTCCATACATCGACCGCTATCTAGCATGCATCTAGAGTATTAAGTTCATAAGAACAAAGTAACGCCTTAAGCAAGATGACATGATGTAGAGGGATAAACTCAAGCAATATGATATAAACCCCATATTTTTATCCTTGATGGCAACACTGCAATACGTGTCGCGCTACCCCTTCAGTCACTAGGTGAGGACACAACAATATTGAACCCAAAACTAAGCACCTCTCCCATTGCAAGAACTACCAATCTAGTTAGCCAAACCAAACCAATAATTCGAAGAGAAATACAAAGATATCAAATCATGCATATAAGAATTCAAAGAAGATTCAAATAATATTCATAGATAATCTGATCATAAATCCACAATTCATCGGATCTTGACAAACACACCACAAAAGAAGATTACATCGAATAGATCTCCAAGAACATCGAGGAGAACATTGTATTGAAGATCAAAGAGAGAGAAGAATCCATCTAGCTACTAGCTATGGACCCTTAGGTTTGTGGTAAACTACTCACGCATCATCGGAAGGGCAGCAAGGTTGATGTAGAAGCCATCCGTGATCGAATCCCCCTCCAGCAGAGTACCAATAAAGGTCCCCAGATGGGATCTCACAGGAACAGAGACCAGTGGCGGTGGAAAAGTATTTTTTGGATGCCTTTAGGGTTTTGGGAATACTTCTGAAGTTGTAGGCCAAAGAAGGGGGTCATTGGTCTCCGAGGGGTCCACAAGCCCTAGGGGCGCACCCCCTTAGGGCGCACCTCCCCGACTTGTTGTCACCTCAAGGACTCTCTGACTTGGACTCCAAGTCCTACGTGTGTCTTATGGTGAAAGAAAAATCATCGCGAAAGTTTTATTCCATTTGGACCCCGTTTGATATTCCTTTTCTACGAAACTCAAAAACAAGGAAAAAACATAAACTGGCACTGGCCTCTAGGTTAATAAGTTAGTCCCAAAAATAATATAAAATAGCGTATTAATGCATATAAAACATTCAAAGTTGATAATATAATAGCATGGAACAATCAAAACTTATAGATACGTTGGAGACGTATTACCTAGTCACACTTTGTGAGGTTTGACTTCTAGAAAAATCTATACCAAAGTGCAACTAATCCCTGGGTGCTTGTGCTATGGACCAAAGAGAATACCTAAGTGCTATGGACCAAAGAGAATACCTAAGTCGAGAGAGATTAAGTGTGTGTGAAGGAGGAAGGGTGAGTGTGCAAAAGAGAGAGAGTGTGTGTGTGTGTATGTGTGTGGACGAGAAAGGGGTGGCACGCGATAAAACAGAGAGAAAGCGTGTGTGTGAAAGTGCAACTAATCCCTGGGTGGTTTTGGTAATTCATAACAACATATATGTCATTAAACTAATATCCATTAAAGATAAATATTTCACAATGTTCAATGATTGGCATGGCATAGCCTAGAGAACTGGACCCCTCAAAATGCTAAGGAAAAAGATTGACAAAAGCTCAAAACTCTACATTTTCATTTTAGTGATCCAAGATCACATTGAATCCATAGGAAAGCCAATACTATTAAAAGCGGATGAGGTTTGTTTAATGGTCTGGCTGCTCAAGTGCTTAGTGATATTGCTGCAAAAACTTCAGCCACTTTCTCCATCCAAATATGCCCAAACCCTAATTCCAAACTTGGCCTCACCGGTATTTCCTACCCAGACCCACCGAGTTCATTTAATATAGCCACTGCCAAAACCCTAACAATTCGGTCTCACCGATATGGATCTCAGTCTCATCGAGATGGCCTTGCCAACTCCATGTAGCCTTGTTGCAATTATTTTGGTCCCACTGTGATGTTGCAATCGGTCTCACCATGATGACTTTACGGATTCTCTATTGCCTTATTGCTTCACTTTGGTCCCACCGAGACGAAATTTGCCCTAAGCACTAGCACATTGGTCCCACCGAGTTATCCCACTCGATCCCACTGAGATTCCTAACGTTCATATTATTGCACAGATCGGTGCCACCAAGTTCTCTAATCGGTGTCACCGATATGGGTCAAAAGTGTGTAACGGTTGCATTTTATCTGGAGGCTATATATACCCTTTGATGACCCACAAGTATAGGGGATCAATTTATTCCTTTCAATAAGCAAGAGTGTCAAACCCAATGAGGAGCAGAAGGAAATGACAAGCGGTTTTCAGCAAGGTATTGTCTGCAAGCACTGAAATTGTAATGAGCAAGTGGCGGTAATGGTAAATAAAGTGCAGCAAGGTATTCCAATCCTTATGTGACAAAGGACAGGCTAAGACGGTCTCTTATAAATAGCAAAGCGTTCTTGAGGGCACATGGGAATTTCATCTAGCCACTTTTATCATGTTGGTTTGATGTGCGTTTGTTACTTTGATAATTTGATATGTGGGTGGACCGGTGCTTGGATGTTATTCTTACTTGAACAAACCTCCAACTTATGATTAACCTCCTCACAAGCATCCGCAACTACGAGATAACTATTAAGATAAAATCTAACCCATAGCATTAAACATATGGATCCAAATCAGTCCCTTACGAAGTAGCACATAAACTAGGGTTTAAGCTTCTGTCACTCTAGCAACCCATCATCTAATAACTACTCCAAAATGCATTCCCTTAGGCCCAAATATGGTGAAGTGCCATGTATTCGATGTTCACATGACACAACTAATGGAATCTCAACATACATATCATCAAAATATTAAACACATATCAAATTCACATGATTACTTGCAACATGACTTCTCCTTTGGCCCCAAGAACAAAGGTAACTACTCACAACGGATATGCATGCTCAAGATCAGAGGAGTATTAAATAGCATAATGGATCTGAACATATAATCTTGCACCAAATAAATCATATAGTGATCAACTACAAGATGTAATCAACACTACTAGTCACCCATACGTAACAATCTGAGGTTCCGATACAAAGATTGAACACAAGAGATGAACTAGGGTTTGAGAGGATAGTGTGTTGTTGAAGATGTTGATGAAGATTGGCCTCCCAAAGATGATAGGGTTGTTGGTGACAACGCTGGCCTCGATTCCCCCCTCCGAGAGGGAAGTTCCCCCGGTGAAATCGCTCCGCCGGAGGGCAAAATTACTCCTGCCCAAGTTCTGCCTCGAAATGGTGATGCTCCATTCCGAAAGTTTTCTCCTTGTTTTTTTCTACGTCAAAAGACCTACAAGAAGATGGTCACCGGAGGTGGGCTGGGCTAACCATCACCCACCACGGCGCGCCGTAAAATATTTATTAAATATTCCAAAATAATTCTTCGTAAAATTTCAGCTCATTTGGAGATGTGCAGAATAGGTATCTTTGACGTAGCTTCTTCTGGTCCAGAATTCCAGCTACCAGCATTCTCCCTCTTTGTGTAAACATTGCATATTATGAGAGAAAAGGCATTAGAATTACCCCCACAAAGCATTATTAAGCATAAAAACATTATAAATAATAGTATGAAAACATGATGCAAAATGGACGTATCAATTCCCCCAACCATAGACCTCGCTTGTCCTCAAGAGAAAGCCGATGTCGAAAATCGTGTCCACATGTTTAGAGAGAGGTGTCGATAAAAACAAAATACAGATGTGGTAGCATCATGTTTATTATTATAACAAAAACACACTTTATCATAAAACTTCATCATATAGCTTGTCATGAACAAGTAACAATTCATCACGACATCGAAGTAAAAACCATAAACCTTATTGAAAAGCAACAAACTATGTTCTCAGTCAACTTTGCAACTACAATTCATCATATTTTTATGAAGGGTCTCATATCAGAGCCTTTTGGCAAGTCCACATACAACCATCATTTAATCTTCTATGATGGCTGACACTCACAGCATACATATGAGCAAAATGTCTCAACCAAAAACATAGAAAGATAGGGGCTTATAGTTTCGCCTCCCAACTTATTCACCTAAAGTGTGATGTCAACAATAATAACTCATGCTCACTCACATCCAACTGGGTATATGTGCCTAGATCTTTCCCCACCACATGATGCTTGCCAAAGAGAAAAATAAAAGGAACAGAGAAGAATACTTTGACACTAGCATAAAAAGGTAAATACATAAAAGTAAAAGATAGGCCCTTCGTAGAGGGAACCAGAGGTTGTCATGCACTTTTTGGGTTGTATGCACAATCTCTTAATGCAAAAGAACGTCACGTTATATTGCCCCTTATGATAGCAACCTTTATTTTGCAGCCCGTCGATTTTATTACTTTGCCATCATAAGTCTGTATAACGCTTTCCCTTACAATAAAATATCAAACATATTTGGAACCAAATTGCATTGCCTTATTGCATCGATGACAACTTACGTGAAGGATCTTACTCAATCCATAGGTAGGTATGGTGGACTCTCAAATATGGATTTGGGTTTAAGGTTTTTGGATGCACAAGTAGTATCTCTACTTAGTGCGGATTTCTGGCTAGCAAAGATATTGGGCAAGCACCACATGTCGAAGGATCTACGACAATGTAACTTCTATGTCAATATGGGCAAACATAAATCATTACGGTGTTTTCCTTGTCCAATGTCAACAATTTTGCCATATAATATTTAATGGGGGCTCACAATCATAAAAGATGTTCAAGATAGTGTATTTGCATGTGATTCTTCTCTTCCCTTATTAATTCTTTCATGTATTGCATCATTGACCAATGCTATGTTTTTCATCCTTCAATAAATTTTATCACTTATACTTTTCCCTATGTGATGTCATTACTTGCCATAAGATTAGCATATGATCTTATTTATTATTTCCTTCTTATTTTCATTGAAACAAAAAAGTAAAGAAGCAAAAACTCAAACTAAACTTTATTATATAGCTCTTATTCGATTACATAGATAGATAGATAGCTCACGAAACTAACACTCGAAAATAGATCATACTGAACTTTTATTCAACTAAATCACAAAGTAACTAATGATCAAAATAAGATAGATAAAGGTAAATAAAAGTGATGGTGATACGATATCGGGGCACCTCCCCCAAACTTGGCACAAGCCAAGGGGAGTGCCCATACCCGTGTATTCAAGTCTCCTTTGGTGGGGAAGGTGATGAAGATGGTGGTGATGAGGTAGCAAGCTTCTTCTCCACTTTACGTCTAAGGCTAAATTTTCCTCCCTTGGATGTTTGTTCTCAAACTCAAGCTTTAATACCCTTTTGCATAATGATTCCTTGCTCTCCTATAGAAAACAGGATGGGACAAATTGAACCTTAGGGTTGTTGACTTTGTTAGGGAGGCTTGACTTCTTGAATTCCATGTGCATATCTCTAGGATGAGGTAATGGATCTTCCTCTTCCTCAGATCTATCATCCATTGTTTCCTTCACGTTGTCGTCTTCCTCCTCATCCGTGGTCCAACCATAATGATCCACCTCCACATAGACTTTAGGGTTTGCAATATAATCCGCGACATAGCTTTCTCCCTCTGAATCTTGAGACGATGTATTTTCTGATCTGGCCGGAAAAAACGCGAAACAAGAACAGGGGATTTCTCCGCAATGCGGTGGTCAAATCATTCGAGGGTATATATAGAGATTTTTTATACTATGGGAAAAATAATACTGAAGGAAAATGGAGTTGGGAAGGTTACCGAGGGGCCCACCACCCACCAGGGCACGCATGGGAGGGTAGGCGCGCCCTAGTGTCTTTTGGGCACCAGTCTGGTCTTCCCGGTTATTTCTTATTTTCCAAAATTTTCTAATATTCCAAAACTAACAAAAATATACTTTTGCGGATATTTCAGAGTCTGTTTACTTACCGTATCGCATACCTCTTCCTTTTTAGGGTTCTGTAGTGTTCTGGAAGGTTTCTTTTCTGTGTTCCTTGATACGTCTCCAACGTATCTATAATTTTTTATTGTTCCATGATATATTTTGTTTTGGATGTTTAATGGGCTTTATTATACACTTTTATATTATTTTTGGGACAAACCTACTAACCCAAGGCCAAGTGCAAATTGCTGTTATTTTTGCCTATTTCAGTGTTTCGCAGAAAAGGGATATCAAACGGAGTCCAAACGGAATGAAATCTTCGGGAGAGTTATTTTTGGAACGATATCTTCATGGGAGACTTGGAGTACAAGCCAGAGAAGAAACGTGGTACCCACGAGGGGGCAGGGCGCTCCCAGGGGGGCAGGCGCGCCCCCACCCTCGTGGGCCCACGTTGCTCCACCGACGTACTTCTTCGTCCTATATATGTCCACTTACCCTGAAAACATCGAGGCAACAGAGAAAACCCTAATTCCACCACCGCAACCTTTTGTTCCCGTGAGATCCCATCTTGGGGCCTGTTCCGAAGCCCGTTGGAGGGGGGATCTACGACGGAGTGCTTCTACATCAACACCATAGCCTCACCAATGAGTTGTGAGTAGTTTACCACAGACCTTCGGGTCCATAGTTATTAGCTAGATGACTTCTTCTCTCTTTTTGGATCTCAATACAAAGTTCTCCTCGATCTTCGAGGAGATCTATTCGATGTAATCCATTTGTGGTGTGTTTGTCGAGATCCGATGAATTGTGGGTTTATGATCAAGATTATCTATGAACAATATTTGATTCTTTTCTTAAATCATTTATGTATGATTATAATATCCTTGCAAGTCTCTTCGAATTATTGGTTTGGTTTGGCCTACTAGATCTATAGTTCTTGCAATGGGAGAAGTGCTTGGCTTTGGGTTCAATCTTGCGGTGTCCTTTCCTAGTGGCAGCAGGGGCAGCAAGGCACATATTGTATTATTGCCATCGAGGATAAAAAGATGGGGTTTATATCATATTGCTTGAGTTTATCCCTCTACATCATGTCATCTTGCTTAAAGCATTAATCTGTTCTTATGAACTTAATACTCTAGATGCATGCTGGATAGTGGTCGATGTGTGGAGTAATAGTAGTAGATGCAGTATCATTTTGGTCTACTTGTCACGGACGTGATGCCTATATATAATGATCATGCCTAGATATTCTCATAACTATGTGCTTTTCTATCAATTGCTCGACAGTAATTTGTTCATCCACCGTAGAATTCTGCTTTCATGAGCAAAGCCACTAGTGAAACCTATGGCCCCGGGGTCTATCTTTATCATATTACTTTACCTCCAATTTCTGCCACCGTTGCTTATTTGCTTTATTTACTTTCTGTTCTTATACCAAAAATACCAAAAATATTATACAATCCTATCTATCAGATCTCACTTTCGTAAGTGACCGTGAAGGGATTGACAACCCCTTATCGCGTTGGTTGCGAAGTTCTTATTTTTTTGTGTAGGTGCGAGGGACTCGTGCATGGTCTCCAACTAGATTGATACCTTGGTTCTCAAAAATTGAGGGCAATACTTACGCTACTATGCTACATCACCCTTTCCTCTTCGAGGGAATACAACGCAAGCTCGAGAAGTAGCAAGAAGAATTTCTGGCGCCGTTGCCGGGGTGGCTTACGCAAAAGTCATATACCAAGTACCTATCGCAAACCATTATCCTTTGCATTGAATTATTTGCCTCTCGTTTTCCTCTCCCCACTTCACCCTTGCCGTTTTATTCGCCCTTCTTTTTCCGTGTGTTTACCGTTAGCTTGCCTCTTGTTTGCTTGTGTGTTGGATTGCTTGCTTGTCACTATGGCTCAAAACAATACCAAATTGTGTGACTTTTCCAATACCAACAATATTTATTTTAATAGCACTCCGATTGCTCCTATTACCAATGTTGAATCTTGTGAGATCAATGCTACTCTGTTGAATCTTGTCATGAAAGATCAATTTTCTGGCCTTCCTAGTGAAGATGCCGGTACCCATATAAACAACTTTGTTGATTTGTGTGATATGCAAAAGAAGAGGGATATGGATAATTATATTGTTAAATTGAAGCTATTTCCGTTTTCACTTAGAGATCGTGCGAAAACTTGGTTTTCCACTTTGCCTAGAAATAGTATTGATTCATGAAATAAGTGCAAATATGCCTTTATCTCTAAGTATTTTCCTCCCGCTAAGATTATCTCTCTTAGAAACGATATTATGAATTTTAAGCAACTAGATCATGAGCATGTTGCACAAGCTTGGGAGAGAATGAAATTAATGATACGTAATTGCCCTACACATGGTTTGAACTTATGGATGATTATACAAAACTTTTATGCTGGCTTGAATTTTGCTTCTAGAAATCTTTTAGATTCGGCCGCGGGGGGCACTTTCATGGAAACTACCTTAGTAGAAGCTACCAAACTCCTAGATAATAATATGGTTAACTACTCTTAATGGCACACCGAAAGATCTACTAGTAAAAAAGTGC
The DNA here is from genome assembly GCA_902687465.1 of Secale cereale. NCBI lineage: Eukaryota > Viridiplantae > Streptophyta > Magnoliopsida > Poales > Poaceae > Secale > Secale cereale. The sequence goes on from LR738714.1 coordinate 348,755,611, forward strand.
ATTCTGTTGAAGAGATTAGTGTTTTGAGTGGAAAGATGGATGAACTTATGAAATTATTTGCTACTAAGAGTGCTTCTTCTGATCCTAATGATATGCCTTTATCCACGTTGATTGAAAATATTAATGAATCTTTGGATGTGAATTTTGTTGGTAGGAATAATTTTGGTAACAATGCTTATAGAGGAAACTTTAATCCTAGGCCTTTTCCTAGTAATTCCACTAATAATTATGGTAATTCCTACAATAACTCTTATGGAAATTTTGGTAAGATGCCCTCTGAATTTGAGACTAGTGTTAAAGAGTTTACGCATTCGCAAAAGAATTTCAATGCTTTGCTTGAAGAAATTTGCTTAAGATTGGTGAGTTGGCTAGAAACGTGGATAGTATTACTCTTGATGTTGATTATTTGAAACTTAGATCTATTCCACCTAAGCATGATATCAATGAGTCTCTCAATGCCATGAGAACTTCCGTTGATGAGTACAAGGAAAGAACCGCTAGGATGCATGCTAAAAAAGATTGCTTTATGAAAGCATGTTCTTCTAATTATCATGAAAATAAAGATGAAGATCTGAATGTTATTGATGTGTATCCTATTAGATCCTTGTTTTATAGTCTTAATCTTGATAAAGATGGGACTGGAGATGAGTCTACTTTAGCTAAAAGGCGTCCCAATGGTTCAGAGTTTTTAGATCTTGATGCTAGAATTGTTAAAAGTGGGGTTGAAGAGATTAAAACTTTGCATAGTGATGAACCACTATTTTGGATTTCAAGGGATTCAATTATGATAATTGCTCGTTAATAGATTGTATTTCCTTGTTGCATTCCGTACTAAATTCTCCGCATGCTTATAGTCAAAATAAGGCTTTTACCAAACCCATAGTTGATGCTTTGATGCAATCTTATGAAGAAAAACTTGAATTAGAAGTTTCTATCCCTAGAAAGATTTATGATGAGTCGGAACCTACTATTAAAATTAAAATTAAAAATCATGAATGCTTTCCTTTGTGTGATTTGGGTGCATGTGTTTCTACAATCCCAAAAACTTTGTGTGATTTGTTAGGTTTCCATGAGCTTGATGATTGTTCTTTAAATTTGCATCTTGAGGATTCTACCATTAAGAAACCTATGGGAAGGATTAATGATGTTCTTATTGTTGCCAATAGGACTTATGTGCCCGTAGATTTCATTGTTCTTGATATAGATTGCAATCCTTCATGTCCCATTATTCTTGGTGGACCTTTCCTTAGAACGATTGGTGCAATTATTGATATGAAGGAAGGAAATATTAGATTCCAATTTCCGTTAAGGAAAGGCATGGAACTCTTTCCTAGAAAGAAAATAAAATTACGTTATGAATCTATTATGAGAGCCTCTTATGGATTGCCTACCAAAGATGGCAATACCTAGATATATTCTTGTATCGTGCCTAGCTAGGGGCGTTAAACGATAGCGCTTGTTGGGAGGCAACCCAAATTTTATTTTCTTTGTTTTTGCTTCTGTTTAGGAATAAATTTGGCAACTAGCTTCTGCTTAGATGTGGTTTTGTGTTTTAATTAGTGTTTGTGCCAAGTAGAACCTTTGGGAAGACTTGTGTGAAGTTTATATGATCATGCTGTAAAAAACAGAAACTTTAGCGCTCACGAGTTTGGCTGTAATTTTTACTAGAGAGTGTTATTTAGTTGATTATTTTTGAAGATGATTAATAGGAAAATTCCTCACGTTTACCACTTTATTTCAATTTTATTGGAGTTACAGAAGTATTCAAAAGTTACAGATTACTACAAACTGTTATGTTTTTGACAGATTCTGTTTTTCGTGTGTTGTTTGCTTATTTTGATGAATCTATGAGTAGTATCGAGGGGTATGAATCATAGAGAAGTTGGAATACAGTAGGTTTAACACCAATATAAACAAAGAATGAGTTCATTATAGTACCTTTGAGTGGTGGTTTGTTTTCTTATACTAACGGAGTTCAGGAGATTTTTGGCTAAGTTTTGTGTTGTGAAGTTTTCAAGTTTGAGTATGGCTTTGATGGACTATGGAACAAAGAGTGGCAAGAGCCTAAGCTTGGGGATTCCCAATGCACACCAAGGTAAAATTCAAGGACAACCAAAAGCCTAAGCTTGGGGATGCCCCGGGAAGGCATCCCCTCTTTCGTCTTTATCTATCGGTAACTATACTCGGGACTATATTTTTATTCACCACATGATATGTGTTTTGCTTGGAGTGTCATGTATGATTTGAGTCTTTGCTTTTTAGTTTGCCACAATCATCCTTGCTGGACACACCTTTTGAGAGATATAAATATAGTTTAGAATTTATTAGAATATTATATGTGCTTCACGTATATCTTTTGAGCTAGATAGTTTTGCTCTAGTGCTCCACTAATATCTTTTAGAGCACGGTGGTGGTTTTATTTTGTAGAAATTGTTGATCTCTCATGCTTCACTTATATCTATTTGAGAGTATTTTAGAACAGCATGGTAATGTGATGTGGTTATAAAACTAGTCCTAATATGATAGGCATCCAAGATGAGTATAGTAAAAACTGTCATATATGGTGCATTGAATATGATGAGAAGTTTGATACTTGATGATTGTTTTGATATATGAGGATGGTGATATTAGAGTCATGCTAGTGGAGAAATTTTGAATTTGAGAAATACTTGTGTTAAAGGTTGTGATTCCCGTAGCATGCACGTATGGTGAACCGCTACGTGACGAAGTTAGAGCATGAGGTATTTATTGAGTGTCATCCTTTGTGTGGAGGTCGGGATCGCGCGATGGTTAACTCCTACCAACCCTTCCCCTAGGAGCATGTGTTTAATACTTTATTTGGATGACTCATAGATTTTTGCAATAAGTATATGTGTTCTTTATGACTAATGTGGAGTCCATGGATTGTACGCACTCTCACCCTTCCACCATTGCTAGCTTCTCCTATACCACGCAACTTTCGCCAGTACCATACACACACCATATACCTTCCTCAAAACATCCACCATACCTATCTATCATGGCATTTCCATAGCCATTCCGAGATATATTGCCATGCAACTTTCCACCGTTCCGTTCATATGACATGCTTCATCATCATTCACAAAGAGTCATATTTTGTTCTAGCTTCGAGTTGTAATCTTTGAGTTGTAAGTCAATAAAAGTGTGATGATCTTCATTATTAGAGCATTGTCCCATGTGAGGAAAGGCCAAATAAAAAAAGAGATGGCCCAAAAAAATATAGAGAGGGGCTAAATAAAAAAAAGAGAGAAAGCCCCTCCAAAAAAATGAGAGAAAAGAGAGAAGGGACAATGCTACTATCCTTTTCCACACTTGTGCTTCAAAGTAGCACCATGATCTTCATGATAGAGAGTCTCTTGTTTTGTCACTTTCATATACTAGTGGGAATTTGCATTATAGAACTTGGCTTGTATATTCCAACGATGGGCTTCCTCAAATGCCCTAGTTCTTCATGAGCAAGCAAGTTGGATGCACACCCACTTAGTTTCTTTTGATGAGATTTCATACACTTATAGCTCTAGAGTATCCGTTGCATGGCAATCCCTACTCACTCACATTGATATCTATTGATGGGCATCTCTATAGCCCATTCATACGCCTAGTTGATGTGAGACTATCTTCCTCCTTTTTGTCTTCTCCACAACCACCACTCTATTCCACCTATAGTGATATATCCATGGCTCACGCTCATGTATTGCGTGAAAGTTGAAAGGTTTGAAAAAAATTGAGTATGAAAACAATTGCTTGGCTGAAACCGGGGTTGTGCATGATATGAATATTTTGTGTGATGAAGAGGGAGCATAGCCAGGCTATATGATTTTGTAGGGATAACTTTTTTTGGCCATGTTATTTTGAGAAGACATGATTGCTTTGTTAGTATGCTTGAAGTATTATTATTCTTATGTCAATATCGACTTTTGTCTTGAATATTTTGGATCTGAACATTCATACCACAATAAAGAAATTACATTGAAAAATAATGTTGGTTAGCATTCCACATCAAAAATTCTGTTTTCATCATTTACCTACTCGAGGTCGAGCAGGAATTAAGCTTGGGGATGCTTGATACGTCTCTAACGTATCTATATTTTTTATTGTACCATGCTATTATATATTCTGTTTTGGATGTTTAATGGGCTTTATTATACACTTTTATATTATTTTTGGGACTAACCTAGTAACCCAAGGCCCAGTGCAAATTGCTGTTTTTTTTTGCCTATTTCAGTGTTTCGCAGAAAAGGGATATCAAACGGAGTCCAAACGGAATGAAACCTTCGGGAGAGTTATTTTTGGAACGATATCTTCACAGGAGACTTGGAGTACAAGCCAGAGAAGAAACGTGGTGCCCACGAGGGGACAGGGCGCGCCCAGGGAGGCAGGCGCGCCCCCACGCTCGTTTGCCCCATGTTGCTCCACCGACGTACTTCTTCCTCCTATATATGTCCACGTACACTGAAAATTTTGAGGCAACAGAGAAAACCCTAATTCCACCGCCGCAACCTTCTGTTCCCGTGAGATCCCATCTTGGGGCCTGTTCCGGAGCTTCGTCGGAGGGGAATCTACCATGGAGTGCTTCTACATCAGCATCATAGCCTCACCAATGAGTTGTGAGTAGTTTACCACAGACCTTCGGGTCCATAGTTATTAGCTAGATGGCTTCTTCTCTCTTTTTGGATCTCAATACAAAGTTCTCCTCGATCTTCGAGGAGATCTATTCGATGTAATCTTTTTGCGGTGTGTTTGTGGAGATCCGATGAATTGTGGGTTTATGATCAAGATTATCTATGAACAATATTTGATTCTTTTCTTAAATCTTTTATTTATGATTATAATATCCTTGCAAGTCTCTTCGAATTATTGGTTTGGTTTGGCCTACTAGATCTATAGTTCTTGCAATGGGAGAAGTGCTTGGCTTTGGGTTCAATCTTGCGGTGTCTTTTCCCAGTGACAGCAGGGGCAGCAAGGCACGTATTGTATTGTTGCCATCGAGGATAAAAAGATGGGGTTTATACCATATTGCTTGAGTTTATCCCTCTACATCATGTCATCTTGCTTAAAGCATTACTCTGTTCTTATGAACTTAATACTCTAGATGCATGCTGGATAGCGGTCGATGTGTGGAGTAATAGTAGTAGATGCTACTTGTCACGGACGTGATGCCTATATATAATGATCATGCCTAGATATTCTCATAACTATGCGCTTTTCTGTCAATTGCTCGACAGTAATTTGTTCACCCACCATAGAATTCTGCTTTCATGAGAGAAGCCACTAGTGACACCTATGGCCCCGGGTCTATCTTTATCATATTACTTTACCTTCAATTCCTACTGTTGTTGCTTATTTGCTTTATTTACTTTCTGTTCTTATACCAAAAATACCAAAAATATTATACTATCCTATCTATCAGATCTCACTTTCGTAAGTGACCGTGAAGGGATTGACAACCCCTTATCGCGTTTGCTGTGAAGTTCTTATTTGTTTGTGTAGGTGCGAGGGATTCGCGCGTGGTCTCCTACTGGATTGATACCTTGGTTCTCAAAAACTGAGGGAAATACTTACGCTATTGTGCTGCATCACCCTTTCCTCTTCGAGGGAATACAACACAAGCTCAAGAAGTAGCATTCCTTCGGTCTCATGGTTTGAATAATATTTGTTTCAACATTAATTGGCGTACCTAAGATATAGTGCTTAATTATTTGCCCATTTACCATCTTCGGGTTAGTGCCTTTGGCATTATTGATCTTAATAGCTCCAGAATGATAAACTTCTTCGATAATGTATGTTCCTTCCCATTTGGAAAGAAGTTTTCTTGCAAAAATTCTAACACGAGAGTTGTACAATAGAACTTGTTCTCCAACTTTAATTCCCGCTTTTGGATTCTTTTGCCATGCCATCTTTTAACTTTTTCTTTAAATAGTTTGGCATTTTCATAAGCTTGGGTTCTCCATTCATCTAATGAGCTAATATCAAATAACCTCTTTTCACCGGCAAGTTTGAAGTTATAATTGAGTTCTTTAATTGCCCAATATGCTTTATGTTCTAACTCAAGAGGCAAATGACAAGCTTTTCCATAAACAATTTTGTATGGAGACATACCCATAGGATTCTTATAAGTTGTTCTATATGCCCAAAGTGCATCATCTAGTATCTTAGACCAATTCTTTCGGGACCTATTGGCATTTTTTGTAATATTAATTTTATTTCTATTGCAAAGTTCAACTTGACCACTAGATTGAGGGTGATAGGGCGAAGCAATTCTATGGTTGACATCATATTTAGCAAGCATTTTACGGAAAGCACCATGAATGAAGTGTGAACCACCATCAGTCATCAAATATCTAGGGACTTCAAACCTCGGGAAGATAGTTTTAAGCACTTTAATGGAAGTATTGTGATCAACACTATAAGTTGGAATAGCTTCTACCCACTTAGTAACATAATTAACAGCAACCAAAATATGAGTATAGCCATTAGAGGAAGGAAAAGGTCCCATATAATCAAAACCCCAAACATCAAATGGTTCAACAACAAGTGAATATTTCATAGGCTTTTCCTGATGCTTACCGATATTACCAATTCTTGAAAAGAGTAGGCCAATAAAAACCAGATTTTAATACCTTGTGTGCAGTTCTATCTCCTGCATGATGCCCTCCATAGGCTTTGGAGTGACATTTCCGTAGGATTTGTTCCTGTTCATGCTTAGGTACATGTCGGATTCAGGGCTCCGCAGACCCAAGAAAGGTTCAAATTCTGGGGCGTGTGCGAAGAACTCAACTCCCCTAGCTAATTGGTTCGTCGCTCCTACAGCCTAGCTCGATGAACAAGGAAGAAGATGAACACGGCGGTTTACCCAGGTTCGGGCTACCTTGCGGTGTAAGTCCCTAGTCCTGCTTTGTGGTGGATTTGCCTCACGAGGGGCTGAGGATGAACTAGTACAGGGAAGAACAACCTCAGGAGGTCTGCTCTGGTATGGTTCTCATCTCTCCCCCTTTGCTTGGTGGTGTCTATCCTATATTTATAGCAGCCTTGGTCCTCTTCCCCTGAAATGTAGGCGGGCAGGGATTCCACAACGGCCAATTTGAAAGGGGACAAGTAGTACATCTTATCTTAACAAAAGGTAGTCTTCACTTGTAAAGCTTCTGGTCATGACGCAGCGGTGGGCTTGGTGGTGACACCCATCCTGCCGTCCTAGCGGTCTTGGTCTTGTTGCATGGGAATGGAAACCTTTGCCTGATTCCTCGGGACCCCGTGCCTGCGCTTGCTTCCTTAGCACCAAAGAGGAAACCTGCTCCTCTGTGCCCACTAGCGCCCGCCAGGCCTTAGTCGTCACGGCTTACGTCATCGCAGCCTCATGAGGTTGGGTGCTTGCATAGGACTATCCGCTCCTCACGAGCAATCCAGTGCCGGCCGCTCCCTCAAGAGGTCTTGGCGTCGCTCGCCTCGCGAGGCTTGGCCCCTTGCGAGGGTCTTGTCTTGTTGGTGATGCAGATGGGCCATACTAGGCCGTTGGCGAAGTGATAACCCACAAGTGTAGGGGATCGGTTGTAGCCTCTTTCGATAAGTAAGAGTGTCGAACCCAACGAGGAGTTGAAGGTAGAACAAATATTCCCTCAAGTTCTATCGACCACCGATACAACTCTACGCACGCTTGACGTTTACTTTACCTAGAACAAGTATGAAACTAGAAGTACTTTGTAGTTTTTGTGGGATAGGTTTGCAAGAATATAAAGAGCACGTAAATATAAACTAGGGGCTGTTAAGATAAAGAAGCAATAAAGTCAGTGATAGCAAGTGTGGAAAGTGGTGGTAGGAGTTGCGAAATTGCCCCTAAGCAATTGACTACGTTACTAGACCGATAGCAAGTTTTATGTGGGAGAGGCCACTCCCAGCATGTCATCCCTTACTTGGAATTCTATGCACTTTTGATTGGAACTATTAGCAAGCATCCGCAACTACTAACGTTCATTAAGGTAAAACCCAACCATAGCATTAAGATATATTGGCCCCCCTTCAATCTCGTATGCATCAATTTCTACGCTAGGTTGAAGCTTCTGTCACTCTTGCCCTCCAATACGTAGTCCTATCAACATACAACTAACCCTATGGTGTGATCCACGCGCGTGCTCATATGATGAGCACCAAAGGACAGCAACATAACCACAAGCAATTTAAATCAATCATAGCAATTCAGCAATCACCGATAGGACAACGATAATCTACTCAGACATCATAGGATGGCAACACATCATTGGATAATAATATGAAGCATAAAGAACCATGTTCAAGTAGAGGGTACAGCGGGTTGCGGGAGAGTGGACCGCTGTAGATAGATGGGGGAAGGTGATGGAGATGTTGGTGAAGATGACGGAGGTGTTGGTGTAGATCGCCGTCACACGATGATGGCCCGGTGGCACTCCGGTGCCATCGGAAGCAAGGGGGAGAGAGCCCCCCTCCTTCTTCTTCTTCCTTGACCTTCTCCCTAGGTGGGCGAAGGGTTTCCCCTCTGGTTCATGGCCTCCATGGCGGAAGAGGAGCGAGAGCCCCTCCGAGATTGGATATGTCTCTCTGTCTCTCTCTGTTTCTGCATTCCCAGATTCTGGCCCTTCACCGTTTCTTATATTCCCGGAGATCCGTAACTCCGATTGGGCTGATTTTTTGACACAATTTTTATCCGGCTATTAGCTTTCTTGCAGTGAAAGAAGGCATCAACCGCCTTACGGTGTGGCCACGAGGGCCTAGGGCACACCTGCCCCTGGTGGGCGCGCCCCCCTACCTCGTGGCCCACTCGGGCATCGTCTCATGTTGGTTGCACTTCCCAAAATTCACATATATTCGGAAAAAAATCTCCGTCCGTTTTTATATCGTTTGGACACCGTTTGATATGGATATTCTGCGAAACAAAAAACATGCAACAAACAGGAACTGGCACTGGGCACTGGATCAATATGTTAGTCCCAAAAAATAGTATAAAAAGTTGCCGAAAGTATATGAATGTTGTAGAATATTGGCATGGAACAATCAAAAATTATAGATACGACGGAGACGTATCATGAAGCCACGCCCATGGGCTGCAGGCAGGCAAGCCTGGGTACCCTGGTTCCCAGAATGTCAACAATAGCCCTCGGGCCCAAGGCGCGCTCGGACTTGGCTTCGAGGTGAAGCCAAAGGGCAAGGGCGAAGCGTCGCATGCCCCAATCTCCTGCGGACGGAGTCGGCGCATGGCGCATGATGGGACGTGGGCGTCTCCACTTCCCCACGCCGCCTTGGCAACTGCTTGATTTGACAACTACCTGGTGCATGCAAAAGAGGCCATAATTACCCAGAGCGCTTGCCTTCTTCTTCCCTCTCTGCGAGCTCACGCCATCCTGACCAGATTCCTCTCCTATCCCAGCTCACTTTGCCGCCATGGCTCCCAGATCAAAGAAGGGGAAAACCCCTGTGGTCGCGGAGCCCGCGCTAGGATCGGAGCCAACGCTGGACCGGTCCACGATTGTCAATCGAGAGGGGTTGGACAAGGTCCGGCAAGCCCTTGTCGCTGATTCCAATGAGTGGAAGGCGACGACGGTCTGGCCCGCCTCCCGGGCCTTGATCGACATGGAGGCCACTGAAATCCCCCTTCACCTCCATGCTCTCTTTGCCGGCATATTGCCCATGTTCTCTGACTTCTTCAACGCCGTGCTTTTGCATTACCAGATCAACGTGTTGCATCTGGATCCGGGATCCATCGTCCTCCTCTCTGCTTTCGCCTTCTTATGCAAGGCCTTCATAGGCATTGCTCCGTCTGTGGCCTTGCTCTGCCACTTCTTCTCGCTTCGTCTGGTTGATGGCAGGCAATGCTCGGGGTGCATGTCACTTTAGGCGGTGGTGGTGATTGCCGGATCCAAAATCGACTTCTCACTACGCCCAGACGTGAGGGGGTTCCGGAAGCACTGGGTGTACGTAGATGCCACCGTGCATAGCCCCCTTCTTATTTTTTTGACGGCACCAGCGGAACCAAGCTCCGGTTGGGGTTACGTAGAGCTTGCCGACCCGCGAGTCACGCGCATCTTGTCCAGGCTGGGGGAGCTGAAGCAGGTCGGGGAGACGATGGCGATAGTGGTGAAGGAGTTTGTCCGGCGGCGCATCGCTACGCTCCAGCGCCACACCCACCTGATGTGGGCCTTCTCTGGTTCGGGCGATCCCATGAGGCTTCAGGTGCCCCCAATCCCCCTCGACATATTGTGAGAGGTGCTACGCCTCCTGAAACGCGGCGATCCGGCTGTGCTGCCTCTTGGGGGACTCCCTTGGTACAATTACCCGGTTGGGAAGGCCTTTGCCGAGAAAATGCCACGCTTCGACGAGTGGGGGTTGCTCACCAAGGCCCATGAGGGGCCTCGCGACAATCCCAACTTGGTAGCTCCCGTGCTCACAAGCCCTAAGGTGTGCGCTCCGGAGGTGGCCGCGGAGGAGTGAGCACCGTCGAGCGCTCCTGAAGTGGTCGTGGAGGAGCGAGCACCGTCGAGCGCTCCTGAGGCAATGACCTCCAGCCTTACGGATGGCATGGGCAGAGCCACCACTCCTGTTGGGAAAGGCTACGCGCCAGCCAGCGGCGTGTCCCTTCTAGATCTCGGGGCGTCCTGCAAGAGGAGGGGACTCGGGAGCCGCTGTGGCCCCGTCCCATGAGTTCTAACAAGGAGGAAGTGGATAGCCGTGGACGAGTAAGTACATTGCGCTTCTAGACTCCTTCTCTCGCAACAGTGAGACCGGCTGGAGCGCAACCTCCGGAGGCTTCCGTTTGGACCGTGTCCCCTGACCTCCCGAGCCGGACAACCGCGCACGAGGTGGTGCTAGTCCATGAGATGAGGCTGTGGCTGGAAGACCAAGAGCCAGTTCTCCCGGCACCCCTGTCCAGGAGCAACTTTTGTGGCCCGGAGGCCGCACCTGAGGTTCCTCCATTGGTTTTTGCCAGTGATTGGGCGACCCACGCAACGGCTTCATCTTCGAGCAGTGGAACCGGGCCACGCCGCACCTGGTCCAAGGTCCAGGGAGCGGCTGGAGGGGCTCTGGCCACCTGCCCCCTACGGGAGACAGGTGAGTCGTCCCGCGCCCCTTCGGCGGACCAGGACGTGTAGGAAAGGCCTGGCCGAGTGCTGGAGCTTGCACGCGAGCGCAACGCCATCCGCCACGACCTTTTCCAGGAAGCGACGAGCGCACTAGGCCGGCTTGGGGCAGAGCTTGACGACGTCTGCTCATGCCTCGAGGCAGAAAACCTCTGCCTGGCTCGCGAATGGCATCAACTGAAGGTCACCATAAACCTTGGGCACTTGCAGCATAAGCGCGCCCGCGCGGAGGCCGATAGATCTCATGCAGCTTCTCGAGAGGCTTGCGCCTGCGCCCTGGAGGAGGCCCTGGCCACGGCCAGCGTCCTGAGGTGGCCAAGGAGCACGAGAGGGAGATCCAAGCCTCGAACGCCGCCCTTGAACGGCAAGTCCAGGCGCGCAGAGCCGCCCTTGTGGCGCCGCCAGGCGGGACCCTCACCGACGTGCCAGGGGTCCGAGCACATGAGGAGGCGTTGGCACTCGAGGCGTTGGAACACAGCCTGGAGTGCGAGAAACTAGAGGTGATGGAGTGCCAAGTATCCACGGCCAAGGATGCCCTTGCCTCTCGGGAGGCGATGATTCAGCAGGAGGTCGATCAGAAGGTGGCCGGGATTTGCCATGCCCTGATCGATGAATACCGCCGAAAGCTGGGGCTCCAGGAGGCTCGCTTCAAGCAGCGGCAAGACGAGCTACAGGGCAAGGCCGATGCCCTCAAGGTGGAGCTGGCCGCGGTAGAATGGCGCGGGAAGGCCGCCAAAGATTGCCGGGCCACTACTGAGGCCGAGTTGTCCTCACTTCAACAGCAGGTCACGGGTGTCACCTCCCTTGCGGGGAGAGCTTCGGACGATGCGAGTCACCGCCAAACATTGTAGCGCGAGCATTCCTCGATGCTCGAGGACCTCTGGGTCAAGGAGAACCAGGCTTTGGACCCCATATGCGAGGAGAGCATCGCCCGCCTGTATGAAGCTGACGATGATGGCTACGTCCACTTCTCTACCCAAGTCGTGACATGTCTCGAAGGCAGAGCCGCGAGGACGCGCCCGCTCATGGAAGAGAGGAGCTGAGACTTCCTCGAGCACGCGGTCTCGCGCGTCTTCAGCTACCTCCTCAGCCTCGATCCGGACTTCGATTTCAACATAGCGATTTCCCCCGTGCCCAGGGTAACCCAGGGTGATCTGGCAAGCTGGGTAGACGACCATGTGGATGACCTGATCAAGGAATTCGCCCTTGCCGACGACATGGCTGAACTCGCGAGTGAAGAGGGCGGAGCTGACGGTGATGATGATGACGGCGACGCCGGTGATAGTGCATCCTGCTAGGCTTGTAATTCCCTGCTTTTGCTACCAAGATTTCGGGTATGGCCCCGTGGGGCGTGAAAGCATTTTTGAAGGGGAGGGCTCCCATGTAGTGTATGAAACAATGACATGCCCTCCAGATTAATTCCGAAACGTTCGATCGTGAGCCGGAGGCTCCCGACTAGAGTAGTTGGCATGACTTACCTTTTGTGTTCGCATCCTTGGATGGGTTCTTGTATCGTAGAGACGCACTTCTCCTGGGGCAAGCCCTTCGGGGGCTCGCGAGAGCTTAAAGCCTCCTGGCGTGCCTACTGGCTCGCTCGAGAGCACCGTGCGAGGAGCCAATCGCCAAGATTTGGCAAGGTGTGCACATAGGCGGGCCTGCAGTAGTTACGTCCTTGGCCCTGAGGGGTTGAGGGAGTCCTAGACTTGGGGTTCCTTGGGTGTCCGGACTACTGAAGTTGGGCCGGACTGATGGGCCGTGAGGATAGATTCAGAAAATCATCCCTCGTGTCCGAGTAGGACTCCTATGTATGTAGAAAGGCAAAATAGATGTCCGGATGTAATGATTCCTTCCTCATCATGTCATCACTGGACAACCCTAGGCCCCCTCCGGTGTGTATATAAGCCAGAGGGTTTAGTTCGTAGAGGCTAACAGAACAATCATAGGCTAGACATCTAGGGTTTAGCCATTACGATCTCGAGGTAGATCAACTCTTGTAATCTCCATATACATTAAGATCAATCTAGCAGGAAGTAGGATATTACCTCCATCGAGAGGGCCTGAACCTAGGTAAACATCATATACTTGTCTCCCCCTGCTACCACCGATCCTCAGATATGCAGCTTGGGCCCCCCTACCCGAGATCTGCCGGTTTTGGCACCAACAATGGTGCTTTCATTGAGAGATCCGCTGTGTAGTCAGGAGAAGCGATCGGTGGCTCATCTCATCATCGACGACGACATCACCTCAGGAAAAGCTTGGCTCTTGGTTAGGTCCTCCAGCTCGGCGGGTTCACCATATGCGCCAGCATGGTCGTTAAGCCGACCGTGTCCCCTGCGGTCACGGAGCATCACTCCTACATCGGCCTCGACCACACTGAAAACGCGAATCCGACGGATACCTCGTCCTTAAACGAGTTGCTAGATTTCATCGCCACCCTAGGGCTTTCGGTATCCCCTGAAAGGATCGGGCCTAAACCCGACCAGGGGGAAGACAATTCCTCCCCGATCACTCATCTGGTGGCGGTTGTCGAGGAACAGGCGGAAAACACTTCTCCTCTTGAATCGGGGACCGACTATGTCCGGGTCTCCGAACCCTTTGAGCCGAACACCCTTCCTTCGGGCGGGACTCTACATCCTCCGAACTCAAGGACACACACGGAGCCCGGGAAACGCCAAGATCCTGCTGGGCCCGAGTTGTCAACATCGGAGACTTTGCGAACTCCGGATACTATATTGGGTCGGGATTCAAATTTTACCACACCCACCCACCACAATCAGTAATCTCCAAGTAACTCTGGCCCTCTAGACATATGTGACTTAATGTACGTGTGGCAGCAACCCCGGCAGATGGTCCATCACTTCTGGGTCAGGTTCCTACTTGTTAAAAACAAGATTAAAGACGGTTGCGACGACGACGTGGTTCCGGTTTTTCACCGCAATTGCACGGACGAGGGAGTCTTGAACACCCTCAACCGCCATCGCGTAAAGAGTTTCACAGAGTTGTCACACTTAGTAAGAAAGTACTATGCAATGGAAAGTACCTAGATGGCCCAAAAAACTCATCTGGAATAGTCCATCTTCGGACGGTATGCCACTAAAGCAAAACGGACATACCCTAGCGGGGCATCCGATCATAAGCCCATTGGCAATAAAAATAAACCCTCCGCGTTACACAGGTTTATTCTTGACGAACTCCTGGACAAACCCTACCCGATACATGCGATCCCTGGCATGATCCCAACTCACAGCCTTCGAGCGTGTTGGGTACTCCAGCATGTAGGTAAAAGCGGCGAAGTTATCCTCGCCACCGCAACCCCAGAGGAGGATGATTTTAATATCCTCGCGGTCTTCGAGACCTTCTCTTCAAATAATCCGCGCAAGAGAGCACTTCGCGAACTCACCAAGGTCCACCAGATAGCCATGGTGAGCCCATGGAATAATGCGGCAGTTACCTTCACCACTGACTACGAACCATGGCCCCAATCAGTCCAAGCACCAGCCGCTCTTGTATTAAACCCAATTATAGATGGCCTTCGCCTTACCAAAGTGCTCATGGACGGCGGTAGTGGGCTTAACCTCATATACGAGGACATTCTCGAAAAAATGCATGTCGATAAAACCTGCATTGAGCAAAGTAATACAACCTTTTGAGGAATCATCCCCAGTCGGGAAGCCCGATGTTCGGGAAGTATCAAATTCGACTTAGTATTCAACATGCCCGAGAACTATAGGTCAGAAGAGTTGCTCTTCCACATTGTCCGCTTGAACAGCGGATACCACGCCCTCCTAGGGCGAGACGCTTTCTCACGCTTTCAAGACATACCCCATTACGGGTACATGAAGCTCAAAATGCCAAGGCCCAATGGAATAATCACAGTCACAAGTGATCCGGACAGAGCACTCCATACCGAAAACAAAACCGCATCCTTAGACCTCGAGGCACTATCTGAAGCCTTTGCGGCCCATGAATTAACCACCTTACGATCCATGGTGGACAAGGATGACGTGGTCCTTGATTAAAGATCTAAACCTACCTCCTTCAAGCCAGCAGATGAAATTAACAACTTTCAGGTGCATAAGACGGACCCTAATAAGACGACATCCATTGGACCACAGCTGGACCCGATGGTAGACACCGCTTCACGCGCTTTCCTACATGAAAACTGGGATATATTCGCCTGGCATCCGTCAGACATGCCCGGGATCCCACGCGGGCTGGCCGAACACATCCTCAACATCATCAAAAGGTTCAAACCGGTCAAGCAATCACTGCAACAATTTTCCAAACACAAGAGACAAGCTATGGGGGAGGAGTTGGCCAAGTTACTGGAACCCGGATTCATCAAAGAAATTAAACAACCGAACTGGCTAGCCAATTTGGTCATGGTGTCAAAGAAGGATAAATCCTGGTGCCTTTGTGTCGATTTTAAAGACTTAAACAAGGCTTTCCCTAAGGATCCTTTTCCACTGCCCCACATCGATCCGATCGTCGAAACAACAGCAGGACACGATTCATTATTCTTCCTCGACGCTTACTCCGGATACCATCAGATAAAAATGAAGGAATCCGACCAGGCCGCAACGGCGTTTATCACTCTGTACCCGCCTTTCTGCTTCAACACTATGCCTTTTGGGCTAAAAAACATTGGTGCCACGTATCAACGCATGATTCAAACTTGCTTAGAGAAAAAATCGGCAAGATAGTGGAGGCACACGTGGATGATGTAGTCATCAAGACTAAACATGTCGAATCACTAGTGGACGATCTCCACCTCACATTCGACAACCTCCGAACATATGACATACGACTCAATCCGGAAAAATGCGTCTTCGGCGTTTCGACCGGAAAGCTATTACGGTTTATTGTCTCCCATAGAGGAATTGAAGTAAACCCAGCTAAAATCTGAGCTTTGTCATAGCTGGCTATGCCAACTGATCTAAAACAAGTCCAAAATCTAGCAGGGTGTGTAGCGGCCTTAAGCCGCTTCATCTCCAGACTAGGAGAAAAAACATTACCACTCTATAGAATGCTAAGGCACACGGACAACCTTGAATGGACGGACGCGGCCACAGCCGGACTTGAATAAATAAAGACCCTATTAGCGGGCAACCCAGTCCTAGCCGCCCCAAGTGTTGGCGAGCCAATGTTGCTTAATATCTCATTAACTCACCGGGTTGTGAGTGGTGTGCTCGTAGTTGAACGAGAGGAAGAGGGACATAAATTCCCCATCCGAAAACCAGTGTACTACGTATCAGAAGTTCTTATACTGTGCAAGTAACGATACCCCCATTATCAAAAAATTGCCTATGCGGTGTTCATGGTATCTCGAAAGCTCCGACACTACTTTCAAGAGTGCTTGATTACAGTGGCATCCGAAATATCACTTAATGATATTATAAACAACAAGGATGCAATAGGCCGCATAGCCAAATGGTCCATCGAGCTCTTACCATTCGAAATAACATACAAACCACGTCGGGCTATTAAATCTCAGGTGTTGGCTGACTTCATCGCAGAGTGGATTGAAGTCGAGCTCCCTAAAGAGTACGGCTCATACTCCCACTGGAACATGTATTTCGACGGCTCAAAAATGCTAGCCAGACTGGGGGCTGGCATCATCTTGACATCTCCCACAGGGGACACAGTCTGCTACGTGCTACAAATCATGTACACGGACTCAAACAACGCTGTTGAATACGAGGCACTACTGCATGGTCTCCGCATGGCCGTATCCATGGGCATACAACGCCTAGAAGTGCGCGGAGACTCAAACCTCGCAATATCTCAGGTAAACAGAGAATTTGATGTGAAGGATCCAAAAATGGCGGCTTATCGAAACACCATATTAAAAATATCAACTCTGTTCGAGGGGCTCTAATTTCATCACGTTGCTCGAGACAGTAATCAGGCAGCGGACATACTCGCTCGCATGGGCGCCAAGTGTGACCCAGTCCCACCTAACACATTTGTAGAAAGGTTGTTCAAGCCATCTGTGGTATGGCAGGACAAGAGCAAAGACACTAATTCAGACATGATCACACCCCTACCAGGTGAACTCAATACCGACGTCATCGGGGATCCGGATATGGAAATAACACCTTCGGCTCATGAGATCATGGCCATCCTCGCTCCTTGGACCGAACCCTTCCTAGCTTACCTTAATAGGCAAGAGCTCCCTAATGATCAAAATGAGGCCCACCGTATAGTTTGGCGTTCTAAAGCCAACAAAGTTCACGAAGGTGAACTGTACAAGAAAAGCACTATTGGTGTTCTCCAAAGGTGCATCTCTAAATAGGAGGGACGGCAACTTTTAGCCGAAATACACGCTGGTATGGGCTGCCATCACACCGCAGCTCGGGCTCTCATAAGCAAAGCATTCCGAACAAGGTTTTTTTTGGCCAACAACCCGGGCATATGCACAAGCCCTTGTCCAACATTGTGTTGGATGTCAGCTTTTCGCCAATCAAAGTCATATGCCTCCCACCGCCTTGATAACCATCCCCATTACTTGGCCTTTTGCGGTCTGGGGGGTGGACATGGTTGGACCCCTTAAAGGGGGAAGCCATAAAAAGAAATATTTTTTGGTTATGGTGGATAAGTTCACTAAGTGGATAGAAGCCAAACCAGTAAGAACGGCTGAAGCAGGACCAGTGATTGATTTTATATCTGGCGTGGTACACCGTTATGGTGTCCCTTATAGCATTATCACACATAATGGCTCCAACTTTACAGCTGATGAGGTGAAAAACTAGTGCGCCAAGTTAGTCATTAAACTTGATTATGCCTTCGTGTACCACCCTAAAACAAATGGTCAAGTCGAATGGGCTAATGGCCGAATAATGAGCGGCATTAAAAACCGATGGGTGCGCTCCCTACAGGAGTCAAATAAACACTAGGTGGAGGATCTTGACTCCGTACTCTGGGGGCTGCGGACCACACCTAACCAGACAACTGGATACACACCTTTCTTCATGGTGTTTGGCATAGAGGTTGTTATGCCCTGCGACATTATTCACGACTCACCTCGAGTGCGTATGTACGAAGAGCGAGAGGCCGAGCTCGATCGGTAGGATGACCTAGACGGCCTTCAAGAGGAGCGCGATATCGCGCAAGCTCATTCCGCATTCTATCAGCAATAGGCCAGGCGATACAAGAGTAGAGAAGTGCAGGCCAGAACATACAATGTTGGCGAACTCGTTTTGCGCCTCCCAGAGAAGAAAAAGGATAAGCTCAAACCAAGATGGGAGGGCCCCTTCATCACTGACAAAGTTCTCACCGGAGGAGCCTATCGCCTTTGAAATGCATCAGACAATTGCCTTGAGCTGGATCCATGGAACGCTGCTACGCTCCGATGATTCTACGGATAGTCTGGTAGCACCTTTCATTTTTATTCTTGACTAGGTTTCTTCCTTTGTTTTTCTTCCTCTTCATTTTTTGCCTTTCCTTCCAAGAAAAGTGCTCGGCTATACCGAATTGTTAGGTGTGAACATCTTTAAATGTATATACCTCAAGATACCTGGGGGCTCTAACGAAGCTTACAATTAAAGCTTGTTGCTTATCTTACTTATGTCATCTGTTTCACCATTATATGCACTTCTATGACTTAAGTTTTTGCCAAGCTGGGTTGCCTAGCTCCTGTGTTTATACCTTACGTTCCCGATTGTTCGGCTAGGGTGTAAACGAAGCACCTCTGCGATTGTTACAACTGGGTAATCCAGACATGTACCTCATACGGGTGAAGCCGAAAGCTAGCGCTCTTAAGGGAATCATTGGTCGGCGGATGATACGTCCAAAACGTATCTATAATTTCTGCTTGCTCCATGCCACTTTTGGGTGATATTGCTATGATATTTATACACTTCCATACACTTTTGATCATATTTGGACTAACCTACTAATCCAGTGCACCCCAGTGCCAGTTTCTGTTTTCAGCTGTTTTTGTATTTCAGGTTTTCACATTACGAGAACTGTCAGGAAAAATCCAGAAAAATTATATAAAAAATCAGCGTTCCAGAACCTACCTTGCGCCCGAAGTACAGCCAGGGGGGGCACCAGGGCCCCAGGCGCCCTGGCGGCGCCCCCCCTGGGCCGCGCCGGGGGGCGCCTGGGCCCCCCGAGCCCCGTCTGGTGCCCCCCTTTGGCATATATTTAGAGCGTCCTTCGAAACCCTCGGGACGAAAACTCTTTTTCGCGATCTCATCTCTGTTCCGCCGCCGCCGCTTCCAAGATCGGGAGCACCAGGAGAACTCTTCCCGGCACCCTGCCGGAGGGGAGGATCATCATCGGGAGCTTCTCCACCACCATGGACGCCTCCCGAATGAGTTGTGAGTAGTCTCCCTTGGACCATGAGTCCATGACTAGTAGCTATGTGATGTTCTCCTCCCGTTCTTGTGCTTCACTAATTAGTCCTCGTGAGCTGCCCTACATGATCGAGGCACATATGTAATCCTTATGCTGTTGCTATGATGAGTTTGCTGGGATCCGATGGATTATGAGATTATGTTCAGATTGTGATTGAGTAATATATTTTATCTACCTCTTTTATATTTATGTTCGTAAGTAATTCTTGCATGTTCTCCGTTGTTATTTATTGCTTTGGCCAAGTAATACGTAGTGACTCCAAGAGGGAACGTTATGCTTGATTGTGGGTTCATGCCCCTCGATGACTAGCTTGAGTGACAGAAACATGAGTCTAGGGGATGTGTTGTTGCCACAAGGGGGAAAACAACGGTGCTTGTGCCCGCGGGTGCAAGGATTGTTTACTTTACGCAAAGTTCTTTTAATACAGTTGTCTGTTGCTTTGAGTTTACACTATGGGTGGGGCTCGCAACTTAATACCAGCGAGATGTTCTGGATAGATATCTCAAGGTGGATGATTAGTAGTAGATATTGATGGATTTCGGTCTACTTACTTTGGCGTACCGCCCATGCTTTGAACCTCAACCTTTCTTGCAATGTAGTCAGCATTGGTTTGCGTTCGTGGTCCTGTCAATTGCCCAGCTGTAATTCGTTTACCTCACATAGCTGTTTTATCGTCTTTTGGGAGAGAGACATCACTAGTGAACATCATGAGACTCCGGTCCATATTACCATCATTGATCACATCCGCTATTTACTTTTCACTTTTACTTACTATTGCAAACATTATCTATCACTACTATCATTCGCGTTTAATCCTTTGTGAACTACAAGGCCGGAGGGATTGACAACCTCTCTGTACTCGTTGGGAGCAAAGTTATTTGTATCTGTGTGCAGGTCCACGTTGATTGCTAATATTTGGCGCCATTAGCAGTTGACACCTACTTGTTGAACCTAGGAGTCTCTGGGGATTCGATCCTTGGCATCTTTGCTAAGGGAAAAACTTCCACAACACTGCATCTCACACCTTCCACTTGGGGTAACCAACGAGGGGTTAGAGGCCCATCAAGGAGTTTTTTCTGGCGCCGTTGCCGGGGACTCCACTCTTCAGGATAGGGGAGTTGCATGCTATCTTTTACCTTTGCTTTTTAGTCTTGTTAGTTTACCTTTCAATTTTTGCTTTAGTACCTTTTATCGAAAATCACAAAAATAGTTATCTTGCTTGCTTGCTACTATGGGTTCCACCGAGAACACCAAGTTGTGTGACTTCACTAGTCACAACAACGATGACTTTATCAGCACACCTATCACTACACCTGCCACTTTAGCACCTTCATATGAAATTAAACCTGCTTTACTGAATCTAGTTATGAAAGATCAATTCTCCGGTGCTGGAGATGATGTTGCTTTACACTTAAACAACTTTGTTGAACTTTGTGATATGCAAAAGTACCAAGAAATAGATGGTAATATTGTTAAGCTTAAGCTTTTTCCTTTCTCCTTGAGAGGAGGAGCTAAAATTTGGTTTCAGTCTTTGCCTAGAAATAGCATAGATTCTTGGGACAAGTGCAAAGATGCTTTTATCGGAAAATACTATTCACCTGCTAAAATTATCCAACTTAGAAGTAACATAATGAATTTTAAACAATTGGATAATGAACACGTTGCCCAAGCTTGGGAACGTATGAAATCTCTTATCAAGAACTGCCCTACTCATGGTTTGACTACTTGGATGGTTATCCAAACTTTTTATGCAGGCTTGAACTTTACCTCGCGGAACTTGTTAGATTCGGCCGCGGGAGGAACTTTTATGTCAACTACACTTGGTGCTGCCACAAAGCTTCTCGATGAGACGATGACCAACTATTCCCAATGGCACACCGAACGCGCTCCAACAGGTAGGAAGGTAAACTCTGTCGAGGAGATTTCCTCCTTAAATGAAAAAGTTGACTTGATCATGTCTCTACTTTCGAAGCAATCTTTTGTTGATCCTCGCGATGTTCCTTTAAATTCTTTGATTGCTCAAGAACAAGTAGATGTGAACTTTATCTCTAGAAACAATTTTAACAACAATGCTTATAGGAGTGACTTTGGTAGCAATCCTAGACCGTTCCCCTGTAATTCTTATGGGAACAACAATGCTTATCCTAGTACCAAGAACTCCACTACTGAACTAGAGATTATGCTTAAAGATTTCATCACTACCCAAAAAGCCTTTAATAAGAGTGTAGAAGAAAAACTACATAAACTAGATGATCTTTCTTTTAAGGTAGACCATTTAGCCAATGAGGTAAAATTGCTAAAAAATAAAACTTCTCCTCTTGAGGAGAGGAAGGTCACTCCCATTAATGCTACTCAAGTGCAAATTAATGAAAATATTAGGATGATGGCTAAACTTAAAGAGAGATGGACTAGAGAAAGGGAGGAAGAAGGTAGAATTAAGAGCCTTCCTACCCACCACACTGTTGCTACTATCCAAGTTGTTGAGGATATCCAAACTCTTAGCACCCAATGTACTCCTGGTCCCATTGGACCTATTAATGGTGATGCTATGACTATAGAAACTACCAAACAAGTGAACCTAAAGGACACCACTACCACCTTACTTGATGCTCGTGACCTTGATTTTGATAATTGCACTCTTACCGAAGTTATTGATTTCCTTCACAAGATGTCTAGAGACCCCCGCACTAGCACGCTTAACCTTGCCTTTACAGAGCATATCACTAATGCTCTCATCAAAGCTAGGGAGGAGAAACTTAGAGTAGAAGCCTCCATACCTAGAAAGCTAGAAGATGGTTGGGATCCTATGATAAAAATTAAGTTGAATGACTTCTCTTGCTATGCATTATGTGATGTTGGAGCTAGTACCTCTGTTATGCCCAAAAGAATATATGATATGCTTAAATTGAAACCTTATGATTCTTGTTCTTTTGGTGTTCGTCTCGTTGATTCTTCCATAAAGAAACCTTTGGGGAGGATCGACGATGTTCTTATCATTGTTAATGATAATTATGTTCCCGTTGATTTTTACTATTATGGATATTGAATGTGATCCTTCATGTCCAATTATTTTGGGACGTCCCTTTTTATGCACCGTTGTTGCTATCATTGACATGAAAGAAGGTAATATAAAATTTCAGTTTCCTCTCAAGAAAGGTATGGAACACTTCCCTCGTAAGAAGATCAAGTTACCTTTTGAGTCCGTTGTACGGGCTAGCTATTCTTTTACTCTTGATAAAACTTGATCTATATGCATTATGCCTAGCTTAAAGGCATAAAAGAAAGCGCTTTTGGGAGGCAGCCCACATGAATAATTTTTTATATTTTGCTTTTGTTGTGTCTTGATGTTGTTTACTACAGTAGCATCATCATTGTATCTTTGATTTTCATATATGTGCCAATTATAGCCTCTGATTGCTAGAAAGTTCACAAGTTGTGAGGTGCTGTCCAGGAAACAGATTCTGTCCTTGGATAGAAAAATTCGTATAAAATCACCAGATCATCTTTTTGGTCTGAATTGTTTCGACAGCGTTCTCTATATAATTGTCTTTCGTGCGTCTGTTCTGAGTTTTTTGATTTGAGTTGCAGAAGTACCCCGAACAAATCAATTACTACCTGATGTTCTGTTTTTCACAGATTCTGTCATGTTTTGCCTTTCCTTCATTTTGCAAACCAAGAGCTTGCTTTTTCTTTGCAAAAACCTTTTGGCAATCTTGAGAAACAGTAGACCTTCAAGAATATCTTTATTTCCAGCAAGGAACAATTATTTTATTAAGGGTACTAACCTCGCTAATCAGATTATGATGAGTTATGTATGAAGGGAGTTTTCAAGTGTGCGAGGGAAGATGATAAAAAGATTCAGGAGTGTCAAGCGCTCAAGCTTGGGGATGCCCCCGTGCACCCCCAAGAAATATTCAAGGAGACTCAAGCGTCTAAGCTTAGGGATGCCCCCATGCATCCCCTTCTCCATCAACATTATCAGTTCGTCTTTCGTTCCGCTATATTTTTATCACTTCATGTGTTATGTGCTATGCTTGGAGCGTCTTGCTTTTAGTTTTCTTTTTAGTTTTTCATAACGAGTCGGAACTCAGCGTTCTTTATGTGGGAGATAAACACGCTCCACTTCTACCTAGAACATAACATAGAATTTTCATGTCTATCTTTGCTGTGTGTGTTCTTTGTCTTTTAATAGCTACTATCATGTTCAGCTCTTAGTATTCATGCTTATCTTTTCAAAGAGCTTTTGTTTAGTTGGTTGCTTGAACTCTCTTTAATTATCATGCTTATCTTATTAAGAGAGTTTGCTTCCGTTGCATTGGTTAATATGTCTATGATAAAGATGCTACATGCATAATGGCGCTTAGTAGTTCAGGTTTTCTTACGGTTAGTCTCAAATAGCTGGGGGATTCCCAATGTGTTATTGGAGTACCAACTTGATTTGTTTGCCTATGATGTGGTATGGTTTAGTAATATCTTCCTTCGAGAATTTATTTTGATTGACTTGGCGTATGCTCACGCATATTTAAGACTATAAAGAAGGTCTGTCAAGCCTTGATGATCTTTTATTTCTGAGTAGCGATATAACTTCCATGCCTGATTCAATGTTGCTTTGTCGCTCTGCATGATTATGACCGTCATTGCTCTCTTAGTTGGTCGCTCCCAGTCTTTTGCTAACCTCCACCTGTACTAAGCAGACTAACTTTGCAATACATAGCTCATGGGAAAGTAGCTTAAAAACTATTGTGGTAAAGAATATGTTGCCTATGTACCTTATTTCTTATAAGTTGCTTGCTGAGCGGTAACCATGTTTCTGGGGACGCCATCAACTGTCACACTTTTGTTGAATATCATGTGAGTTGCTATGCATGTTTGTCTTGTCTGAAGTAAGGGTGATTTGCCATGGGTTGAATGAGTATGCATATTGTTAGAGAAGAACATTGGGCCGCCAACCAAAGCCATGTATCATGGTGGAAGATTTAGCTTGGACATTAATCCTCAATCTCTTATGAGAATATGCTTAAGCATTAAAGAGGATTCCATCATCTATTTTCTATGTTGTCCCGGTATGGATGTCCTCAAGTTGAGATCTATCAAAAACGAGAAATCAAATGCGATTTATCTCCTTGGACCTTTGTACAGGTGGCATAGAGGTACCCCTTTGTGACACTTGGTTGAAACATATGTAATGCAATGATAACCCATGGAAATCCGAGCTAATTAGGACAAGGTACGAGCACTATTGGTATTCGATGCATGAGGCTTGCAACTTATAGGATGTCTTATGCATGACACATATGAAGTACTACTACCGTTGAAAAAATTGCTTCTATGTTTTCAAAATAAAAAGCTCTAGCACATAACCATTCTTTTACTTTTAAGTTGAGTCTCCACCTTCTTTCTTCAAGCACCAACTACTGAGAGCATGATTGTCATTCTAAGTGTAATGTGCATTGTTCCAAAGTAGCAATGTCTTTTGCATGATTGTGATATCGTTTATTTTGAAATCATTGTATCTAGTCATCACTTAAACCTTGAAGGTGCCCCTGCATTTATGTTTTGCTTCACTAAAGGGGGCAAGCTAGATATCACTTTATCATATTTGCACATCATGTTCATTGCAAATCTTTTTGATGTTTCAGTTTCATATTGTAAAACTTTCAGTCATTTGTGATTTTCCCATGAGGCAACTTAATTACTATAGAATCATTGTCTCAGTAAGCTTTTGTCATATGACTATGAAAAAGTCCTATATGGTTAATAGCATGTCACCACAGAAATTATCCTTGTTATCATTTACCTACTCGAGGACGAGCAGGAATTAAGCTTGGGGATGTTGATACGTCCAAACGTATCTATAATTTCTGCTTGCTCCATGCCACTTTTGGGTGATATTGCTATGATATTTATACACTTACATACACTTTTGATCATATTTGGACTAACCTACTAATCCAGTGCACCCCAGTGCCAGTTTCTGTTTTCGGCTGTTTTTGTATTTCAGGTTTTCACATTACGAGAACTGTCAGGAAAAATCCAGAAAAATTATATAAAAAATCAGCGTTCCAGAACCTACCTTGCGCCCGAAGTACAGCCGGGGGGGCACCAGGGCCCCAGGCGCCCTGGCGGCGCCCCCCCCCTGGGCCGCGCCGGGGGGGGCGCCTGGGCCCCCCGAGCCCCGTCTGGTGCCCCCCTTTGGCATATATTTAGAGCGTCCTTCGAAACCCTCGGGACGAAAACTCTTTTTCGCGATCTCATCTCTGTTCCGCCGCCGCCGCCGCTTCCAAGATCGGGAGCACCAGGAGAACTCTTCCCGGCACCCTGCCGGAGGGGAGGATCATCATCGGGAGCTTCTCCACCACCATGGACGCCTCCCGGATGAGTTGTGAGTAGTCTCCCTTGGACCATGAGTCCATGACCAGTAGCTATGTGATGTTCTCCTCCCGTTCTTGTGCTTCACTAATTAGTCCCTCGTGAGCTGCCCTACATGATCGAGGCACATATGTAATCCTTATGCTGTTGCTATGATGAGTTTGCTGGGATCCGATGGACTATGAGATTATGTTCAGATTGTGATTGAGTAATATATTTGATCTACCTCTTTTATATTTATGTTCGTAAGTAATTCTTGCATGTTCTCCGTTGTTATTTATTGCTTTGGCCAAGTAATACGTAGTGACTCCAAGAGGGAACGTTATGCTTGATTGTGGGTTCATGCCCCTCGATGACTAGCTTGAGTGACAGAAACATGAGTCTAGGGGATGTGCTGTTGCCACAAGGGGGAAAACAACGGTGCTTGTGCCCGCGGGTGCAAGGATTGTTTCCTTTACGCAAAGTTCTTTTAATACAGTTGTATGTTGCTTTGAGTTTACACTATGGGTGGGGCTCGCAACTTAATACCAGCAAGATGTTCTGGATAGATATCTCAAGGTGGATGATTAGTAGTAGATATTGATGGATTTCGGTCTACTTACTTTGGCGCACAGCCCATGCTTTGAACCTCAACCTTTCTTGCAATGTAGTCAGCATTGGTTTGCGTTCGTGGTCCTGTCAATTGCCCAGCTGTAATTCGTTTACCTCACATAGCTGTTTTATCGTCTTTTGGGAGAGAGACATCACTAGTGAACATCATGAGACTCCGGTCCATATTACCATCATTGATCACATCCGCTATTTACTTTTCACTTTTACTTACTATTGCAAACATTATCTATCACTACTATCATTCGCGTTTAATCCTTTGTGAACTACAAGGCCGGAGGGATTGACAACCTCTCTGTACTCATTGGGAGCAAAGTTATTTGTATCTGTGTGCAGGTCCACGTTGATTGCTAATATCTGGCGCCGTTAGCAGTTGACACCTACTTGTTGAACCTAGGAGTCTCTGGGGATTCGATCCTTGGCATCTTTGCTAAGGGAAAAACTTCCACAACACTGCATCTCACACCTTCCACTTGGGGTAACCAACGAGGGGTTAGAGGCCCATCAGCGGACAAATGGCGAATTGCTTATTTGTACATAATTTTTCAATATCAAAGGATCGGTTTCCTGTAATCCTATCTTTAGGATCAAATCCTAGACATTCTTAAATACGCATGCTGACCTGGGGAAAGGAAACCTTAACGGAACTATTCTCCATGGAAGATGTTTCTTACGTTAAATAGTAATATAACATAACTCCCTGAACAAATTTTGTATGTTCAAGCACAATGACCGGATTGCCTGGTTTCCAAATATACTGAGTGTTTACCACAAGTATAGTATCCGAAGACACTCCAACCCTTGGGTTCTGGAGGTTGAAGCCGAAGGCCTACCATGACAAAAAATTACAAGTTCGATCGGAGATAAAGTTTGATGATAAAGTACATTGCTACATGGAATCAAATGCCTATTCTTTATCTATGCCATCTATAAGGCTGTCTAAACTACAGTCTTCTTGTGAATACTTTGCGGCTATATTTACTTGGTCATACACCAAGCTCACGGGAATCTCTTTTCTGTCTGGTCCCTGAGGCCCAACTCGGGCCATATGATTCGGATCAATCCCGGTATAGCGCATTTTCTCCATGGCCCAGGCCTCTCACGCACCTTCGCGGTATGTTGATGCCTTCCATAGCTCAAAGCAACGCCGAGCTCCCTTGAATAAGTCTGCTAGATCCTCCATAATTTCTGGAGGGGAATCGGATGGCCATAAGGCTTTAGCCATGTTCGCCGCGGCTTTCTGAACCCGCTCATGCACTTTGGAGAGCTCTTGTAGCACGTCGCCTTGAAATCCGAATACTTCTTCTTCGGGCCGCCCAGTTAACAAACCTGCAAGAATAGCATTATGAAGCTCTGAACCGTTGGATAATATGAAAGCTAGTTCAAAGGTCATACTGGATATGCAGCCTTTTAACTTTTTATTTTCCTTCAAGGTATCCGATAGCTGGGCCCTTAGGTCCTTTAGCTCATTGGCTTGCTTGATCTTTTCATCCAGCAGTTTGTTCTTTTGCTCAATGGTCCATGTTAATACACGCTGACTAGCTACTTCTTGCCCCTCGGCATGTTTTTTTTCTCTTGGGCAGCCCTTAACTTCTCCTCCAGTTGATATGTTGATTCCGACACTCAAAATAAAACAATGTATGCTTAAACATCATTGATGGCAAAATCGTATTTTCCGGACACTATTCGTCCTTACTATTAGATCCTCTCATTTCTTCAAGTCTTCTAGCTCGGTGGTGACAGCATTCAGCTTGATTCGGTTTTCTTCAAGCTCCTTGGACAACACGTCATTCTTTCCTTGAGAACATGCGGTCATAATGATCCTTAAATTAGTTGGGCCAACTGCTTCAAGTCTCGGGGGCTACTAGCATATGCTTATTAAATTTACACAAAATCTTAGCCACATATCCTTTGAAAGAATGTAAGTAGCTCCGGCAAGCACATCCCGAGCAGCTCGGATATATGCATCCACAAAGCTGAGGGCATTGAACGCCTCCTCAGCAAATGTTGGGTCGCGCATGGCCTCTTTTCACTGCAGATGATTCATCGCGCTCTCCACTTCGGAATTTGTGACTAATACATTATTCGAATCCTCCGCTACATGCTTATTAGCTCTTGTCCTTGTTGATGAGCCTGGGGCCGGATTGGATGGTGATCAGCCAATAAGGTCCTCGGACGCAGTTCGGCGTATGCTCCTTCTGAAATAAGATAGAAGGGAAAATGTAACAATCCGGTTTTGCGTCAGTGCACATACTAAAAACTATACCTCTTTGATGAAGGAGGGGGTTGGACAGTGCCCCCCGTTTCTATTCGCTTCGAAGACTCGCCCTGCGTAGGCACCGTCCCCCTAGAAGATGCCCTCGATGCAGTGTGGTGTGCCGAGCGCCGACCCTTTTGAACATGAGTCAGTGCGGTGGGTGAGGCGCGAAGGGAATGCTCTCTTTGAGAGGATGTCTCCTGGGCACTTACGTTGGAGGAAGGAAGAAGACCGGGGTAATCGGCTATAATGGCCACTTCCGTGCCCTCGAGGCTCGCCTAATAGAAAACTCCATCGACGAGTTCTAAGAATATATCCGGATCTTCCTTGAATCTGGGATATTTGTCGCGAAGACGGTCCTCTGGTTGTGGGGCAGGGCAATGAACCCCCTCGATCACCTTCCTCCATGTCTGTTTTGAAACAGCCGAATATAGTTCGATCAACACATCTCATTGGAAAGAGGTGGATAATGCTGGTAATCTAAAAACTTACCCGGTCGGTGGGTTATACATGGAAAAACCTTCCCGGCATTGTAAACATACAAAGTCTTCTTTCTCCCCTTGTAAAGATCTACTAAGATGGTGGCCAAGGCGTTTGGGGTATCCGGACCCTTGCGCTTATAGCGAATCACGTCGTCCAGCCCTTTGTAATGCCACATAGGAAACCCCCTGGATTGAAGTGGCTGAACACATCGCTTTATCGCAATAGCCATAACTTCAGTTATGGAGAGCTTGGAGTGGGCAAGTACCCTGATCTTATTGACTAGCCTCTTAACTTCCTCGCAATCCCCTTACTTAGGGCTATAGGGACGCCAGTTGAGGCCTTTCTTCAAAGGAGCGCTGGAGAATTCAGGAAGACCATACCGAACTGGGTCAGGAAGGGCCATGTGTTCGATATAAAACCACTCTGAGGGCCACTCTTCGGGTCACTTTATAGGAGTGCCGGACAGGTAACCTGTTCTCGCTATGCGCCATACTTCAGCGCCGCCCACCTTGAATATGGATCCCTTTTGGGAGCGAGGGACGAGGCAAAAGAACTTTTTTCATACTTCGAAATGAGCTTCGCAACCTAAAAATAACTTGCAAAGAGCAAAGAAACCCGCGATATGCATGATAGAACCTCGTGTAAGGTTGTGCAGTTGAAGCCCATAAAACTCCAAAAGACCTCTGAGGAAGGGATGAATTAGAAATCCTACACCTCTCAGAAGGAAAGATATGAAGAACACCCGCTCCTCTTTGCTAGGGTTGGGAAATTTTTCCACCAGAGCCTTGCTGTCGGTTGAAGCTAATCCAGCCCGAACGGAGACAAGATCCGTGGGAGGAAGATATCCCTCCGTGTGAAGTCTATTCAGCTAGGAATGGGATACCGAGCAGCTTTCCTAGTCGCCTGCTTGAGGGCCATGGGGCACGAGGAGGAATCGGGAGCGCTTGCCATGTTTGGAGGATTTTTCGTGATTTGCTTTGAGGGTTTCTGCATGGTGTGGAAGGTCGTCTGAGATCCAATCTCTTTAAATAAATGCCATCTTTGCGCGGCTAAGGGGTTATTTGTAAAAAAGTATGTGTACTGTTCGCATTCGTCTGACATGTGGAAGTCGAGGTGACGATGGGAAGGAATCATCAAGGAGGGGTATAAAAGTCAGAACCGAACTATCATTGTTCCGAAGTATAACGAAGAACCTGCCTTGCAAGACTGAAGACATGAAGCCGGATACTACGTCATCATTGAAGGCAAGTTTGGGGGGGGCTACCGAGGGAGTCCTGGATTTGGGGATCCTCGGGTGTCCGGACTACTGAAGGTGGGCCTGACTGAATGGCCGTGAAGATAGAAGCAGAATATCATCCCCCGTGTCCGGGTAGGACTCCTATGTATGAAGAAAGGCAAAATATATGTCCGGATGTAATGTCTTGTTGGTACTGTAGATGGGCCCTACCAGGCTGTTGGTGAAGCCACGCCCATGGGCCACAGGAAGGCAAGTCTGGGTACCCTGGTTCCCAGAACGTTGACAGTACATAACGGCTAATAATACCATCTACTCTTTTATAAATATGTGAGCCATCCTAAAAGTAATGTTTTAAGTCATAGAAGAACTTTTTTCTTTTGTTGGTATGTGAAATCAGGTGGTATATATTTGGCAACAATGTAATTAGCATAGTCAACATACCAAGGAGTGTTATGAGAAGCATTTATTACAGCTAGTTGTTCATCAGGTAAACTATCATCAATATGTAGTGGGTCATCAAGAACATTTTGTAACCTAGACAAGTTATCAACTACTGGATTCTCAGCTCCTTTCCTATCAGTGATATGTAAGCCAAATTCTTGTAGCACGAGAACCCACCTAATGAGTCTAGGTTTAGCATCTTTCTTTTCCATGAGATATTTTATAGCAGCATGATCAGTGTGAACAATCACTTTGGAATCTACAATGTAAGATCTGAATTTATCACAAGCAAACACAACTTCTAAAAAATCTTTTTCAGTAGTAGCATAATTTCTTTGGGCACTGTCTAAAGTTTTCTAGCATAATGGATAACATTCAATTTCTTATCAACTCTTTGTCCTAGAACGGCCGCAACAGCATAGTCACTAGCATCACACATAATTTCAAAAGGCAAGTACCAATCAGATGGTTGAACAATAGGTGAAGTGGTTAAGGCTTTCTTAAGTGTTCCAAAGGCTTCTACACAATCATCATCAAAAACAGAAGGAACATCCTTCTGTAATAAATTCGTAAGAGGCCTAGAAATTTTAGAGAAGTCTTTAATAAACCTCCTATAGGAACCCGCATGACCAAGGAAACTACGAATACCTTTTATATCTTTACGACATGGCATTTTCTCAATTGCATCAACTTTAGGTTTATCCACCTCAATACCATGTTCATAAATTTTATACCCCAAGACAATACCTTAATTAACCATAAAGTGGCACTTCTCCCAATTCAAGACAAGATTAGTATGCTCACATCTTCACAAAACTCGATCAAGGTTACTTAAGAAATCATCAAAAGAAGTTCTGTAAACGAAAAAAATCTCACATCTCCACAAAACTTGATCAAGGTTGCTTAAGCAATCATCAAAAGAAGTTTCGTAAATGAAAAAATCATCCATAAAAACCTCAACAATCTGTTCACAAAAATCAGAGAATATAGCAGTCATACATATTCGAAAGGTAGCAGGTGCATTGCATAAACCAAAAGGCATACGTCTATAAGCATAGGTTCCAAAAGGGCAAGTAAAAGTGTTTGTTTCTTGATCAGGTTGTGAGACAGGTATTTGAGATAAACCACAATATCCATCAAGAAACCAAAAGTGTGTGTGTGTGCTTAGATAATCTTTCTAGCATATGATCAATGAAAGGCAAAGGGTGATGATCTTTTCTAGTAGCTTTATTTAATTTTGTAAAATCAATTACCATTCTATAGACAGTAACAATTCTTTGTGGGATAAGTTCATTTTTATCATTAGGAACAACTATAACACCTCCCTTCTTACGGACACAATGAACAGGGCTTACCCATCTACTATCAGTAATGGGATAGATTATACCTGCTTCGAGAAGCTTTAGTATTTTAGTTCTTACCACTTCTTTCATCTTAGAATTCAATCGTCGTTGGTGATCAATAACTCATTTAGCATCAGGTTCCATATTAATCTTGTGCTGACGGAAAGTGACTAATTCCCTTAAGATCATCAAGAGTATATCCAAAAGTTGCACGGTGATTCCTTAGAATTTTAATAATCTTTCTTCTTCATGTTCTGAAAGGTTAGCACTAATAATAACAGGATATATCTTTTTCTCATCAAGACAAGCACACTTCAAAGTGTCAGGCAATTGCTTTAATTCAAACACAGGATCACCTTTAGGTGGAGGAGGTCCTCCTAGAGTTTCAGTAGGCAACTTGTGTTTCAGGAGAGGTGGTTGTTCAAAGAAATTTTTATCTATTTCATTTCTTTCACGTAAGTTCACATCAATTTGATGGTCTAGCAAATATTGTTCTACTGGATCAGTAGGAGGTATGGCAATAGAAGCAAGACTAATTATTTAATCTTTACTAGGTGATTCCATATTATTAGGTTATCTACAAAACTTAGAGAAATTAAACTCATGAGATACATCACCAAAATTGACACTAACAGTTTCTTTCTTACAATCTATCTTGGCATTGACAGTGTTCAAGAAAGGTCTACCAAATCAGTAGGGTATCTTGTTTTCCCACACAAGACTTCAACATCTCTAACAATCCCAAGTGGTTTGATGGTATCTCTGTTTGCAAGTTTAATAGTAACATATATGTCCTCTATTTCAACGGGTGCTATGTCATTCATAATTTCTTGGTATAAGGTAAAGGTAATAGCACTCACACTAGCACCTAAATCAGATAAACCATGATAGCAATGATCTCCTATTTTGACTGAAAGAACAGGCATGCCAACAACTAGTCTATGTTTATCTTTTTCAGGGTTTGGCAATTCTAGCAGCTTCATCACATAAGTAAATAGCATGCCCATCAATATTTTCTACCAAGAGATCTTTAAACATAGCAACACTAGGTTCTACTTTAATTTGTGCAGAAGGTTTAGGTGCTTTACTATTAATTTTGCAAACCACTATTGATACCTTAGCATGTTCCTTTATCCTAACAGGGAAAGGTGGTTTTTCAATATAAGTAGTAGGCACAACTGGATCAACGTTGAAAATAATAGTTTCATCTTTAGCTTTTATTGGTTCTTTAATTTCTTCTTTAATAGGGGGCGATATTTAAACCACTTCTCCTTAGGGATATCAACATGAGTAGCAAATGATTCACAAAAGGAGGCTACTATCTCATAGTCAAGTCCATATTTAGTGGTAAACTTGTGAAAAGCATCGCTATTCATAAAAGATTTAACACAATCAAACTCAAGCTTAATACATAACTATTTACCTTCATCAAGTTCCCAATCTATAGATTTGCGTTTAATTCTTTCTAAAAGATCCCACCTGAATTCAATAGTCTTCTTCATAAAAGAACCACACAAGCAATATCGAGCATGGATTGGTCATTACGAGAAAGTCGAGCATAAAAATTCTGAATGATGATTTTTCTTGAGAGCTCATGATTGGGGCATGAATATAACATTGACTTAAGCCTCCACCAAGCTAGAACGATACTTTCTCCTTCACGAGGCCAAATATATATATATATATAGGGTGGGTCTATTCTGGTAACACCCCTTAAGAGTCTTATTCTGCTAATACTGAGTCTTATTCTGATAACACCTCTATACTCCAACGACCAACGGCCTACCGCACTACCCACCACTCCCATCGAGCCCGAGGGCCACAACATCTCTCCCCTTCCGCATCGGTTCCCCGCACCACCACCACCTACCGGAAGCTCGGCATCCCACAACCACTCTCACACCCGGCGGCCACCGCGGCACCCCACCCCACCACCACCAAAACCCCGCCCCTACCCACCCCACCTCGTGCACCACCAGCCTATCCCTGCTCCGCCTTCTAATCCCACGCACCGCCGCTGCATCTGACCGCCCCAAAGGATCTGCCACGGCCACCAGCAGCCACGGATCCGTCAGCCGCGGGCACCCAATCGGCGACCAGAGCCTTGCCCGCGCCGGATATGACCGTCCCGGTCCCATGCGTTGCCATCAGGCTTGTCGGTGCATGGCATTCAGCCGAGCTACCGCCCTCCCCCGCGGTGTACGGATCGGGCATGATCCTAGTCGTCGGGATGGATGCTCGCTGACTAGTTTCTTGTCATCGGCAGCCATCCCTGAGACTCAACACCCAATGCCCGCCTTCCTGTGGCGCCTGGAGAGGCCCCCATGGCGGCCCACCTTCCACCACCGGCCCATGTGCCATTCGTGAGGTGAAGCCACCTTCCACTTTCCAGGGGTGTGCATGTGCAGTACGGCAGGTGAGATGGTGCATTCCGGCAGGGTAGCTCGTGCAGTGCTCACACGCCATAGTAGCACCACCTCCGCCCCCACACAGCGGGGTACTGTCATGCAGTTCGCCCCATCCTTCGTATCCGCGACCACAGGCGTCGTCCTTGTCGTCAGCGGATGAGGGAAGCAACCAAATTCTGAATCGTTGGTAAGAACCGGCTGAGCTCTCTGCAATTTCTATTTTGTTAGTCTTCCTTACGTGCTCAGCTGTCAGTTCTAGCTGTGATGTACGTTCGATTTCTGTTTGGCTAGCTTTCCCGCAGATGAGGGCGATGGATTTATGATTTGTAATGTGTTTATCTAACCATGCCTCCAATTTCTGTTTGGTTGGCTTTGATCAGGAGGAAGGATTTAGAGGCACGAAGCCTGCAGCCGAGTGGCAAGGCCGGGCTGGTGGCTAAATGCCCAAGAGGCCACCTGGGAGGAGCTCCTCTAGTCCGACATGTCGGACACACTCGCGGTGAGCTCTCCAGCCCTCATGTTTCCGCCTCTAAAGGTTGCAGCTGCTTGTGGCACGAGGAAGAGAGGCCTATCCGCCTCTGGAACTCTGTCGCTAGACCACCCCATCGTAGCTCTGTTCTCCCCAACATGTACTTCACTCCTGTCGTTGCTCATGGATCCCTCCTCCAACTGTTGCAGTTCATTTGATTTTTGTGGTGTGGTTGTAGGTCACGGCGGCTGAGCAGATTGCAAAACATTGCCGTGTGGTTGGCTGGCCATCGACGTGCACTTCGTTTTGGGGGGAAGTACGTTCTTTGTGGACGTGCACTTCGTTCGGCCCAAGCGGCATGAAGCTCCGTTTGCGCGCATGTGTCGCTCGGCTACCTATTTCGTGCAGTTCGCATGATACCATTTTTATGTGATTCCCGCCTATTTCTTAATTGCTGGAGTTCACTTCTTTGTATTTATTGAAACATCACGTAGTGCATTGTGAAACTCTCTGTTGTTCACTTGTAAATATAAATAGCGGTTCTCTTTGTAAAAAAATGCAGCCTCTTAGTGGTTCACCTTGTAGAAAAAGAGAAAGAAATCCCCACGGGAGGTTCACTTATTTTTCTAATGCAATTTGTTTTGTTTGTGGGATGATTGAAAAAATAAGTTCACTCCACTTGTTTAGCAGCTCATTACCCCTTTGTATGAAGTGCAATTTGTTTCGTGTGTCTAAAAATCAGTCGACTACATCAACACGTGCAGTGCGTTTGGTCCTCAGATGTGGTTCATTTTTGAGATTGATGTTGTTCACTTGCACATAACATGAAAGTGTGAAAAAATTGGTGAAACAAGAAGATGGTAATGCGGTTCACTTCGATATATGATGTGGTTCGCTTGCCCTAGTTTTCGCGGTTCACTCTCGTTAATAAAAAATGCTGAAAAAAGACAACAAAAACTTGTCTGAGAAAAATTTTATGTTCAACAAAAGAAATCATGAAGTTCTCTTGACTGTCTGATACCGTGCGGTTTTCAGTCTAAAGCAGTGCGGTTTTTGTTGCAGTACATACGACGATTTTGGTGTCGCGAAAAAACAGAGTGTCCACTTTTCAGTAAAATCAAAACAACTCTTAAACCGTAAGGAATTAGAGAGAGTGTTCCATATGAAAATATTGCGTCTCGACGATATCTTTTCAACGATGTATCATTTGAATCATTCCGACGAGCGGTTTGAAAAAAATTCGCGCAAAACGTCTGCTGCCTCTTGTAGTCAGCCGCACAATTTTCAAAATTAACTAAAAACCGTAAGGATTCTCAAAAACATTTCAACATATGAAAGTTGGGCCTCATCCTTACCTTTTCAACGGCGTATTACACACCTTGTTTCGACAAACAGTTCAAAAACTGGAGCCAAAATAGTACAAAAATTGCAAAAAAATATAAAAAAAGAATTTCGCTATTTAGTAAATTTAAAACTGCTCTTAAACCGTAATGAATTGGAGAAAATAATAGATATGTAAAAGATGCGTCTCGACGATATCTTTCGAACGGTGTATCATTTGCTTCATTCCGACGAGCAGTTTAGAAGAAAACACGAAAAAATGCTCGCTGTCACTATTCGTGAGGAATCTCGAAAAGTGTTCAACATGGCGAAGTAGTGCTTAATCCATAGCTTTTCAACGATATATTACACGCCTCGTTCCGACATACGGTTTAAAAACTGGAATGAAAACAGTGCCGAAAAAAACACTGTGTGCAGTTTTTTTCGACGGGAAGTTCACTCGCGTGAGTACTGCAGCACACTTGGTTCAAACAATGACGTGCACTTGCGTTGAGCGTGCAGTTCGAAAGTGTTATCAGAATAGTTATTCTGCTAATATTAGCAGAATAGACCGGTTTTGTGTGTGTATATATATTAGCATGTAGTATAAGTTTTTCCTTACCAATTTCCACTTACCAAGAGCGCGTCACTCCCCGGCAACAGTGCCAGAAAAGAGTCTTGATGACTCACAAGTATAGGGGATCAATTGTAGTCCTTTCAATAAGTAAAAGTATCGAACCCAACAAGGAGAAGAAGGAAATGACAAGCGGTTTTCAGCAAGGTAATGTCTGCAAGCACTGAAATTGTCGGTAATAGATAGTTTGATAGCAAGGTAATTTGTAACGAGTAAGTAACGGTGATAGTAAATAAAGTGTAGAAAGGTAGCCCAATACTTTTGTGGCAAAGGATAGGCCAAGACCGTCTCTTATGAATAGCAAAACGTTCTTGAGGGCACACGGGAATTTCATCTATCCACTTTGATAATTTGATATGTGGGTGGACCGGTGCTTGGGTATTCTTCTTACTTGAACAAACCTACCACTTATGATTAACCCCCTCGCTAGCATCCGCGACTGCGAGAAAAGTATTAATATAAAATCTAACCATACATTAAACTTATGGATCCAAATCAGTCCCTTACGAAGTAGCGCATAAACTATGTTTTAAGTTTGTCTCACTCTAACAACCCAACATCTAATAACTACTCCACAATGAATTCCCTTAGGCCCAAAGATGGTGAAGTTCCATGTAGTCAACGTTCACATGACACCACTAAGGGAATCTCAACGTACATATGATCAAAATATCGAACACATATCAAATTCACATGATTACTTGCAACTTGACTTTTCCCGTGGCCTCAAGAACAAAGGTAACTATTCACAAATGATATTCATGCTCAAGATCAGAGGGGTTATAAAAAGCATAATGGATCTGAACATAAAATCTTCCACCAAATAAACCATATAGTAATCAACTACAAGATGTAATGAACACTACTAGTCAGCCACACGTACCAATCTGAGGTTCCGGTACAAAGATTGAACACAAGAGAAAGATGAGAGGGTTGTTGGTGAAGATGTTGATGAAGATTGGCCTCCAAAAGATGAGAGGGTTGTTGGTGATGACGATGGCCTCAATTTTCCCTCCGGGAGGGAAGTTCCTCGACGGAATCGCTCCGCCCGAGGGCAAAAGTGCTCCTAGGCAAGTTCTGCCTCGAGACGGTGGCGCTCTATCCCGAAAGTCCTCTCCTTCTTTTTCTAGGTCAAATGACCTCATATACGAGAAGATGGTCACCGGAGGTGGGCTGGGCTACCCACCACCCACCAAGGCGCCTGAGGGCCCTAGCGCGCCCTGGTGTCTTGTGGGCACCCAAGGACCCCCCCCCCATCTAGTAGTCCTTTTCTCCAATATTTATTAAATATTCCAAAATAATTCTCCGTAAAATTTCAGCTCATTTGGAGATGTGCATAATAGGTATCTTTGACGTAGCTTTCTCCGGTCTAGAATTCCAGCTGCCAGCATTCTCCCTCTTTGTGTAAACATTGCATATTATGAGAGAAAAGCCATTAGAATTATTGCATAAAGCGTTATTATGCATAATAACATTATAAAGCAGTAGGAAAACATGATGAAAAATGGACGTATCACCCCTCCACCCCCTCTTCCTCATAGAAGAGTGCCATCAGAACGTGCCTACACTTCCACCATTTATTTTCTTAGAGAGAACCACCTACTCATGTGTTGTGATCAAGAGATTCCAATCTGATCATTTGAACCTTGATTTCTAGCCTTCCCCAAGTTGCTTTCCACTGAAATACTTCTTCCACCATATCCAAATCTGTGAGAGAGAGCTGAGTGTTGGGGAGACTATTATTTGAAGCACAAGAGCAATGAGTTCATCATCAACACACCGTCTATTAACTTTTGGAGAGTGGTGTCTCCTAGATTGGTTAGGTGTCGCTTGGGAGCCTCCGACATGATGTGGAGTTGAAACAAGAAGTTTCTAAGGGCAAGGAGATCGCCTACTTCATAAATATCTAGCCGAGTGAGGCAAGCCCTTCGTGGGTGATGGCCATGGTGGGATAGACAAGGTTGCTTCTTCGTGGGCCCTTCG
Organism: Secale cereale; assembly: GCA_902687465.1. Taxonomy (NCBI): domain Eukaryota; kingdom Viridiplantae; phylum Streptophyta; class Magnoliopsida; order Poales; family Poaceae; genus Secale; species Secale cereale. The sequence goes on from LR738714.1 coordinate 348,794,648, forward strand.
TGTGTGGAGCCCTCTATGGACTCACGCAGCCTTTACCCTTTGTGGGTTGAAGTCTCCATCAATGTGGACGTACGATAGCACCACCTATCGGAACCACGCCAAAAATCCCCATGTCTCCATTGTGTTTGTTGTCTTCAAACCCTTCCATTTACCTTCATATGCAATGTTTTACATTCCGCTGCTATACTCTTAGAATTGCATGTGTGGGGTGATACTTGACTAGTCATAATTGCTAAAATCTGCCAACAAGTAAAACTGGGAAAGGAAAGATTTTTATTTGGTCAAGTAGTCTAGTCACTCCCCCCCCCCTCTCTAGACATACTTTCGATCCTACAAGTGGTATCAGAGATTTGGTCTCCATTAGCCTTGATTTACATTGCTTTGGTGATCATAGCATTGGTTTCACAACCTAGGAGAGTATGGTGTCTAGTGAGGGTAACTATCACCGTAGAGGTCCTTACTTTGATGGCACAAATTTTGCTAGTTGCAAGCATAAGATGAAAATGCATATTATTGGCCATAACCCCCCCCCCCCATTTGGGTTGTTGTTTGTATTGGCTTGCAAGGTGAATACTTTGAAGATGGTCGAGAACCAGATCGTGAAGCGCCCGCAGAAGAATTGAAGATGTTGCAATACAATGCTCAAGCTTGCGATAATCTCTTCAATGGATTGTGCTCCCGAAGAATTCTACAAAACCAGTCGTCTTGAGAATGAAAATGAAATTTGGTATACTTTGGTCGATGTGCATGAAGGTACTGAGTCATCAAGGAACCCAAGTTGGATGTGCTTCAAAGTCAACTTGACAAGTTCAAGATGAAGGATGGTGAAGGATTCGCCGAAATGTTCTCTAGGCTTGCTCTCATCACAAATGAGATTGCCGCTTAGGAAGTGAAGAGATGACCAACAAATTCACCATCAAGAAGATCCTTAGAGCTTTGGACAGGAAGTATGATACCGTGTGCACATTGATCCAAATAATGCCCAATTACAAAGATCTCAAACCCACAGAAGTCATTGGTAGAATTGTTGCTCATGAGATGTAACCCAAGGATAAGGAGAGTTCCACAACAAGTCATGTGGTGCATTAAAGCTTCATATGATGCACCAACTACATCAAGTGACAAGCTAGTCTCTAATGAGGAAATTAGTCTTATGGTGGAAAACTTCAACAAATTCTACAAGAGTCGAAGCAAATATGGAAGCTCCAAGTCAAGATCCTACAATTAGAAAAGATCATCCAGCCGTGATCGCAATTGCTACAATTGTGGAAGACACAGACACTATTACAATGAGTGTACAGCTCCCTACAACTAAAGAGAAGATTCACCCAAAAGGAGTAGAACAGATGAATCACCTCATAGAGAGATAAGGAGTAGAGATGATCATTATGAATGAAGACCCTTTCGAAGAAGCAAGGATTCAGAAAGGAAACACAAGTAATCAAATAGCTACACAAGGCAAAAACATCAAGCTCATGTTCGTGAATGGGTTTTCGGCTCCAATTCTGACACTCACTCTGAGAGAAGCTATCACTCTGACTCTGACTATAGTCAAGATAAAGCTGTTGCCAGAATTGCTCTAGTATCATCCAAATCCTATGACATATTTGATTCACCAAATGAAGGAATTGGAAGATGCTTCATGGCTAAAGGCCCCAAGGTATCACACCCCGAGTATCTTAATTTCAGTAGTGATGAAGATGATTTGTTGGGTGATGATTAGTTACTTGTTGACAAAGCTAATGATGTGAGCTATAATGAACTTGCTAGTAATCATGATAATCAAGATGAAATGAATGACAATGATAAGAAGGACATTGTGCGTCTAACTAAGGAACTAAACACTCTTAAGTTACCTCATCAAACAACACTAGAGGATCATACAGAGCTCATAAGAGCTCATGAGAAGCTCCACTTCGAGAAGCTAAATTTAGAGCAAGAGCGCAAGTTTCTAAAATCTATCAATGATGATATTCGAAAGAAGAGTTCTTATTACATTGCCAAATGTATCCTCTTGTCTACTTAAATGCCACAAGTTAAAAATAGTAATAATAGTAAGAAAGATTCTTATTCTAGTAGTAACAATAACCATGCTTAATCAAATATTGTTGCTTCTAGTAATTCTCTTGATTCCACTAATAATTCTCTTAGCCAAGTTACACTTGAGCAAGAAAATGGCTTATTGAAGGTAATTTTAGAGAAAGGTGTTTACAAAAGTCTTGCCGAGAGTAAGCTGTGACGCCCCGAGACCGACGCTCCAGAAGCCTTCCATGTTTTCGTTGCCGCCGTGTGATTTATTTTTGCTTGTTCCATCTCATCATGTCATCATGCGCATTGCATCTACTTGTTTTAATAAAACCTGTAGTCGTTCGTAGTTCCCGCTTCTCCGTGTTGCCTTCGTTGTCCCTTTCAAGACCAACCATTGTTTTGTTGTCCGACCGTTTGAGCCTATCTGCACAGCCACCGACCACCTTCGCAGCCTAGTCCGGAAACTTCTCCCGGGCCAGACCCGGGTAGTCGTGACAGATTGGTCCGGATCATCCCCAAACATCCCTAAAATATCTTCAGTTTCTTATTTGGGCCACCTAACCTATTTATTTCGGACCGTCCGATTACAATTGGAGGAATCAAATAGACCTAAGCCTAGCCAACTTACTACATATAGACCACCCCTAACCTAACCCTAAATTCTAGGAGATGTGTCCCGTCACTGGCGCCACCCCAATCATCCCCTTCCACGAGATCTCCTCCCGATCCACCTGCCCAACCAGCTTCTCGTCCCTCCTTGATTTCAGCCACCACCCAGTCCCGTCGATCCATCCATCCATTGATCCCCACCAACCTGCAGCCACCACTCCTCTCCTGGATCTCCCCTGTCCTCCTGATCCATGCATCAACCAACCTTCGCGCAGCCAGCCAGAGCTCGATCCCGATTGGATCTAGGCTCTGCCTTCATCCCAAGCACCCCCACAAGCAGCAACAACTCCAGTGAGCCCTGCTGACGACGACCACCAGGTCCAACCCATACGCCACCATCTCGCCCAACCTATAGCTCTAGTGCATCCGTTGCATGGCAATCCCTACTCACTCACATTGATATCTATTGATGGGCATCTCCATAGCCCATTGATACGCCTAGTCGATGTGAGACTATCTCCCTCCTTTTTGTCTTCTCCACAACCACCACTCTATTCCACCTATAGTGCTATATCCATGGCTCACGCTCATGTATTGTGTGAAAGTTGAAAGGTTTGAAAAAAATTGAGTATGAAAACAATTGCTTGGCTGAAACTGGGGTTGTGCATGATATGAATATTTTGTGTGATGAAAAGGGAGCATAGCCAGACTATATGATTTTGTAGGGATAACTTTCTTTGGCCATGTTATTTTGAGAAGACATGATTGCTTTGTTAGTATCCTTACAGTGTTATTATTCTTATGTCAATATAGACTTTTGTCTTGAATCTTTCGGATCTGAACATTCATGCCACAATAAAGAAAATTTCTTTGAGAATTATGTTAGGTAGCATTCCACATCAAAAATTCTGTTTTTATCATTTACCTACTCGAGGACGAGCAGGAATTAAGCTTGGGGATGCTTGATACGTCTCCAACGTATCTATAATTTTTTATTGTTCCATGCTATTATTTATGATGTTTTGGATGTTTAATGGGCTTTTATATACACTTTTATATGATTTTTGGGACTAACCTATTAACCTAGAGCCCAGTGCCAGTTTCTGTTTTTTCCTTGTTTTTGAGTTTAACAGAAAAGGAATATGAAACGGAGTCCAATTGACGTACCAATTTTTGGTGATTTTTTCTGGACCAAAAGAAGCCCCCGAAGTAAAAGAGTTGGGCCAGGAAAGCCACGGGTTGCCCATGAGGGTGCGGGGCACGCCCACCCCAAGTGGTGGTGTGCCCATGTCTCGTGGACAACCCGGAGACCCCCCTGACGTGAGACTTACGCCAAAAATTCCTATAAATACAGAAACCTCCGGAAATTAATCTAGATCGGGAGTTCCGCCGCCGAAAGCCTTTGTAGCCACCTAAAACCAATCTAGACCCCATTCCGGCTCCCTGCTGGAGGGGTGAACCCTCACCGGTGGCCATCTTCATCATCCCGGTGCTCTCATCTTCATCATCCCGGTGCTCTCCCTGACGAGGAGGGAGTAGTCCACCCTCGGGGCTGAGGGTATGTATCAGTAGCTATGTGTTTGATCTCTCTCTCTCTCTCTCGTGTTCTTGAGATGGCAGGATCTTGATGTATTGCGAGCTTTGCTATTATAGTTGGATCTTATGATGTTTCTCCCCCTCTACTCTCTTGTAATGGATTGAGTTTTCCCTTTGAAGTTATCTTATCGGATTGAGTCTTTAAGGATTTGAGAACACTTGATGTATGTCTTGCGTGGGATACCAATGGTGACAATGGGGTATTTATTGATTCACTTGATGTATGTTTTGGTGATCAACTTGCGGGTTCCGTGACCTTGGGAATCTATGCATAGGGGTTGGCACACGTTTTCGTCTTGACTCTCCGATAGAAACTTTGGGGCACTCTTTGAAGTACTTTGTGTTTGTTGAATAGATGAATCTGAGATTGTGTGATGCATATCATATAATCATGCCCACGGATACTTGAGGTGACAATGGAGTATCTAGGTGACATTAGGGTTTTGGTTGATATGTATCTTAAGGTGTTATTCTAGTACGAACTCTATGATAGATCGAACGGAAAGAATAGCTTCATGCTATTTTACTACAGACTCTTGATTAGATAGATCAGAAATAATAACTTTGAGGTGGTTTCGTACCCTACCATAATCTCCTCGTTTGTTCTCCGCTATTAGTTACTTTGGAGTGACTCTTTGTTGCATGTTGAGGGATAGTCATATGATGCAGTTATGTTATTATTGTTGAGAGAACCTGCACTAGTGAAAGTATGAACCCTAGGCCTTGTTTTCTATCATTGCAACACCGTTTATGCTCACGTTTACCACTTGCTACCTTGCTGTTTTTATATTTTCTTATTACAAAAACCTATATCTACCATCCATATTGCACTTGTATCACCATCTCTTCGCCGAACTAGTGCACCTATACAATTTACCATTGTATTGGGTGTGTTGGGGACACAAGAGACTCTTTGTTATTTGGTTGCGGGGTTGCTTGAGAGAGACCATCTTCATCCTACGCCTCTCGCAGATTGATAAACCTTAGGTCATCCACTTGAGGGAAATTTGCTACTGTCCTACAAACCTCTGCACTTGGAGGCCCAACAATGTCTACAAGAAGAAGGTTGTGTAGTAGACATCACCCCCGTACCGCCTCTTTGCTCTATTAATACCCCAATATTCCAGAAACCCTAGGGGAGTCGACGAAAATCAATTTCAGCCACTGCAGAGTCCAGAACCACCAGATCCAATCTAGACACCATCACGGAGAGGTTCACCACTTCCATTGGTGCCTCTCCGATGATGTGTGAGTAGTTCTTTGTAGACCTACGGGTCCGTAGTTTGTAGCTACATGGCTTCCTCTCTCTCTCTCTCTCTTTTGATTATCAATACAATGGTCTTTTGGAGATCTATATGATGTAACTCTTTTTCCGGTGTGTTTGTTGGGATTCGATGAACTTTGAGTTTATGATCAGATCTATCTTTTTATCCATTAAATTTATTTGAGTCTTCTTTGATCTCTTATATGCATGATTGCTTATGGCCTCGTATTTCTTCTCCGATATTTGGTTTTTTTGTCCAACTTGATCTATTTATCTTGCAATTGGAAGAGGTGCTTTGTAGTGGGTTAGATCTTATGGTGCTTGATCCCACTGACAGAAGGGGAACCGACACGTATGTATCATTGCTACTAAGGATAAAATGATGGGGTCTATTTCTACATCAATAGATCTTGTCTACATCATGTCATCGTTCTTATTGCATTACTCCATTTTTCCATGAACTTAATACACTAGATGCATGCTGGATAGCGGTCGATGTGGGGAGTAATTGTAGTAGATGCAGGCAGTAGTCGGTCTACTAATCTTGGACGTGATACCTATATAATGATCATTGACTGGATATCGTCATGATTATTTGAAGTTCTATCAATTGCCCAACAGTAATTTGTTCATCCACCATTTGCTATTTTCTTGAGAGAAGCCACTAGTGAAATCTACGGCCCCGGGTCTCTTCTTTACATTATTTGCCTTTGCGATCTATTTTTCTTTGCTATTATTTTCAAATCTATTAAACCAAAAACCCAAAAATACATTGCTGCAATTTATCTTATTTGGCATTCGATCTATCACTATTTACAACTCTCTCACGTCCGTTACCCAAAAGGGATTGACAACCCATTTTACACGTCGGGTTGCGAGTATTCGTTAATTGTGTGCATGTGTTGTTGACGTTGTGTTGCTTGGTTCTCCTACTGGTTTGGTAACCTTGGTCTCATCACTAAGGTAAATACCTACCACTGCTATACTGCATCATCCCTTCCTCTTTGGGGAAATATCAACGTAGTTCTAGCAGACATCATCTGTCACCGTCAACGCCAATTTGCCCCTCCGTTGCCGCCATGGAGGATCTCCCTCTAGTTAGGGTGAGAATCGACCCCCTTGTGCTTCACTTTTTCTGATTCAATGCACAAGGGTATTGGCCATGTATCTTGCTATGAATGAGATTCCTCTCTATCCACCAGATAAATTCCTTAGATTAGATTAGAGCGAAGATTTTAGGTTTAGGTTTCCGCCAAAAGCATCTTGGACCAACTGAATAGGATTTTAAGGTTCCATCGATTTGGCTCTAGCCATTGCACTAGTACATCTCAGTGCCACCTAGAAGTGTTAATCGGTGCAACCGAAAGTAAAATTTCAATGAAACCCTAGCAACTCGCTGAGATCGAACCACATTTCGATTAGACCATGTGTTCTATTTCTGATTGAGTGCTTCGGTATCACCGAAATGACCAACTCCGTAGCTCCGAAATGCATTATGTGAAAACCTAGAAGTAAGATTTGAATTAAAAAAATTGAAAAATCAACTTCCTTTTGTGATAACTCATCTACTTTGCCCATACCTATCTATTCACAAGGTCAAGATGTCAAGTGCAAGTGACATCCAGAATGAGTCAGAGCAGAATGTTAATCTCAGTGAGGGAACAAATCCTGTAGAGAGCTATGATGAAGGCAGCAGGAGCACTCCTGGTAATCATCCTAAGGCTGCCAAGAGGATAGAAAGAACAAGGGCTCAGAAATAGAGGATGGGGACTTCCAGCCTGAGGAAGTGACCTCCAAGAATAAGAAGGTGCTTGCTAAGGAGTATGGCACAACAGTCGGCTCTAGACCTTTTGCCAAAGATAGAACTGCAGTTAGGAAGGTCCCATTCTCCAAAGCTGAAAAATCCTCAGCACCCAAAGAAACTATCACTTTCACACTTGAAGATGCAAGTGATGCATAGGCTGATGCTGGCAAGAAGAAGAAGAGGGCTAGGAAGACAGCTGATAGAGTCATTGGCAAACCTTCCATGGTTGCCGATGATCATGAGGAGAAGGAGGAACCTATTGCAGATGCACCTCCAACAAAGGGTCAGAATCTCATGTCTGATGCAATGAGGACAACTGCTCTTTCCTATCCCAAGTCCAAGCCCAAAGCTCCAACACCCAAGAGGCCAACAAGGAATATTCCTGCTAGTGAGAAGAACAAGGACCCAGTGCCCGAGGTTGAGGTTGACGATGAGCCACTAGTGCTCAGGAAGCTAAAACCCAAGATTCCATACCATGATAACTCACACCCAATTGCAGAGAATATGATGCTTAGAAAAGACCAAGGTTTGAGAGAGTGGAGGATGTATGATCCTTACTCTATTAGGAGGAGGATTGCTTGTGACTACCGCTTTCACACACAAGAGCAACAGGATTTCCATGAGACTGTCTTGCTTGATAAGAAGCCCATCATAGGTGACATGAAGTGGGTGGACTGGAAATACATTGATGCTAATGAGGATTATTTCCCCCACGTTCATGAGAGCTTCACACTCACAGGAGTTGATGCATTTGTTGGGAAGAAGCTCACCAAATGGAATGATGAGATGATTATGCAATTCTATTCCACACCTCATTTCTGTCCAGATGGCAGGATTGTATGGATGGCTGGGGGTTCCACATATCACTCAACAGTCTTTGAGTGGGCTGAACTTCTTGGTGTCCCAGAGGAAGAAAAACAAGATATTGATGTGTATGGGAAGCCCAGGATGGATCGCAACTCCATGGCTAATATGTACAATCTTATACCAAAGAAAGATCTTGATACACATAAACTTGGTTGTGTGAAGCACTTGCTTCCTAGTTTGGCCACCACAAACACTATCTTGAGGCATACTCTTTTGCCCAAGTCTAGAGATGATAAGATGATCTGTGGCCACTCCATCAACTTGATCCATCTGTTTGATACTCCGTAGAAGTTCAAGGTAATGAGTTTGATAGTAGAGATAATCAAGAGAACAGCTGCTGACCAGAAGAGATCTTGTGGATTTGCTCCTCACATCCAGTTGCTCATCAATTCCAAGATTGGATCGAGCACATGTCTACTTGATCATGAGCATCTCCCACTTTAGCCTGAGTTTGAGGACAACACTATTGTCATGGACCCTTAACATCCTACATCTGTTCAAGCTCAAGAAAAGATTCAGGCAGCTGCAGCAAAAGCAGCAAAAGAGGCATATGCTCCCAATGCTCCCATGGCCAACCTCAAGATGAAGAATTATCAAATGGGATACCTGCTTGAAGCAGCACTGAGAATTGAGCGAAGTCTATCCAACCTAGCCAAGAATCAGGAAAGCTTAGAGTGGATAGTTGAAGATAATATGTACAATCTTGATGTCAACATCACTGAGGTACATCTATAGTGGAGAAGCTCAGAGATGTTGCTGACAGTGGTGATGACAGATGGACTACTAAGAGGTTTCAGACAGTGCCCAGGGCACCTTGATCTTCAATCGTGCTAGTTGCAGACACAAGGACCACTCACTCTGCACCTGGTGCTACTGCTCCAGTGCCACCTCAAGTTTCTACTCCACCAACTCAGCAGACGTCAGTTGAAGCCTTCACCAATGCACTTATCCTAACACCATCTACGCACACTGAAGCCGCCAGCCAGAAGTCACCTTTAGGAGTTGTCGAGGACCGTGCCTAGAGAAACGCATAGCTCTATGCCTTTTCGAACTTTCTAGTACTTGTTGCCAAAGGGGGAGAAATTACATCGATCATTAGCCTTCGAGAGAGAGAGAGACTCACTTCTGCTCATTGGTTTTTCTTGAGTTCTTGCTACTATTTCCATTTTTGTGCGAGATACTACTTTGGTTATGTGTGATTGATTAATCTATGCCTCATGTGCTGCTTAATGCTTATCTCTATCATTATTTGTGTATGATCATTCACTTATGTTTGGTGATATGTGCTTACTATTCCACTCATATCATTTTGTGAGCTCCACCAAGTTGTATGTGACCTGGAAGAGTGACCCATGATCCTTATCAATTGTGCACTTGCATTCAAACGCAAATTCCAAATAATTCACAAATTTAGGGGGAGTTCTTGCTTATCACATACTTCTCAAAGTGATGATGCATTTCATTCATTTAATCATTTGTCGAAGCTTTGATCTATATGTTGTCATTAATTATCAAAAAGGGGGAGATTGAAAGTGCAACTAATCCACGGGTGGTTTTGGTAATTCATAACAACATATATCTCATTGAACTAATATCCATTCAAGATAAATATTTCATGATGTTCAATGATTGGCATGGCATGGACTAGAGAAGTGGACCCCTCAAAATGCTAAGGAAAAAAGATTGGCAAAAGCTCAAGACTCTACATTTTCATTTTAGTGATCCAAGATCACATTGAGTTCATAGGAAAGCCAATACTATTAAAGGCGGATGAGGTGTTGCTTAATGATTTGGTTGCTCAAGTGCTTAGTGATATTGCTGCAAAACCCTCAGCCACATTCTCCATCGAAATATGTCCAAACCCTAATTCCAAACTCAGCCCCACTGATATTTCCTACCCGGAGCCACCGAGTTCACTTGACATAGCCACTGCCAAAATCCTAACAATTTGGTCTCACCGATATGGATCTTGGTCCCACCAAGATCTCCTTGACAACTCACTATTGCCTTGTTGCAATTATTTCGGTCCCACTAAGATGTTGCAATCGATCTCACCAAGATGGCTTGACTGATTCTCTGTTGCCTTATTGCTTTGCTTCGACCCCACCGAGACGATGCAATCGGTGCCACCGAGATGAAGTTTGCCCTAAGCCCTAGCACATCAATCCCACCAAGTTGTCACGGTTGGTCCCACTAAGCTTCCTAACATTCATATTTTTACGTAGATCGGTGCCATCAAGTTCTCTAATCGGTGCCACCGAGATGGGTCAAAAGTGTGTAGCAGTTGGATTTTGTGTGGAGGCTATATATACCGCTCCACCCCCTCTTCCTTGTAGAAGAGAGCCATCAGAACGTGCCTACACTTCCACCATTCATTTTATGAGAGAGAACCACCTACTCATGTGTTGAGATCAAGAGATTCCAATCCTATCATGTGAACCTTGATTTCTAGCCTTCCCCAAGTTGCTTTCCACTCAAATCCTTCTTCCACCACATCCAAATCTGTGTGAGAGAGTTAAGTGTTGGGGAGACTATGATTTCAAGCACAAGTGCAAGGAGTTCATCATCAACACACCGTCTATTACCTTTTGGAGAGTGGTGCCTCCTAGATTGGTCAGGTGTCGCTTGGTAGACTCCGACATGATGTGGAGTTGAACCAAGAAGTTTATAAGGGAAAGGAGATCGCCTACTTCGTGAATATCTACCCACGTGAAGCAAGTCCTTTGTGGGTGATGTCCATGGTGGGATAGACAAGGTTGCTTCTTCATGGACCCTTCCTGGGTTGAAGTCGCCATCCACATGGACATATGATAGCACCACCTATTGGAACCGCGCCAAAAAACTTCATGTATCCATTGCGTTTGCCTTCTCCTAACCCTTCCCTTTACCTTCATATGCAATGTTTTACATTCCGCTGTTATACTCTTAGAATTGCATGTATAGGATGATACTTGACTTGTCATAATTGCTAAAATCTGCCAACAACTAAAATTGGGAAAAGGAAATAATTTTATTTGTTCAAGTAGTCTAATCACCCCCTCCAGACATACTTTCAATCTTACAGTGTGTCTTATGCAAACATATCATGCATGCATCTCTGAGATAGAAAGCGAGGTGAGGAGATACACGGAGATAGCTAGTGTGTGGTTGTTCACCACGGAGAGAGAGACCCCTATAACACATGTCCAAGAGAGGTTTGGCCAACAAGGAATAGAGGTCGAGAGGGGTGTATGGAGACGAAGATGGAGGCTTGGGGGGAGAGAGGGCATGTGTGTGATAGAGAGACCCCCTCGAGATCGTGATGGGGATATATGGGTGGGACATCGAGAGATGAGGTGTGTGTTCGCTAGAAAGATTCCCGAATAGATATGGATATAGACCAAGTGAGGGAAAGAGCCAATGCATATGTTTGTGATGGAGACTGAGAAATAGTAATATACCTAGGGAGACTGTGTGTGCCTACAATGGAGTGAGAGATGGTCATGCTTAGCTAGGCGGGAGATTGTGTGTGTGTGTGCGCGCGCGCGTGTGAGATGGAGAGAGAGTGAGAGAGTTTTATATGGGTATATCTAGTGCGAGTGAGATATGCATGTGTTTGTGTGACCTAGGGAGATAGAGAGTTTGAGAGAGAATGTGAAGAGCCCCGAGACAGTGGATTGGTATGTGAGAGAGTTACGGATGATGAGCTAGGGAATTCGGGCGCGTACGATGAGTGCGCCTTAGATATTTAGCTTAGACGAGAGAGTCATACATTGTGTGCTTGAGAGACCTATACATGGAGTGTGCAAGCGAACTAGAGAGAGAGAAAGAGAGAGGGACCGACAAGGATTGTGTTTGTATGCGCACGATAGAAACCAATATTGTCGGATAGAGAGACAACAGGAGTCCGGGAGAGGGGAGAGGTCGCGTTTATGTATCGAAGACTCATATAAACCATGATTCGGTATGAATTTGCATTCAGTATTTGAATTGGGGAGCATGGTATTCGCAATCCACACAGGAACGAAGGTATGCATATCAAACAAGTTCATTAATTTGACTTTCAACATGTTAATGGAGTAGTATAATACAACATGCTACTCAATTGAGGTGTTAAATTTTGGATTTAGTCCACAATTTTGACCAGGTCAGCAAGCTATTTCATTGAATCAAGATATTTCATTCTGGGTTTGATTCCCATTTTTGAGTGGGTCAACTATTTGTCAAATAAATCGGTAGCAATGAGCATGTAAAAACACATTAGTCCCAAGCATCATCTCACCATCTAAAAAATAAGTGGCAAGCTAAATTTTCAAAAATTTATTGGTAAGGTAGACGTGGATGCTCGTTCCCCCAAAATTTGAAAGAACGGCTGAACACCCTCTGCTCGGTGGAATTCGCCCGAGCAAATAAATGGGAGACACAAAATTACTGGCCTATCTGGGACCTGCATCAATTGGCTAGTTGTACATCGAGGGTAGGTTTGTAACTTCATCCAAGCCCTCTCCTCGACCGAAATGGCAGGCGCCAAATAATTCACAAACCATGGGCAGCAAAACACCCTCTCCTCACCCGAAATGTCATGCGCCGAATAATTCATAAACCATGGGCGGCGAAACACCCTCTCCTCGGCCGAACTCGCTCGTGCCCACTATTCAAAGCACGCCCTCCTCGCCGAAAATCATTGTCGCCCACTATTTGGGAGAAGAAAAGTTACCCTACTAACCCCGACCCTCATGACCCAGACCCAAGCCCATAAGCCAAAAGGCAGGGCTAGAACTGTAACTTCTGCCACATTTGGAACAAATGCATATGTAAGACATGGTTCCCCCTCCCAATTTGCCATTCAAACACCATGCGCGCCAAATCACCTTCTCCCTAGCCGCAAAACCTCAGCCCCTCCTCCATGGTTCCCCCACCGCACCAAATTCATCGCCACCCTCCTCCAAAATGCTGGAGCCGCTGTCCGTTTGCCGTCATGCACAAGGTCGTGTGCCTCTTACTCCATGCTACTGGAGCTGCCTCGACGATGTTGGCATGAACCGTACCGGAGCCGATTGTTGGAAATATGCCCTAGAGGCAATAATAAAATGGTTATTATTATATTTCCTTGTTCATGATAATTGTCTGGTATTCATGCTTGAATTGTATTATCCAGAAACAGTAATACATGTGTGAATACATAAACCACAATGTGTCCCTGGTAAAGCCTCTAGTTACTAGCTCGTTGATCAACAGATGGTCACGATTTCCTGACCATGGACATTGGATGTCATTGGTAACGGGATCACACCATTAGGAGAATGATGTGATGGACAAGACCCAAGCCTAAGCATAGCACAAGATCGTGTAGTTCGTAATGCTAAAGCTTTTCCAATGTCAAGTATATTTTCCTTAGACCATGAGGTTGTGCAACTCCGGGATACCGTAGGGATACTTTGGGTGTGCCAAACGTCACAACGTAACTGGGTGGCTATAAAGGTACGCAACGGGTATCTCCGAAAGTATCTGTTGAGTTAGCACGAACCGAGACTGGGATTTGTCACTCCGTATGACGGAGAGGTATCTCTGGGCCCACTTGGTAAGACATCATCATAATGAGCTCAATGTGACTAAGGAGTTGGTCATGGGATGATGTATTACGGAACGAGTAAAGAGACTTCCATGACGAGATTGAACAAGGTATCGGCATACCGACGATCGAATCCCGGGCAAGTACTATACCGATAGACAAAGGGAATTGCATACGAGATTGAGTGAATCCTTCACATCATGGTTCATCTGATGAGATCATCAAGGAACATGTAGGAACCAACATGGGTATCTAGATCCCGCTGTTGGTTATTGACCGGAGAGTCGTCTCGGTCATGTCTACGTGTCTCCTGAACCCGTAGGGTCTACACACTTAAGGTTCGGTGACGCTAGGGTTGTAGAGATATATGCACACGGTAACCCGAATGTTGTTCGGAGTCTCGGATGAGATCCCGGACGTCACGAGGAGTTCCGGAATGGTCCAGAGGTAAAGAATTATATATATGAAGTCCAGTTTCGGCCATCGGGAGAGTTTCGGGGGTCGCCGGTAGTGTACCGGGACCACCGGAAGGGTCCCGGGGGTCCACCGGGTGGGGCCACCTATCTCGGAGGGCCCCATGGGCCGTAGGGGGAGGGGAACCAGCCCATAGTGGGCTGGCGCACCCCCTTGGGCCTCCCCCCTGCGCCTAGGGTTGGAAACCCTAGGGGTGGGGGGAGCCCCACATGCCTTGGGGGGCAAGCATCCCCCTTGGCCGCCGCCCCCCTAGGAGATTGCATATCCTAGGCCGGCACCCCCCTGGCCCCTATATATAGTGGGGGGAGGGAGGGCAGCCACACCCTTGCTCCTGGCGCCTCCCTCTCCCTCCTCCCGCGGTGCTTGGCGAAGCCCTGCAGAATTTCCGTTGCATCCACCACCATGCCGCCGTGCTGCTGTATCTCCGTCAACCTCTCCTCCCCCTTGCTGGATCAAGAAGGAGGAGACGTTGATATACCGTACGTGTGTTGAACGTGGAGGTGCCGTCCGTTCGGCGCTGGGATCATCGGTGATTTGGATCACGACGAGTATGACTCCATCATCCACGTTCTCTTGAACGCTTCCGCTCGCGATCTACAAGGGTATGTAGATGCACTTCTTTACCCTCGTTGCTAGATGACTCCTTAGATTGATCTTGGTGAAGCGTAGAAATTTTTTGAATTCTGCTACGTTCCCCAACTGTGGTATCAGAGCTAGATCTTTGCGTAGCATCTTGCACGAGTAGAACACAAAGCAGTTGTGGGCGTATATTTGTTCAATTCTCTTGCCGCTACTAGTCTAATCTTGATTCGGCGGCATCATGGGATGAAGCGGCCCGGACCGACCTTACACGTACGCTTACGTGAGACAGGTTCCACCAACTGACATGCACTTGTTGCATAAGGTGGCTAGCGAGTATCTGTCTCTCCCACTTTAGTCGGATCGGATTCGATGAAAAGGGTCCTTATGAAGGGTAAATAGAAATTGACATATCACGTTGTGGTTTTGGCGTAGGTAAGAAGCGTTCTTGCTAGAAACCTATAGCAGCCACGTAAAAACTTGCAACAACAATTAGAGGACGTCTAACTTGTTCTTGTAGCATGTGCTATGTGATGTGATATGGCCAAAAGATGTGATGAATGATATATGTGATGTATGAGATTGATAATGTTCTTGTAATAGGAATCACGACTTGCATGTCGATGAGAATGACAACCGGCAGGAGCCGTATGAGTTGTCTTATTTATTGTATGACATGCGTGTCACTCAATAACGCCATGTAATTACTTTACTTTATTGCTAAACGTTAGCCGTGGTAGTAGAAGTAATGTTTGGCGAGACGACTTCATGAAGACACCATGATGGAGATCATGATGATGGAGATCATGGTGTCATGCCAGTGACGATGATGATCATGGAGCTCCGAAGATGAAGATCAAAGGAGCAAAATGATATTGGCCATATCATGTCACTTTATTTGATTGCATGTGATGTTTATCATGTTTATGCATCTTATTTTCTTAGAACGACGGTAGTAAATATGATGATCTCTCGCTAAAATTTCAAGAATTGTGTTCCCCCAAACTGTGCACCATTGCTAAGGATCATTGTTCCTAAGCACCACATGATGATCGGGTGTGATAGGCTCTAACGTTCGCATACAATGGGTGTAAGCCAGATTTACACACGCAATACACTTAGGGTTCACTTGACAAGCCTAGCATGTACAGACATGGCCTCGGAACACGGAATACCGAAAGGTCGAACATGAGTCGTATGGAAGATACGATCAACATGAAGATGTTCACCGTTGATGACTAGTCCGTCTCACGTGATGATCGGACACGGGCTAGTCGATTCGGATCATGTATCGCCTAGATGACTAGAGAGATGTCAATCTGAGTGGGAGTTCATTAAATTTGATTAGATGAACTTAATTGTCATGAACTTCATCTAAATTCTTTACAATATGTCTTGTAGATCAAATGGCCCACGCTCATGTCACCCTCAACTTCAACGCGTTCCTAGAGAAAACCAAGCTGAAAGACGATGGTAGCAACTATACGGATTGGGTCCGTAACCTGAGGATCATCCTCATAGCTGCCAAGAAAACATATGTCCTAGAAGCACCGCTAGGTGATGCTCCCACCCCGGCAAACCAAGATGTTATGAACGCTTGGCAGTCGTGTTGTGATGATTACTCCCTGGTTCGGTGCGGCATGCTTTACAGCTTAGAATCGGGGCTCCAAAAGCTTTTTGAGCACCATAGAGCATATGAGATGTTCCAAGAGCTGAAAATGGTTTTCCAAGCTCATGCCCGAGTCGAGAGATATGACGTCTCCGACGCATTGTACAATTGTAAGATGGAGGAGAATAGTTTTGTCAGCGAGCACATACTCAAATTGTCTGGGTTGCACAATCGCTTGTCTCAGTTGGGAATTAATCTCCCAGACGAAGCGGTCGTTGACAGAATCCTTCAGTCGCTCCCACCTAGCTACAAGAGCTTTGTGATGAACTTCAATATGCAAGGGATGGAGAAGCCCATTCCCGAAGTGTATTCAATGCTGAAATCAGCGGAGGTGGAGATCAAGAAAGAACATCAAGTGTTGATGGTGAATAAAACGACTAAGTTCAAGAAAGGCAAGGGTAAGAAGAACTTCAAGAAGGACGGCAAAGGAGTTTCCGCGCCCGGTAAGCCAGTTGCTGGGAAGAAGCCAAAGAATGGACCCAAGCCTGAGACTAAGTGCTTTTATTGCAAGGGAACGGGTCACTGGAAGCGGAACTGCCCCCAAATACTTAGCAGATAAGAAGGCCGACAACGTCAAAGGTATATATGATATACATGTTATTGATGTGTACCTTACCAACACTCGTAGTAGCTCCTGGGTATTTGATACCGGTGCAGTTGCTCACATTTGTAACTCAAAGCAGGAGCTGCGGAATAAGCGGAGACTGGCGAAGGACGAGGTGACGATGCGCGTCGGGAATGGTTCCAAGGTCGATGTGATCGCCGTCGGCACGCTGCCTCTACATCTACCCTCGGGATTAGTTTTAAACCTTAATAATTGTTATTTAGTACCAGCTTTGAGCATGAACATTGTATCTGGATCTCGTTTAATGCGAGATGGCTACTCATTTAAATCCGAGAATAATGGTTGTTCTATTTATATGAGAGATATGTTTATTGGTCATGCCCCGCTGGTCAATGGTTTATTCTTGATGAATCTCGAATGTGATGTTACACATATTCATAGTGTGAATGCCAAAATATGTAAAGTTGATAATGATAGTCCCACCTACTTGTGGCATTGCCGCCTTGGTCATATTGGTGTCAAACGTATGAAGAAGCTTCATGCAGATGGACTTCTAGAATCTCTTGATAATGAATCATTTGATACGTGCGAACCATGCCTCTTGGGCAAGATGACCAAGACTCCGTTCTCCGGAACAATGGAGCGAGCGACCAACTTATTGGAAATCATACATACCGATATGTGCGGTCCAATGAGTGTTGAAGCTCGCGGAGGCTATCGTTATGTTCTCACCCTCACAGATGACTTGAGTAGATATGGGTATGCCTACTTAATGAAACACAAGTCTGAAACCTTTGAAAAGTTCAAGGAATTTCAGAATGAGGTTGAGAATCAACGTGACAGAAAAATAAAGTTCTTACGATCGAATCGTGGGGGTGAATATTTAAGTCACGAATTTGGCACACACCTAAGGAACTGTGGAATTGTTTCACAATTGACACCGCCTGGAACACCTCAACGCAATGGTGTGTCCGAACGTCGTAATCGTACTATGTTGGACATGGTGCGATCTATGATGTCTCTCACCGACTTACCGCTATCTTTTTGGGGTTATGCTTTAGAGACTGCCACATTCACTTTAAATAGGGCTCCGTCTAAATTCGTTGAGAAGACATCGTATGAACTTTGGTTTGGCAAGAAACCTAAGCTGTCGTTTCTAAAAGTTTGGGGTTGCGATGCTTATGTCAAGAAACTTCAACCTGAAAAGCTCGAACCCAAATCGAAAAAATGTGTCTTCCTAGGATACCCAAAGTAAACTATTGGGTACACCTTCTACCTCAGATCCAAAGGCAAGGTCTTCATTGCCAAGAATGGATCCTTTCTGGAGAAAGAGTTTCTCTCGAAAGAAGTGAGTGGGAGGAAAGTGGAACTTGATGAGGTGACAGTCACCCCTTCCAAACCGGAAAGTAGCGCAGCGCAGGAAATTGTTCCTGAGGTGCCTGCACCGACTAGGGAGGAAGTTAATGATGATGATCATGAAGCTTCAGATCAAGTTACTACTGAACTTCGAAGGTCCACAAGGACACGTTCCGCACCAGAGAGGTACGACAACCCTGTTATGGAAATCATGTTGTTAGACAACTGTGAACCTTCGAACTATGAAGAAGTGATGGCGGGCCCGGATTCCAACAAATGGCTTGAAGCCATGAAATCCGAGATAGTATCCATGTATGAAAACAAAGTAAGGACTTTGGTGGACTTGCCCGATGATCGACACGCCATAGAAAACAAATGGATCTTTAAGAAGAAGACTGACGCGGATGGTAATGTGACCATCCATAAGGCTCGACTTGTCGCTAAAGGTTATCGACAAGTTCAAGGGATTGACTATGACGAGACTTTCTCTTCCGTAGGAATGCTGAAGTCCGTCCGAATCATGTTAGCAATTGCCGCATTCTATGATTATGAGATATGGCAAATGGACGTCAAAACTGCATTCCTTAATGGCTTCCTCAGGGAAGTCCTCTATATGATGCAGCCAGAAGGTTTTGTCGATCCTGAGAATGCTAACAAGGTATGCAAGCTCCAGCGCTCAATCTATGGGCTGGTGCAAGCATCTCGGAGTTGGAATATTCGCTTTAATGATGTGATCAAAGTGTTTGGGTTTATACAGACTTGGGGAGAAGCCTGTATTTACAAGAAAGTGAGTGGGAGCTCTGTAGCATTTCTCATATTATATGTGGATGATATATTGCTGATGGGAAATGATGTAGAATTCTTGGAAAGCATAAAGGCCTACTTGAATAAGAGTTTTTCAATGAAGGACCTTGGAGAAGCTGCTTACATATTAGGCATCAAGATTTATAGAGATAGATCGAGACGCCTCATTGGTCTTTCACAAAGCACATACCTTGACAAGATATTGAAGAAGTTCAATATGGATCAGTCCAAGAAAGGGTTCTTGCCTGTATTGCAAGATATGAGATTGAGCACGGCTCAATCCCCGACCACGGCAGAAAATAGAGAAAAGATGAGTGTCATCCCCTATGCCTCAGCCATAGGTTCTATTATGTATGCCATGCTGTGTACCAGACCTGATGTGAACCTTGCCGTAAGTTTGGTGGGGAGGTACCAAAGTGACCCCGGTATGGAAGACTGGACAGCGGTCAAGAATATCCTGAAGTACCTGAAAAGGACTAAGGATATGTTTCTCGTTTATGGAGGTGACGAAGAGCTCGTCGTAAAGGGTTACGTCGATGCTAGCTTGGACACAGATCTGGATGACTCCAAGTCACAAACCGGATACATGTATATTTTGAATGGTGGGTAGTCAGCTCGTGCAGTTGCAAGCAGAGCGTAGTGGCGCATTCTACATGTGAAGTGGAGTACATAGCTGCTTGTGAAGCAGCGCAGGAAGGAGTCTGGATGAAGGAGTCCATCACCGACCTAGGAGTCACTCCAAGCGCGTCGGGCCCGATGACTCTCTTCTGTGACAACACTGGAGCTATTGCCATTGCCAAGGAGCCCAGGTTTCACAAGAAGACCAAGCACATCAAGCGACGTTTCAACTCCATCCGGAATTATGTACAAGATGGAGACATAGATATTTGTGAAGTGCATACGGATCTGAATGTCGCTGACCCGTTAACTAAACCTCTTCCACGGGCAAAACATGATCAACACCAGAACTCTATAGGTGTTCGATTCATCACAATGTAACTAGATTATTGACTCTAGTGCAAGTGGGAGACTGTTGGAAATATGCCCTAGAGGCAATAATAAAATGGTTATTATTATATTTCCTTGTTCATGATAATTATCTGTTATTCATGCTTGAATTGTATTATCCGGAAACAGTGATACATGTGTGAATACATAGACCACAACGTGTCCCTGGTAAAGCCTCTAGTTACTAGCTCGTTGATCAACAGATGGTCACGGTCTCCTGACCATGGACATTGGATGTCATTGATAACGGGATCACATCATTAGGAGAATGAAGTGATGGACAAGACCTAATCCTAAGCCTAGCACAAGATCGTGTAGTTCGTAATGCTAAAGCTTTTCCAATGTCAAGTATCTTTTCCTTAGACCATAAGGTTGTGCAACTCCCGGATACCGTAGGGATACTTTGGGTGTGCCAAACGTCACAACGTAACTGGGTGGCTATAAAGGTACGCAACGGGTATCTCCGAAAGTATCTGTTGAGTTGGCACGAACCGAGACTGGGATTTGTCACTCCGTATGACGGAGAGGTATCTCTGGGCCCACTGGGTAAGACATCATCATAATGAGCTCAATGTGACTAAGGAGTTGGTCACGGGATTATGTATTACGGAACAAGTAAAGAGAGTTGCCATGACGAGATTGAACAAGGTATTGGTATACCGACGATCGAATCTCGGGCAAGTACTATACCGACAGACAAAGGGAATTGCATACGGGATTGAGTGAATCCTTGACATCATGGTTCATCCGATGAGACCATCAAGGAACATGTAGGAACCAACATGGGTATCCAGATCCCGCTATTAGTTATTGATCGAAGAGTCATCTCGGTCATGTCTACGTGTCTCCCGAACCCGTAGGGTCTACACACTTAAGGTTCGGTGATGCTAGGGTTGTAGAGATATATGCACATGGTAACCCAAATGTTGTCCGGAGTCCCGGATGAGATCCCGGACGTCACGAGGAGTTCCGAAATGGTCCAGAGGTAAAGAATTATAAATAGGAAGTCCAGTTTCGGCCATCGAGAGAGTTTCGGGGGTCGCCGGTAGTGTACCGAGACCACCGGAAGGGTCCCGGGGGTCCACCGGGTGGGGCCACCTATCCCGGAGGGGCCCATGGGCCGTAGGGGGAGGGGAACCAGCCCATAGTGGGCTGGTGCACCCCCTTGGGCCTCCCCCCTGCGCCTAGGGTTGGAAACCCTAGGGGTGGGGGCGCCCCACATGCCTTGGCGGCAAGCCTCCCACCTTGGCCGCCGCCCCCCTAGGAGATTGCAACTCCTAGGGGCGGCATCGCCCCTGGCCCCTATATATAGTGGGTGGGAGGGAGGGTGATGGCTTCTCACCCCTTGTTGGTTACCCCAAGTGGAAGGTTTGAGATACAGTGTAGCGGTAGTTTTCCCTTGGCAAGATACCAAGGATCGAATTCCCCTGAGACTCCAAGGTTCAACAAGAAGGTGTCAACTGCTAACGGCGCCAGATATTTAGCAATCGACCGGACCTGCACACAGATACAAATAACTTTGCTCCCAACGAGTATAGAGAGGTTGTCAATCCCTCCGGCCTTGTCGTTTACAAAGGATCAAACACAAGAGATAATAGTGATAGGTATAACTGCAACTAGTAAGTAAGAACTGAAAGTAAATAGCGGATGTGATCAATGATGGTAATATGGACCGGGGTCCCATGATGTTCACTAGTGATGTCTCTCTCCCAAAAGACGATAAAACAGCTATGTGAGGTAAACGAATTACAGTTGGGCAATTGACAGGATTATGTGCGCAAACCAATGCTAACTATGTTGCAAGAAAGGTAGAGGCTCAAAAGCATGGGCGGTACGCCAAGGCAAGTAGACCGAAATCCATCTGCATCTACTACTAATCATCCAACTTGAGATATCTATCCAGAACATCTCGCTGGTATTAAGTCACGAGTCCCACCCATAGTGTAAACTCAAAGCAACAGACAACTGCATTAAAAGAACTTTGCGTAAAGTAAACAATCCTTGCAACCGCGAGTACAAGCACCGTTGTTTTCCCCCTTGTGGCAACAGCACATCCCCTAGACTCATGTTTCTGTCACTCAAGCTAGTCATCGAGGGGCATGAACCCACAATCAAGCATAACGTTCCCTCTTGGAGTTACTACCTACTACTTGGCCAAAGCAATAAACAGCAATGGAGAACATGCAAGAATTACTCAAGAACATAAATATAAAAGAGATAAATCAAATATATTACTCAAACACAATCTGAACATAATCTCATAATCCATCGGATCCCAGCAAACTGATCATAGCAACAGCATAAGGATTACATATGTGCCTCGATCATGTAGGGCAGCTCACGAGGTCTAATTAGTGAAGGACAAAGAGGGGAGGAGAACATCACATAGCTACTGGTCATGGACCCATGGTCCAAGGGAGACTACTCACAACTCATCCGGGAGGCGTCCATGGTGGTGGAGAGGCTCCCGATGGTGATCCTCCCCTCCGGCAGGGTGCCGGGAAGAGTTCTCCTGGTGCTCCCGATCTTGGAAGCACGGCGGCGGCGGAACAGAGATGAGATTGCGAAAAAGGGTTTCGTCCTCGAGGGTTTCGGGACGCGGTGTAAATATATGCCAAAGGGGGGCATCAGCGGAGGCCTGGGGGGCCCAGGCGCCCCCCCCCCC